>JAWNZC010000013.1:2322500-2467500 GCA_035771165.1 Paragorgia papillata
CTGTATTCAAATGAAATGAATGCTCGAAACGTCAGTATTTCGTTATGAAAACTATTTTCGGCCATTCGCCACCTTTTCACTTTGCTCTATCTAAAACACTGCCTTATACGCAGCCTGTACTCTTTTCTATTTCTGAAAAACCATTTTACCTCTCCTGACGCAATCACGTTGTTCATATATTCCAAGAAGGCCTCGTCTTTGATTTCATTATCGGTAAAGATAAACGTTATGCCACATCCCTGTTGACCTGCCGTTCGATACAGGATTTTCAAGTCGTCCATCAAATTACTGGTGTTGTATGACCTATTAAAGAAAGACTTGTTAACATAAGTCGGATGTTAATGTTTAACGAAACAATGCAGTCAAGAAAGTAGTTATAAAAGTTTAGTAATAAAAGCTTATTAACCAAGTATAAGGTCTGTACGAGAAAATATTCGCCTGAGGTTTTCGTTCAGATGTTGCCGTTTACCTTATTTCTGAGTTTGTTCGTTTCGTTTCACGTTTACACCTGTTCAAGCATTTATTTTCCGCGCTTTTAAATAAGTAGTTTTTATAAAAAGAAACACTAATGTTCCAGAACGTATTATTGTTCAAAATGTTCCAACAAAAATGTCTAATTCTTCTTTATTTTAATTCAAATCAACACAGAAGTTTTCCCGCCAAAACTTTCAGATCATTAAAAAAGACGTAATGCGTTCTCACAGTTACCGCTTTTTTCGCGGACCTCTCGTGCAACAACTAATCAACGTGCAGCATTTAGCGTAATGACTTGACAGCGAGTTCAGCCATAAAATAATGTGATATATCATACACTCCTTCTCGTGTTTGATATATTACTTCAAGCCTCTTACACCAGCCATATAATAAACTTTAGGACTCGTCTTTAATGAATACCACTGACAGTTTCTTTCTCAACAAAACAAACCTTGACAGCGTTATCTGAAAAGTCTTATATCCAGCAATAAACGAAGCCAAACGGGTAAGACTTTGTTTTCCTGATCCTCCCACACCAACCAATAAGGCATTGCCACGAGGTGTTCTGATAATCCTCGATATTTTCACCAAATGAACCATGGCGTCCTAAGCAACACAGACGAAAAACAAACCATGTTTGACTTTTGAGAGAAATTCTTCACATCATACCAAAATTATCACACTGTTTGTTATACCTTGAAAAACACAAGATCCAATCGTCCACCTCGAACAGCTTCATTGTAACTGACCATGAATGTTTTTAGCCTTTCTTTTAGGTTGTCGAAAGACCCAGTGGTTTCATATATCTTAGGAGCGTCCAGATCGGCATCTTCGGGTTCTTCGCCTGAAAAAGAGGAAACAATTGTGTCTAGTTAACAGTGACGTAGCCAAGGGGGGCCTGGGCCCCCCAACTACACATTTGCCCCCCCCCCCAGTCTCCTGAATATCTGACGCTAAATTCAAGTAAGAACTTTTGCTTCTTTGAAATTTGAAGTTTGTTTCTGTTGCTAACGATAATCGTGATGCTGATACACTGTCACATGAAGTTTCATTGGTTAAACTGCGCAGAATTACGCTCCCAAGAGAAAATTCTTCTCAGAAATCGCGGGAAATGCCCTCACAGGGCTTCGAAAACTCAAAATCTTCTTCGGGGATGGACGATACCCCCTACATTGACGATTGGTCGCGGCTAAAGCCACGATTCTACACCATCTAATGCTTGATAATTCTCATCTAAAACTGCACCCCGAAATTTTCCGTTGCTCCCCCAAAATTTTGATCCTGGCTACGCCACTGCTCTAGTACCATTTGATACCAGAAACTAGAGCGGGATAGATAGATGGATGAACGGATGGTTGGTTGGGTCATCCAGCACTGGGGTCATTCATCCCTGGATGGATGGATACATGAATGCATATGGATTGAATGAATGGATGAGTGGATGTGATAGATAAAAGGTTGATTGGTTGGTTGGTTTAGGTGGGTGGGTGGGTGGGTGAATAAGTTGGTTGGTTGATTGTTTGATCAATTGAATGATTGATTGATTGTTTGAGTGATTGATTGATTGACTGACTGACTGATTGATTGATTGATTATTTTACTCCTGTGTACCTGTAATCTCGGGAGCATCTCTCATAAAATCCACAAAGTACTGATCTTCCTGTATTATCTCAACCTTCTCCGGACCGATGTCTTCCTCTACGGTAGTTCTAATTGCTTTCTCGAACCATTCTTTATCCGTTTGGTTCGTGAAACGATCGGCAATCACTCGCTGACATTCGTGTTTCCACAAGTTAAGGAGTGTGTATGTATCACTCACAACCTCTGAAGTTACATTTAACATCCCCTAGAAAGAAATGGAAACGTGCAAGTCTGGCTATGTTGTGATTATATAACCATATGTTGTTATTGGGAACTTCTTCTTCTAAATTGCTTATTATTCCGTTTATGTTTATACCTGCCATATTCTGCTCAGATCTCGCAAGTTAAATATGTAGTGAAACTTCGCTGGGGTGGGGAGCATCTTAATCTTGGTTCGTTGCCAGAGTTTACGCGTTAACGAAACGAGCTGGATAACCATGCTTCGAATCTCAGCGTTAAAACCTCGCTCCTGTAACAAACGAAAAGAAGCAAAAGTCTTAAAGATTACCATCACCATTACCATGCACCACCTCCACCATCGCCGCCACCGCCGCCACCACTATCACCAATGCCACAAACGCGAAGACCACCGCTACTACCAGTACCATCATCACCAACACCACGTCCGCCGTCAACGCCACCAACATCCACCACCACCATCACTACCACCACCATCATCACAACTGTGCCTCAACGGTTTTACTCCTGGTCTTCCGTTTTTCCTCCCCCAGTCAAATCAACACCAAAGTGTCCTCCAGTTAGTTCTAGACACATTTGATACTCAACGTTTACGACGATTACGTTTACTTAAGATAACCAGGCGTGTAAAGGCCTATCTACATGATACGATTGTCGCATACGATTGTCATCGTGATGTATGTGATTCACCTGCACAATTGTGTAAACGACGTTTTTTGACATTCACCATCATCCAATAATGAACAAGAATTGTGTACGTGCACAAAATTGCATACGCCAGAATGACAATCGTATCGTGTAGATAGGCCTTAAGAGACATGCTTTAACATACCTCACAGAAGTAACCCTCTCCAATAGTGTTGAAGATCTTATCAATAGAGGCGTCAGAAGGCAAGGTGCAGTTAAACACAGTAAACTGTCTCTTCAATCTGCTTGGTATGTCGTTGCGACCTCCTCCTGGTTGAATCATAGCGGCTACATATTGAATATCGACAATATTCGTGAAGTCACCTGGTTTATCCAGATTATAGAAGCCATTCATTTCCATCAGCTGACGAACTATCTCGTTGGTAATCTAGAAAGAGACACACACACAAGTCGAGTCAAGTAGAGTAGAGTAGAGTAGAGTAGAGTAGAGTAGAGTAGAGTAGAGTAGAGTAGAGTAGAGTAGAGTAGAGTAGAGTAGAGTAGAGTAGAGTAGAGTAGAGTAGAGTAGAGTAGAGTAGAGTAGAGTAGAGTAGAGTAGAGTAGAGTAGAGTAGAGTAGAGTAGAGTAGAGTAGAGTAGAGTAGAGTAGAGTAGAGTAGAGTAGAGTAGAGTAGAGTAGTGGCGTGGAGGTGGAGATAGAAGTGGAGATGGTGGAGGTGAAGGTGGTGTGGAGGTGAAAGAGAGGTGGAGATGGAGATAGTGGAGGTGGAGGTGTAAAGAGCTGGATGTAGCGTGGAGGTGGAGATAGAAATGGAGATGGCGTGGAGGTGAATGAGAGGTGGAGGTGGAAAAGAAGTGGATGTGGCGTGGAGGTGGAGATAGGAGTGGAGATGGTGGAGGTGAAAGAGAGGTGGAAGTGGAAAAGAGGTGGAGGTGGAGAAAGAAGTAGAGATAGTGGAGGTAAAGATGGCGTGGAAGTGAAAGAGAGGTGCAGGTGGAAAAAAGGTGGAGATAGAAGTGGAGATAGTGGAGGTGGAGGTGAAGGTGGCGTGGTGGTGGAGATAGAAGTGGAGATAGTGGAGGTGAAAGAGAGGTGGAAGTGGAAAAGAGGTGGAGGTGGAGATAGAAGTGGAGATAGAAGTGGAGATAGTGGAGATAAAGATGGCGTGGAAGTGAAAGAAAGGTGCAGGTGGAAAAAAGGTGGAGATAGAAGTGGAGATAGTGGAGGTGGAGTTGAAGGTGGCGTAGAGGTGAAAGAGAGGTGGAGGTGGAAAAGAGGTGAAGGTGGCGTGGAGGTGGAGGAGAGTGTGGGGGTGGCAGTGGCGGTAGATGTGGAGATGGAAGTAGCGGCAGAGATGGAAGTTAAGATTGACGTTGAAGTAGGTAGGTAGAGGTGAAGCGTAGAAGTGGGGGTAGAGGTGAAGCGGTAGAAGTGGGGGTGAAGTTTTCTAGTTATATATCGATAAATTAATAAAGTTGGGCAAAGTATTTTTACCTGGTCACCCCACTCGTTGATAATCGGCATGTTAATATCGTCGACGAAAACTGTCATTTTCTTGCCAGCTGGAGGACCGAAGGTAGTTCCCATTCTCTTGTCAACGTAGCTTTCAATGGTACGCTAGTTATAAAGATACAAATTACGCAAGTCTAAGCAGCTTCTCAGTTGACACTGAGAGTGGTACGTATTGCCAGAAAAAAAGTTTGATATACATGTAGATCCGAAGTATCACCTTTATTCATAATATTAAGGTCCGTACTCCGTGTTACTCCGAGTGACGAACCATACCGGACAAGTAGAGAAAACGCGACTTGGCCCAGCTGGGATTCGAACCCGCGACCTTCGGTTTAATAGCCCGATGCTCTACCAACTGAGCTGCAGGTCAAGTTGAGAGCTGAAGGTCGAATGATAGTACTTAGGCTATTTCGAAACAGACTAGTTTCTTCAATATCTTTGGTCTTGAAATTTCAAATTTCAAACCATTCATTTTCTTGAATAGAAAATTACATTATTGATAAATGAGCCTCACCTGAAACATGTTCGGAGTGGTTGCAGAGGAAAAGTTCATTGATTTCGCCAGGTGAACTTCAGCGTCATATTTACCACACTGACCTTGTATCATCACAGTCTTCGCCGTACCTTGTTCGCCAATCAGTAACACAGCCTAAAAACATTTAAAATTAAATTCAGTGAAACTTGGTGCTTCTGTCAAGATTTAGACTTATCTGGAAACTAAATCTTGAGAACAAATTCGTATTAAGATAGATAGACTAGTGTTGAATATACTGTTGACACTTAATCCTGGATGCTTTGTCGAGATGTCGACTAGTGTTGAATGTATTGTTGACATACACTTAAAGGTGACGTACAGTCCGTTCTGCGCATGACCGCAATGTGGTCCCCAAAACATGACATTCGTAGATAATCACATGAAGTACTCAGCAAAATGTAAACCGTTAGGAACAACATGGCAGAAAACCAAGCGATTCGGCGAGGATATCTCCTCGGATTTCTTCTATTTCTCCTGAAAATGTTTTGTTTTGGGGTACAAGTAATGAATGGGAACCAAGAAAAGCTTACAATCTTGAATAAGGTATTAGTATTATTTTTGTAAATAAAGATGTAAACATTAGTTTCGTACATGCGCAAAACGGACTGTACATTACCTCTAACCCTTCACGTCGTTGTTCATCGTGAGACATCTTTATTATTATACTGCCTAAGCGTCTCTCTGTGCATGACATGTAAAATCGCCTGACCTTATGACCTTAGCCAGAGTATAATGTTGTCACACATCTACTACACCAGGTTAAAATGTATCATCATAGTCCCTAGAAATAAATTGTCTGGAAACGCGGCCAAAATCTTTGTTCTATGTTTTTGTTCACGTTCGTGCACTTTCACGCTTGCTGAACACATTGTATTTTTGGTATAATGAAGCAATCAACCAATAGCAGCGTTGCTTTATATAATATTAATGAACGTAAAACAAAAGATTGTGCACCTTATTTGCCATCCTGTAGTTCATTGTTAATCGATTTGATGTTCGCGTCTCCAGACAATATAATTCTAGAGACTATGGTATCATTAATAGGTTATTGAGTTAACTCGAGACACTGTATCGTTTAGTATAGTATGAAGACACTATATGCTGTCTTTAGCATTGGTATTAAGAAAGCTGGCTCCCTTACCTTGCCTTGCTTAGCAATTGTGTAAATAAGGAAGTCTGTACGAACATTATCTACGTTGGGTACCAGAATTGACGCATACTCCGGGATACTGTCTTTAGAGTATTGATATTCAGCAACCTAGAAAATAACAGTGACTGTTCTTAATTCTTATGCCAACACATATGTAACCGCAAGTGCAACACTAACAACAGCACCAGAACCGGCATCAGCACCAACAGCAGTGCCAACACCAACATCAGTAGCAACACCAACATCAGTAGCAACACCATCACCAACATCAGCACCACCACCACAGCAAAACCAGCAGTAACAACAGCCCCCATACCATTAAACGCCAGCACAGACATCAGTACCAACACCAAGACCAAAAGCAGTATCAACTCTAGCACCAACACAGCACCCCCCACCAACACCATATGGTACCATCAGCATCACCACCACCAAAACTAACATCAAAACAAGCGCAGCTACCAAGAATAACACCAGCAGCAGCACGACCACCACCAGCAGCAGCTCTAACCATTCAATAATTTACTCCTTCACCTTATTATGCCAATGCTCCCACTCTCCTTGTTCGTTCACTAGAAACTCAAAGATCGTGTCCTGATCGTTCGCAGGTGGAAGTTTAAGATCTTTGGCGTTTTGCATTAACCATTCTTCCATCTAAGAAAAAAGTACAACTCTATCGTGATGAGAAATTTGTTTAACAGAATAGAGAAGTTCTTTTTGAGTTGTTTTTTTTATAGATTCATACATACATACATACAGGTCGACCGCAGTCGGAGGAGCCGAAGGCCCCTCTTTCGTTTAGCTTCTACCCTAAGGCAGGGGTGGGCGCCACTCCTATCCCAGATGGTGTTGATTTTGCTGAGGGAGGAAAACCGGAGAACCCGGTGAAAAACCCTCGGAGCACAGGAGAGACCAACTAAACTCTACTCACATGGTCCAAGCTCGAGAACGGGGCTGTTCCCAAACGGTCACCCATCCAAGTACTAACCCCGTCCAACCGGGCTTAACTATTGGTGAGAGGCAGCGCCCTAACAGCACGCGCCACCCGTGCTCCCCTGATTCAATAGACTTCAATAGATTCAACGCGGTCAAAAAAAGGAAACATCGTACAGATTTGTTGTAAAAGAGAGCAGAGTGTAATATTTAACTCACTTTCTTTCTGTCGCCCAATTCCAGCGACGCTCCAATGCTCCACATTAGGGAGAACACAAACAGTTTCTCTAAAAATGCTGCGTCTGCTTGCTTAGGAGCGTCTTCCCCAGGAATAAGACCTTGAAGCAGGTTGACGGCCTGCATAATGTGGTTACACTCCAGTAACTGTAAACAACAAACAGAGTGTTAATACACAAATGTAGAAAATGACATTCCAAAAATGTATGCAATACAAGATTTCAAATTAAGCAATTGGTTAACCAAACAACAATCGACCAATCAATCAACAGACAGACAGACAGACAGACAGACAGACAGACAGACAGACAGACAGACAGATAGATAGATAGACAGATAGACAGAGACAGACAATCCGGCAACAAATCAATCAATCAATCAATTAATCCATCAATCAATCAATCAATCAATCAATCAATCAATCAAACAAACAAACAAACAAACAAACAATCCATCAATCAATCAAACAAACAAACATTCAATCCATCGGTCAATCGATCGGTCAATCGATCATTAAAACAATCGATATACCAAGCTTTCCGGAACTTACTTCAATCTTTGGCACAAGGTTTTGTTGCACAAATAACCTGAGAGCACAGAAGACTTTCTCAAATAAAGGCATCAGTATCTCTCCCTCTGTTATCGGCCGAGAGTTTAACCAGCCCTAGAAAGTGTATGGCGACAATTAATCACAAGGTTGAAAAGCTCGTTTACACAGTCGCGTCCATTTTCCCAGGGCGCGATGTGAAGATTCTGTATTAGCAGGCTACGGGACTTTAGACTCTTTGGTGTAGAGTAAGCACATAGAGAGAAATAAATAGTACATAAAAATTGCAACGGAGAAAAAATCTTAATCTATTAGTTCCGCGGACCTGGAGAATCGGCTTCCAGTCCAAGATGGAGGAACTCATGTAGACCATTCCATTCCTGTTAAGAAAGTACGCAAAAAGTTAGAAATATAGCCAACATTGTGTCATAGACTCATAGCCAATATCATTATCATAGTTACACAGTGTCCCCATTTAGTAGTTTGTACTGCTATTTCAGCTTGACACTTAAAAATAAAGTTTTCATTTCATTTTGAATGAAAAAAAAAGTGTGATAACCACACATCACACAGTTTATCCCATACTAATGAGTATTTTGATTTCTAACTCTTGAAGTTTCTTTCTCGGTAATATAAATAAAAATATAATTTAAAAGCAGAAACGTCATAAAATAAGACAGTTAATCAATGTTCCCTTCTGTGATAGAAAATTTAACATCGCTCGTGAAGGCTCAAACGGAGGCTCCTTTATCACACTCATCACGATTGATTAACCCTTACATAATCTATATTATTATCGTGCCATAGCCACTATACAAATTCACACAGCCTGTATCGTACCTTGATACAGTTGCTGGAGAGGCATTGTCGATGTTATGAGGCTCAAAGATGACTTTGCAGTTGGGCGCCATCGGGATACGATCACCATTAGCCAAAGTAAGGGTCCTGTTATCATCCAGAACACTGTTCAAATTCTCAATCCAAATAGCATCAACAGGACCATCGAGAACAATCCAAATATGATCACTCTGAAAATTAAATGAATACTTTACACTAAAACTGCATATAAGTATGTTTTGAGCAGCGCCTATCTATTATACGTTCTACACAAGAGAGCGCACTTATAGTCGAGGAGGAGAAGCGAGAAAACGTCGACCACGTTGCACCCCCACTACACAACAGTTTTGACTCCAGATTATAATAGGCTGATACCCATAGAACATTGCTAGGTCAGTCGTCTCACAAATTGTGGGGTCAGTGGCCTGCTACATAGAGGGGGTGGGTGGTCCTTACATTGACAGACTTAAAGTGCACATGAAACGAAAATTAAGTTTGTCTTATTTGAAAGAACACTTAAAATGATAGAGTAACATCTTTTGCAGTTTTCCGTTTCCTTGCTTCGTTGTTGAGATATTTCAGTTTGTTTGAAATGTAAATTAAACAACTTGACGTCACATGTGCATAATGAGTTATCAGAGAAGGTTATATATCTTTGCTATTATCAAACCAAACTTAATTCGAAGGAAGTATGTGCGTGTGTTTCTCTCACAACGCCAAACATGTAGAATTTTCAAGTGATTATGTTTGATAATAGCAAAGATATATAACCTTCTCTGATAACTCATTATCGGCCGGCCGACGTGCAGCTCACATTGAAACAAAGAACTTTTCTCGATTGTCCACACATTCATTTATAACTGTGATCGTGTAACCTTCTGCTATATTCGACATGTTTTCTACAACCCGCAGTTCCAAAAGTTATTGACATCCCCCTGATGCCGTCATATTGACACAGAAATCTGGCAGAGTTCTTTTTTCGCTTCTCTTTCGCTATCCGCCCACACTCCTTATGTCCAGCTGACGATTTCGACGCATCTCCGACGATCCCCGACATAGCCGATCTCCAAAAGAACCTCTGCGGAGGAGAGAGACTCTACACTAAGGTATAGTTCAGTGCAAGACATTAAGACTTTCCAAAGCAAACGATACCAACCTTTTTCGCACGAAGAGTCTTTCTCCAGAGAGTGGAAAAAATTCCGTCGGTCCAGTCATTGGTGGATACATCCAAACGCCCAAACATTTGGGGAGCTGTAATAGCCTTGAATATGCAAAGACATAATTAGCATAGTGTGACAAATGGTTTGGACACAAGTGGAGCTAATAACGAAAGAAATTGAGTACTTCTTCGTGTGAGTGTGAAACGGACGAACAAACAAATAGAGATAAAAACATAACCTGGTGGAAGAATAACTATATATTCTAGTGCTAGAGAAATATGAAAATGTTAGTCCTAAATACTCAAACTCCTGAATACTCAAACATTCAGCCGCCATGACCGGCTATGCGATAAAGCCCCTTTAACCCCTTGACTACCATGCAGGGGTCTTCCCTTGACGAGTTCACTCGTCTGGCGTTAGCCAAAGGTGCGTCTCCATGCGCGCTTACGAGTCAAAGGGTTAAGCATTGAGAGGTGTTTTTAAGCATTGAGATAGGTTTTTAATCCCTTGCGAGTAAAATCGTCTCCCGTTAGCCAGAGTAAAATACTAAAGGTGCGTCTACATGCACACTTACGAGTCAAAGGATTAAATCACGTTAAAACATGCCTTTATAAGAACACGTCTACACACAAGGGCTATACCTTGGGGTTCATTCGAAATTCCTTATGTGGTCGTCCACATTGAGTCATCGCCTTCATCAGCATGTGAATACACTTGCTCTTGCCAGCTCCACTTGGACCTAAAGTCATCATGCCGTGTCTAACACGCTGGGTCTCGTAAAGCTGAAAAACAACGACAAAAGGATTTAAAGAGTCGTTCATCTATAGTGGCGTGTACACGTGGTACATGTACGAGCTTGGTGTAATGTAACAGACGTTTGGTACGAGATTTGGTAGACGTTTACGTCTTAAGGTGAGGTAATACGGGCAACATTTTTCTTCAACTTGCAAAGCAACTTTGTTGAAAAGCGTTGTTGCCCGTATTACCACCCACCTTAAACATTGTCACGCAACAATGATTTTGTTGCAAGTTGAAAAAATTTGTTGAAAAACGTAGACTCCAGTTCTACTTGCTGCAACATGCTGATTCAAATTGCAACAAAATCATTGTTGCGTGATAATGTTTAAGGTGGGTGGTAATACGTGCAACAACGCTATTCAACTTGCAACGTAACATTTGTTTCTCGTATTACTTCATCTTTATTACGATCATCCATTTTGATAATGAGCAACAATACCATCTGACATACCTGAATCAATTTGAGTATCCAAGGTGCGTGGTTAACGAGCTTTGCTTCTTCCACGGCTTCTGCTATAGCCTGTTCAATGTCTGGATATCCAGCCTTAAGAAGTGTAAGGCCTGGGAACAGATCATCGATCAGACTCATAAACAGAGGTTCATCTTCGTCAACCAACTTACTGAGGTTCATGTCACGCAAGACTCTCATCACGATTTTCTCCTCACCATCCTGGAAGCAAAAAAGAAATATACGTCCACATTGTGTACCAAAGTAGACACAGGCAAAACTATAAGCATACCGGTGAGTATCAACACGGGCATTAATAAGTCGCACAGATACGAAGAAGAACATGTAGGTGTTGGAACAGAATTAAAAACTACGGTGTGAAGTATAGCCAGTGAACTATATGGATAGTGGAAACGCTAAGTCTCGTAATCAGTCAAAAATGAAACCAAAAATAGCAAAGAAACAGACTGGCACAAACACAAGCACACACACACATACACATACAGACCGATACACCGACACACCAACAACACAAGAACACACCGACACAAGAACGCACCGACACACCAACACACCAACACACCAACACACCAACACACCAACACACCAACACACCAACACAAGAACACACCAACACAAGAACACACCGACACAAGAACACACCGACAACACAAGAACACACCGACAAATATAAACTCACCTCAGGATTAGCGCGTTTCGAAGCACCCAATGTTCGCAACACTGACAAGATATTTCTCAGACCAAAATCATAATGAACCTATACAAGAACAAAAAAATCGCAACTTACAAAAACACCAGCCTTGCTCAAGACGGCAAATATGTTATTTAATTTCAAGATAAACCTGTGTCTTTACACCATCAGTACGTCAACAAAAAACAAGACTGTGGAATAAAACGTTCACCTGTTTCGTGAGCTGTTCTTCGCAAAGCTTGTAAAGTGTGTAGAACTTCCTAGCAAGGTTCACGTTCTGAATGAAGCCGCACGCGGCGAGTTTGACCCTCATAATGATCTGTCGATCAGGAACCATCATGGCCACGGTACGGAACTGAATCTTGAGGTTTTCGGGCAGCTCTTGTCGACCAGCGTAGCCAGGGTTCTAAAAGTAAAAAGGAGACAAAAACTGTTGATCCCAAATAGAGAGAGAATAAGTCAACAAGTTGTGTTCGGAACAGGCTTGTGGCAAGTTTGTAAAGAAGTTGTATAACAACAATCGAAATATAGTAAGGTTAGATATAGCGCCGAAACAGAGAACGTAGTAATCTAACGTTTCAAGCGAAGGCCCTTCGTCAGAGAGAAGGGCCTCTCTGCCTACGCAGCACGCAACTTTTATTTCACAAGTTGTATAACAATTGCGTTACAATAAAATCCGACTAGTTGAAATATAAAGGTTGTGTAGAATGAAGTCCAAAAAGAAAGGAGAAAACAGCAGCAAAAACAGACAGTACCATGGTTAAGAAGATGCCAAACTCGGGGTCTAGTTGGACGACGTCACCGTCTGTAAATATGAATTGCGATTTCCTCTCTTTCTTTGCCGTCAAAACAATGTAGATCTGTTGGGCTGCCACGGACAGCACTGGTAGCTCAATACGATTGAACTCGTCGAAACAACCCCAACTACCAGACTGAGCCAACCCTACATGAGGAAGACGAAATAAGGTAGCACAGTGTTACCAACAAAAACAGAACACATTATAATACATCACCATTGTCACCATGATCACCACTATCGTCACCAATATCATCATCACCAACACCACCATCACCACCTCGATCACCAACACCATCACCACTACCACCATCACCAACCCCATACCATCACCAACACCATCGTCACCAACCCCATACCATCACCAACACCACTATCACCACCTCCATCACCAACACCATCATCACCAACACCATCATCACCAACACCATCACCACCAACACCACCATCACCAACCCCATATCATCACCAACACCACTAACCCATACCATCACCAACACCATCATCACCAACCCCATACCATCACCAACACCATCATCACCAACCCCATACCATCACCAACACCAAAATCACTATCACCATCACCAACACTATCACCACCATCACCAACACTATCACCACCATCACCAACACCAACACCATCATCAACACCATCACCACCATCACCAACATCATCACCAACACTATCACCACCAACACCATCATCAACACCATCATCAACACCATCACCACCAACACCAACACCAACATCATCACCAACACTATCACCACCAACACTATCACCACCAACACCATCATCAACACCATCAACACCATCACCACCAACACCAACATCATCACCAACACTATCACCACCAACACCATCATCAACACCATCACCACCCATAAGACACAAACAACTGTTACCTCAGAATCCGCTGACAGTAACAGGACACTAGTAACATACCTTTATAGATTCTTCCAAGACCTCTGTAGTCCATTTGATCTGAGCAGTTGAACACCACAACATATTTTCCTAAAGCTTTTCCCATATCCTAAACAGCGCAAGTATAAAACAATGTATTAACAGCCGAATTGTCAGCTATAAATTAGCATGTTTCACCAGTTTCACAAGGTTTCTGCCAGTTGCATGGTAGGACTCCATGGTGTCCCTCCCACGATTACATCGTGTGTGATGGCAAATTTCGCGGACATTAACTAGTGTATACTGTTGACCCCTTGACACACAGAAGCCAGAATACCACTTAAATGCGTCACATTTCACGACAGCAAAGTTAAACATATTTTGGAAAAAGGTATTTGCCTTGGAGTGTTGGTGGCACAGTGTTCGGGTTCGATAACTGCTCTCAGCAGTTATCTAATTGAAAATTTCACCTTCGCCGCATGTGAGAAGAGTGCATCCAGTTTGACTTCAACAAACACCACAGGTTTCCTCCGGGTACTCCGGTTTCCTCCTGTAGTAACACTGGACCAATGAGGGATGACCCTTACTGGACCTCTAGGGAGAACAGTTAGTTAGATATAACTGATAGAGCTATCCAGTATAAATAAGTTTAGTTTGATGATTCCTCAGATAGATACCTTCGTTGTTTCTGTCTTTCCAGTCCCAGCAGGTCCAGCGGGTGCCCCACCCATAGACATGCCCAAAGCTTGAGCCAGCGTAATGTAACAACGATCTGTCAGCGGCGTAATGACTAAACGGTCGGTGCATCCAAGGAACTCGTTCTGATAGATGAAATCCACGTCCGTAATTGAAACAATACACTGATCTGTGTCCTCCTTGAAGTAAAATCGCGACTGTTTTAACCACTCGAAGTCACTGGGAGATTTGATGTTCTTTCTGACCTGAAAACACAAAAGATGACATTTTCTAAGAATGAGCAGACGCAACAATGGCTTCAAGCTTTTCCCCCGAGAAACTAAAGAAGCACATTTCCTCGCTGTCTGAACCGAGGTCATCAGAAAATTGCACGTCCGATCCCTGTCTAGGGCTCAGAAACGTTTTCTGAGTATTCGAGCTTGAACGTCTACCAAACGTCTGTTCCTTAGGCCCGTTTCAAACGTCGCTCTTCTCATGCGCCGAACCTAATACAAATAGATTCGACGTTGGAGCGACTCTGGAGCGGCGTCGATTCAAACGTCGAACTTAATGCGCCGAACCTAATTCCTCAAACTATAAAAAACCGCCAAAATCCTTCCGCATGATCAGTGGCAGCGATAATACATTAAAATAATATATGCATTAGGTTCGGCATATGAGAAGTTCGACGTTTGAATCAGAGTCGCTCCAATGTCGCATAATGCGACAGGCCTTGCCGCTCCAAATACAATCTGCCGCTCTTAAGTGATCCAAACGTCGCTCTTCTGCCGCACTTAATGCTTGTATTAGGTTAGGCGCATGAGAAGAGCGACGTTTGAAACGGGCCTTACATCAAGCTTGCGCATGTACCACATACGACTCGCAACGTTACTAAAACTATAGTTATACGACCCGTACTTACAAGATCGTCAAATATGTCTCTCTGATGCACGTGAATTGTGACAAGAGTCTCGTATCTTGTTCTCTCCATCTTGGTCAGCTCTCTCGTTGTGACGTCAATCAACTCATTAAGCATATCCAAGAAAAACTGGTTCCTCTGTATCATCATCTGAAACAAAGCAAAAGTTTAAAAAATGTTAAAAAAATTATTATAGGTTTTGTGCGATTTAGGGACAATGTAATATCAACACAGTTCACATACCATTCCATAAACAAACCTTTTTGTCTACTTTAGCGTTAGACAAAGCATCTTCTGAGTCTCGTGTCCAGATCATTTGTATTCCTAGAAGGCCAACCTATAGACGTAAAAACAAAAAAACGCAAAATTTACCGTTGACTTCTCGCTGCACGCACAAATTTTGTGAATAGGAAACGTTTTACAGTTTCACGCACCTGTGCGGGGAACGTATCCATGAATTCGAGAAGTTTAAAAACGGGATCTTTTATAGCGACTGACGCCATTCTTATGACAGCGTGGAGGGCACTCTGTGCGCCGATCAACAGCGCTAACAACCATTGTTCAACATTACCCTAGCAGAAAACGTAATGATCTAATAATTAGAAAAGGAAGGAGAAAACGAAAAAGGAAGCAAATGCGATAAAAATGAGAATAGGCGAGCTTCAGGGTGTTGCGTGCGCATCATATCTCAAAAACAAATGGCAAGCTCCACTCAAAGTAAACATACTGTTTAAAATCAACAAAGTATAGATACAGTTTCTGGATGTTTAACACTGTTATTCTGCTGTTGTTGGCTCACTAGCAAGTCTGTTTGACATTGCTTACTTTGTGGGGAGCCCGCCAAGAGCACGCCAATTCCTTTGCAAAATGATGCGCGCGCAAATGGATTGGAATTTAAAGAAAAAGACAGGACAGGACGGCTGTGAAAGTCGAAAGAGGAACCATGCACATGTAAATCCAATTATGCAACACTCTTACTCCTAACATTTTTACTCTTACTGTACCTGCGCAACGATTGGTTTTTCCAGTTGAATTTGTTCGCCTTCAGACGAATTAATAGCTAAAATCTTGTCGTATTCCTTCTCGTCAAATGACACCGTCTTCAGGTTGTCAAAGACACTCAACAGATGAGCCTGGATTGTGTGTGAATCGCTAGCCTGTCCAAGAATCTCCAATAACGCCGGATCAGAGACGAAGAAGAATCGTGGAAACAGAAGACGCTTCTTCTCCAAGTAACTATGAAAATATAAGCAAGACAAAATGTTGAATGTATTGAACTATAAACTAACCAAGACATAACCACTGGTAATTGCCAGATATTCGCTTTGGTTATGTATCAGTCAAATCCAAGTGTTCCCATGCCCCCCCCCCCCGAACACCGCCGGGCATTTGACACATTGGACATTCCCAGGGGTGGGGCATTTGAAAACAAGTCTTTGCCACAGAATAGAAATACAACCAGAAGTCCAACTAGCGTCGGAACTTTTGAAGTTTATGTCCTCGCCCATGTCGCCTCGCGCATCTTGAATCCTCGCTATCCTACGCAATCCTGGCAAGTTCCCCCGGCAGTTTGGACCTTAAAAAGAAGGTTAAAACTGCCGGGGGAACTTGCCAGGATTGCGTAGGATGGCGTAGGACATTGCGTAGGATGGCGTCGGATGGCGTAAAATATCGCGCCTGCGCATTGAAGAAATGCGGACAAGTTGTCACTCGAGTTGGACTTCTGGTTGTATTTCTATTCTGTGTCTTTGCCCAGGGGTGGGGCATTAGATAATATTATTCCAATATTCTGAGCCTCATATACTCAGCACTAAAAAGGCGATTAGGGGGATCGGTAATTAAATTGTGTCCTTCTCCCTCTAGTATTTCTATCAGCGGATTCAACGTGTAGTTTGGACTGTCTGTTTCCTATTGCACTCGATTATGGAAACGTTTAAAGCGAAAGATACAGAGTTTGTTGCGTCTTGGTTAAAAAGTAAAAATAAGTATTCATAATAAAATGCTGATTTTTATATTGTGAATCGTTCAGCAACAGATAAAAGTATAGTACAACTTCCCCTGGGGTGGGGTATTTGCCATAGATTTTTGGCCCCGCCGCGGGGTATTTTCACTGCTCTTTATCCCCACCGAAGGGAATTAGCACCAATTTTCGAAAAATTGTCAAATGCCCGGGGGTTGGCCAGGGGGGATGGGCACGCTTGGATTTGACTGATACATTAAATGTATAGGTGCCTAAGCTAAATTTCGTTTTTCCAGTTCCATTAAAGATGTTTTCCAAACCTACCCGCTCAACGATTTCTGGCACATTTCCAGTTGTTCCAAGAGATGTGGTAATAGTTGCCCCAGGGTATCATCACCAACACAACATTGAACAACGTTGGGAGTTTCATGAGCACGTTGCATAATCTTCACCCATGATTTGTCGATCTGGCTGAAACGTTTCGCTTCCTGTAAAAACCAACACGGTAAATCGAGGGTTTAAATTTCAACAAAATTTCAACATTAAAGAAAGAGTTGGGCTATTTATAATAGTCAACAAACTCCTGAGTACAGACAAGCCATAAACTCTCAGAGTTTGTCATGGCAATTTTTCGTCTGACGAGCAAAATCATTTGGCATTAGCGAGAGTGAAATACATAAAACTTGAAAGTCTGATGCCGCCCAGAAGCTGTGACTAACCAAAAAAAGCCCTATAAATGCGTCGGGTCGCTCGTCTCGTCTCGTGTGAAACGCGTCTTAATGCATGGCTCTCGTATCTTAGTTAAAATTTCACGCGGTTTTCTCTGTTATTCATAAGTCTTTATTTCCCATAAAAAGTTTTGAATGAATTGAATTGAATTGAATTGCTCATTGTAAATGCACGGTCTTTATCTGTATAAAGCAGCCTAGGAAAGTATACAGATAAAGACAAAACCTTGTGAAATCTGAACTAACCTACGCGCCTCGGGAAGTATGTGGCTTAATGCCGAGGTTCGAGGTAATTAACTCTTACTTTGAAAATAACAAAGCATGTCATGGTAATTGCATATCCCACAAACCTGGGGAAGTTGTTTGGCAATATCTCCTCCAACAAACACAGCCTCGAGATAAACCCAGAGATTTTGCACAACAAGCCAATTTTCAATGATCTCGGTAGAACCAGTTAACTTAGCCACCCATTTCTGAATTTCAGCTTTGAATGGTGCGTTATATCTGTAAGTCAATGAAACAACATTCTTATCAAGTTCAATGTGATCGGGAGAAAATTCGCCCGAATTTTGTTACAGCAATATTCATAAATTGCCTGGCAGTTTTTTTTTACCTATAATAATACAGAGAGCAAAATACCGCAAATGCTTTTGGCTAAGGGCACCTTTCCTTAATTAAAAGCAAAGTTATTTGCATGCAATTGGTTGGTTAGCCAATTGTACTTGAACGCGATTGGTTGCTTGCTTACATAGCAACAATGAAGTAGTAGTAGTGGTGGTAGAGGTAGTAGTGGTGGTGGTGGTAGTAGTGGTAGTAGTGATACGGCATAACCACCAAAGTTCACGGCACAACCACCAAAGTTCACGGCACAACCACCAAAGTTCACGGCACAACCGCCAAAGTTCACGGTACAACCGCCAAAGTTCACGGCACAACCATCAAAGTTCACGGTACAACCACCAAAGTTCACGGCACAACCACCAAAGTTCACGGCACAACCGCCAAAGTTCACGGCACAACCACCAAAGTTCACGGCACAACCGCCAAAGTTCACGGCACAACCACCAAAGTTCACGGCACAACCACCAAAGTTCACGGCACAACCACCAAAGTTCACGGCACAACCACCAAAGCTCACGGCGCTTTTTAACGCGGAAAACGGAAATCAATTACCTTAACTCGAGATCTTGCCTTACCTATTACTCATCAATGACCCTAATATCATCAGGCTGTCCTCCATCAGTGATACAATTTCAGATGTCTCTCCTCCCTTCAACAAAAATTCTCCACGGTTCTTGAATGCACCAAAGGAGAAAATCTGCGTGCTCCAATCTGCCACAACACCTTTCAACTTAGCTTCGATATCTTTTTCTTTCACAGCAGCAATACAGATGTCCTGATAATTAAGAAAAGTCAACGAAAAGTTGTAGTGAAGTAAAGTGAAGTGATGTAATGTGATAGGATGGAATAAAATGAGATGGGATGTGATGTACAGTAATGTGAAGTGAAGTGAAGTGAAGTGAAGTGAAGTGAAGTGAAGTGAAGTGAAGTGAAGTGAAGTGAAGTGAAGCGAAGCGAAGCGAGGTGAAGTGAAGTGAAGTGAAGTGAAGTGAAGTGAAGTGAAGTGAAGTGAAGTGAAGTGAAGTGAAGTGAAGTGAAGTGAAGTGAAGTGAAGTGAAGTGAAGTGAAGTAATGTGATGCTGGAATGTGATGTGATGTGATGTGATGTAATGTAGTGCGATTGTGACGTGATGTTAAGTCATGTGATGTGATGTGATGTGATCAGACGTGATGTTAAGTAATGTGATGTGATGTTAAGTAATGTGATGTAATGTGACGTGATGTAACGTGATGTAATGCGATGTAACATGTGTGAAAGCCCCACCTCAATATCCTCCTTGTTCTCCAGTAACGGTGCGCTCATGAGGTTTCTCAGTGAGAAGGTCTCAGACTCAACGTCCAACGTTGTCTTGGTGCTGACAGCAATCCTTTCCCAATGCCGCGGCTTCATCGCTTTCTGAGCCATCATTTCCAGTAACGGACACGATTCACTGAAATCGTCGATAGTCTTCTTCAAATCCAAGAAAGCTTGCCATTCCTTGAGAGCTTTGGGCAACTTGCGAATCCTACAAAAACGATCATTTGGAAAAATGATTAAGTTTTAACTCAGAATTGCTTTCAAAAAGGAAAAGGTTAGACCCGTTTCAAACGTCGCTCTTCTCATGCGCCGAAACTAATAACAAATAGATTCGACGTTGGAGCGGCTCTGGAGCGGCGTCGATTCAAACGTCGAACTTAATTCGTCGAACCTAATTCCTATTAAAAACAGGCAAAAACCTTCCGCATGATCAGTGGCAGCGATAATACATTAAAATAATTTATGCATTAGGTTCGGCACATGAGAAGTTCGACGTTTGAATCAGAGTCGCTCCGACAGGCCTTGCCGCTCCTAATACAATCTGCCGCTCTTAATTGATGCAAACGTCGCTCTTTTGCCGAACTTAATGCTTGTATTAGGTTCGGCGTATGAGAAGAGCGACGTTTAAAACGGGCCTTATTTACTGAGTAATGAGTAATGCTTTATTTAACGTCGGAAGCACAGGATGTGGTCGCCCAATCATCCGAGCCAGGGGCTCATGTTAAAAGTGCACGACATAAGCTAAGACCTAACGTGTTGATTTTACGGAGGGAGGAAAACCGCAGAGCCCTGCGAAAAACCCTCGAAGCACAGGAGAGACCTACTAAACTCTATTCACATGAAATTCAAGTTCGAGAACGGGGCTATTTCCAGACGGTCACCCATCCAAGTACTAACCCCGTCCAACTGGGCTTAACTTTTGGTGAGAGGCAGCGCCCTAACAACACACGCCAACCGTGCTCCCCTGAGAAGGAGGTAACTAAGCTAGTTAGTTACCGGGCCCGAAAACTAATGTATAATTGCACTGTGGGGTTTGCTCAGTTACCTGTTTTGATACTCCAACAAATCGTTATTTATCTTTTCGACGTCGATATCAGACCAGAGTATCTCCTGATAGCCATTCACGTTCTCAATAACAGAATTATAAAGACTGTAGAGCTTTTGAAGTAATCCTAACTCGCGTCGAATCCTTTGCAGTTCCTCGTATTCTGTTACTGGCAAACCAAATAATTCCTCACCACCTATAATAAACAGTTGGTATTAATGGCAGAAATTAGCAACAACATCTTCTCCTTCTTGGAAGTCCCTCTCTGTAGAGTATGACGTTGTTGTGTCCAGTGTCAATAATGATGTTAAAACAGAAAAATAAAAAAATTAATTGAAGATAATGGATGTGGAGTTGGCGATTCGGACAGAAGCAGGTTATTGATGAGTGCGCACATGGCTGAGGAGTCCAATCCTTGAGCCACAGGTGCTGTCGCAGTGCTGACAGATCCACGGCGGACCTTGAGGGAGTGGAAGGTGGGTGCCCGCGACGTGCGGTCGTTACCGAGCCTCGTCGATCTTCTGGGCTCGTCCTCTTTCGAAGGATTGAATCAACATAACGCAATATCAACACCACCAACACCATTACCAACAAGTTTACTACTAATAACTAATAACACCACCACTACTATCACCACCACTACCACCACCACACCATCATTACTACCACTACCAGTCCAGGGCCGGAGCTATGGGGGATGTGGGTGGTGGTGGTGGGCCCCCCCCCCCCCAAGAATTGCTTTATTTGTTCTATAGTCGGCAGACAAGAGATTTCAGTCGGCAGTCGGCACCCGCCAGCGCTCAGTCTCGGCGAATACTAGCACTGACGAGTGACGATTATGAGGCAGACGGCAAAATTGAGCGTACCACCCCCCCTTGCAGAATTTTCTGAGGACGGCCCTGACCACCACTACCAACAATATCACCATTCCTAATTCGCCATCACTAATTATCGCCATCAGGCACAATTACAACCATCATCTCCCTAACACAATACCACCACCACAATTACTAACACCACCTCATCATCATAATAACCAACAACGTCACCTTCACCAATATTACCATCACAATCGTCGCCAGAGTCATCACTACCAACATCTGCGCAACCCAACATAATTACAACCACCAACAACAACAACATCAACACTACCACCACACATCACCATTACCACCACCACTAACAACAACTTCCCCATCACCAATATCACCATCACAATCGTCGCCAGAGTCATCACTACCAACATCTGCGCAACCCAACATAATTACAACCACCAACAACAACACCAACATCAACACTACAACCACACATCACCATTACAACCACCACTAACAACAACTTCCCCATCACCAATATCACCATCACAATCGTCACCAGAGTCATCGTCACTACCAACATCTGCCCAACCCAACACCATTACCACCACCACCACCACCACCACACATCATCACCATTATACCACTACCACCATTTTGACAATAACCACACCAACCATACCATACAAATACCAACGTATTTCAATAAGAAAATACACAAAACCGGTTTTTTTACCAGAGTATGTTTGATACTTTCTCCAAAGTTCGTCAAACCGAGCTTGGAATATTTGTAGTCGATCACTGGCTTCGTTTGGTGGAGTTCCATCCACCATAGGTCCCCTAAAAATAAAATCTTGCTTTAGCCTCATGCTATGGTTCGCTTTTGAAGCCGTTTGTTTCTTAAAGCGGAAAGGAAAGTTAAGTTTGCTCTATCTACAAGATATCCAAAAAATGATAAAGAATTACTTTAAAAGTTTTTCTATATTTCTCTTCGTTCTCAAGTTATTTTGATTTGTTTGATATATGTAAATGAGATGAACTGTGAAAAGTTATGTACAGATGAAAGTGAGTTATATAGAAAATCGTGTATATCTTCGACGTTATCGAACAAAATTTGGTCTCGTGATGTTCAGTGTGTTGAGGGCCATATAGTTGCAAAGTTTTAAATAATATTGTTTTATAATTCCAAAGATATACATTCTGAATAACTTGTCAACGAAGTAAAATATGGAAAAACTGTAAAAGTCATTCTTTATCACTTTCAGGAGATCGTGAAGATTAAACAAACTTAAAGGGGATTGGCATTAAAAATTAAGTTTGTCTAACTTGAAAGAACTCATAAAATTGTAATAGAAGATCCTTTACAACTTTTCGTATCTTTCTGCGTTTTCAAGATATTTCAATTTGTTTGATATGTAAATGAGATGGTCTCTGACGTCAGGAGTGGGGTAAAATATCTCCATACAGAGCAAAATCACTTACATATCTAACATGAAATGTTCAGCGTCGCAAGGAGTTTTTATGTGCACAGTTTCAAATGATTTCGCTGAACAAACTTAGAGATATAACTGGTTTTGCTACATGTGAAAATATTTTACCCCACACCTGACGTCAGAGACCATCTCATTTACAACATATCAAACAAATTGAAATATCTTGAAAACAAAGAGAGATACGAAAAAGTTGTAAAGGATGTTCTATTACAATTTTATGAGTTCTTTCAAATTAGACAAACTTAATTTTTAGTGCTATTGCCCTTTAATTTTCATTTCATTTCATTTCCTCTTTAAGCTCGCATTCTATCATGTATAAAAAAAAACACTCGGCTATCGCTTTGTACTTGATACATATCACTCACTTTTCGTCATAATCACCAACAAACACTACCATCGTTTCTTTGTACACTTCCACAGCATTCAAAAGATTTGTTTTGTATTCGGGTTCGATTTCTAGTAAGTGCGTTTGAACGCTTGATGCCTGTTAGAAAATAATACATATATGTTTCAATATGACGTGAACATGAATTGAACGGTATATTTGAAGATGTTGTGATGTAAACAACGAAACGTTAGATTAAATATTATGCTTTTATGCCTTGTGTTTGATGGCTTTTATCTGTGTTTTGTGCTGGGCACTTATATTTATAATAAGATTACGCTCTCCGCCTGGTGAATCTCTTGCCGATGAATTGAACTGTTTTCCACTATCCGACAGTTGTCAAACGATTCGCGGACAACAAAGGCCATATAATAAAGTGCTTCATAAACCTCGCTTGTTCCTCTCTACTAAAGAAGTATCGGCTCTCTGTTGGTTTTTTTCAGTCCGTATTCAAGAAACATTGGCCTGATATTCATTACTAGTACAGATCAAACAAACGAGTAAAAGTATAGTTAATGTGTACCTGTGTGTTTACTTTCTTCCAAGAGTAGGTCAGACTATCAACTCGTTCTGAATCATGACTTGAATAGTGCAAACCGTATTTATTAAGAAGAGCAAAAGACTCCTCGATAGGTCCAATAGTCATATCAATTCTAAAGAAATGAAATAAAGAATATTGGGCTAATATCTTGGTTGTCATTGTCGCTGTGTTGTCTGTCTGTCTGTCTGTCTGTCTGTCTGTCTGTCTGTCTGTCTGTCTGTCTGTGACTGTCTGTCTGTCTGTCTGTCTGTCTGATGGTTTGTTTGTTTGTTTGTTTGTTTGTTTGTTTGTTTGTTTGTTTGTTTGTTTGTTTGTTTGTCTGTCTGTCTGTCTGTCTGTCTGTCTGTCTGTCTGTCTGTCTGTCTGTCTGTCTGTACCTCAGTTCCAAATTAATTTGAATTAATATGAATTTCATTTGAAATTGTAATATAATGTAAATATTTTGTATATATGTAATAAGTAATTACTCTTCTTTTATCGGCTCTTACGAAAAGCAATTTTGTAAATTGATTAAGATTCCGAGTTTAAATAAAGTCTCTCTCTCTCTCTCTCTCTCTCTCTCTCTCTCTCTCTCTCTCTCTCTCTCTCTCTCTCTCTCTCTCTCTCTCTCTCTCTCTCTCTCTCTCTCTCTCTCTCTGTCTGTCTGTCTGTCTGTCTGTCTGTCTGTCTGTCTGTCTGTCTGTCTGTCTGTCTGTCTGTCTGTCTGTCTTCCTGCCTGCCTGTCCGTCTGCCCGTCCGCAAGCCCGCCCGCCTCTTGACGAACTTCGTATAATTAGGTTTGATTTGTTCCTTACTTTATTTCGGACTCCCTCACTTCTCGTAACGCCGCCATTGTGTTTCGAACATCGTCCAAATCTTTAATCGGACGGGACAGTCTCTTACACATGTTGTCAAAGAATGTTAAAATTTCCTCCATGTCGGCACTGGCCTGAAATGGTATAATGAAAAGTAAGACAGATGACGACGAAAGATAAGATGAACTGTGACAGGGAAGATAAGTGAGAGTGACTGAGTGGCGTAATAGATAAAGCCTGGTTCTCACGTGTCGTAATCGTACGAATCGGGGATTTTTCCTGTGCCCGATCGTCTGGGATTGTTACGACAATGATCCTACCTTGTTGGCTAAGGCTTTACCAAAAGCTTGTTTCCAGGCTTTAGTTTCAGTAACCAGAGCTCTCTTCAAAGGTTCTGTTGAATAAATTATTGAACCCACGGTATAACTTTGGGGAAGCTCTTCAACTGCAGTTTCCAGTTCCTGAAATAGAATATAGGCGCCAAAGTGTCATTCAGAGAAAGAAGACAATGGGCTAACTAACATACAGAAGAACGAGTAGACCCCAAAACGAGAACGTTAAACATGCATAGACAAAGCAAAAAAGAAGAAAACACTAATTACTTGGTAGTATTTTATTTGGGTCTCAAAGTCAGATAATAATGGTTTGGAGTCCATAAATTCTTGAACTTTAGTGTTGGGATCCTAAAAAGAAAAGTCATTTCAGTTTGGCGGGAAAACAGTTAAATAAATAAATAAATAAATAAATAAATAAATAAATAAATAAATAAATAAATAAATAAATAAGTAAATAAATAAATAAAATACATGGTAAGTAAGTAAGCAAGCAAGCAAGCAAGCAAGCAAGCAAGCAAGCAAGCAAGCAAGCAAGCAAGCAAGCAAGCAAGCAAGCAAGCAAGCAAGCAAGCAAGCAAGCAAGCAAGCAAGCAAGCAAGCAAGCAAGCAAGCAAGCAAGCAAGCAAGCAAGCAAGCAAGCAAGCAAGCAAGCAAGCAAGCAAGCAAGCAAGCAAGCAAGCAAGCAAGCAAGCAAGCAAGCAAGCAAGCAAGGAAGCAAGGAAGCAAGGAAGCAAGGAAGCAAGGAAGCAAGCAAGGAAGCAAGGAAGCAAGGAAGCAAGGAAGCAAGCAAGCAAGCAAGCAACAAGCAAGCAAGCAAGCAAGCAAGCAAGCAAGCAAGCTAACAAACAAACAAACAAACAAACAAACAAACAAACAAACAAACAAACAAACAAACAAACAAACAAACAAACAAACAAACAAACAAACAAACAAACAAACAAACAAACAAGCAAGCAAGCAAGCATGCAAGCAAGCAAGCAAGCAAGCAATCATATATATACCTGATTCCACAGTTCCTCAAACTGCGCCATTGCACTTAGAACGTGCTTAGCGTCCATTTTAAACGAACTGATTATGGAGTTCAGGACAATGACAACCTTGACGACGTCTTTGTGTTCTGAGACTAATCTGTATAAGGACTTTATCACAACAGGAGGAATAGGTTTGCCTTCTTCGACTACTGGAGCTGGTGGTTGGTGAATGATATCGTGTTTCTCCCACTGATACACGCGCTAAGTAATAAACGTTTCCACAAAAAAAATATTATTAAGAGGAAATTTAACTGCTAACTGCATGGTAAAAGAAATGAGCATTTCAACTTCGTTCACGATCTGCTAAACTTCGTTCCCCAACAGCTTTGTCCGATTAAGATTATTGTTTAGTAGAGGTTAGTAAAGCTAAAACATTCAGAAAAAGTTTCTGAGCCCCAGACAAAAATCGAACCTACGCTCTTCTAATGATCGGCTAGAAGGTTGCAGATTTGATCTCTGTCCGTCTGTCTGTCTGTCCGTCTGTCCGTCTGTCCGTCTGTCCGTCTGTCCGTCTGTCCGTCTGTCCGTCTGTCCGTCTGTCCGTCTGTCCGTCTGTCCGTCTGTCCGTCTGTCCGTCTGTCCGTCTGTCCGTCTGTCCGTCCGTCCGTCCGTCCGTCCGTCTGTCCGTCTGTCTGTCTGTCTGTCTGTCTGTCTGTCTGTCTGTCTGTCTGTCTGTCTGTCTGTCTGTCTGTCTGTCTGTCTGTCTGTCTGTCTGTCTGTCTGTCTGTCTGTCTGATGCCCAGACATTTTTGAGTATTTAAATTTGACATCCATCAAACAGCTGTTACATTACATCAACCTCGCATATGTACCACATGCAACAGATCACCACCAACAACAATCATCACAACCAACATCAGCACCACCATCATCATCATCACCATCACTTTTGGTAATTGTTAAGATTCCCACTCTTAGCACGAACCAACCTGCGTTGTCTTGAGCATTGTCTGAACGGCTTTGTTAAGGGCATGTTGTATGTCATCCACACTTGGTTTCATCTGAACTGACGGAATGGCTAAAATAATCTCTGCCTACAGTGTAAAAACGATTGTCATTATGTGTATCTCTCGTGAAGCTGCAATTTCCTTTCACTTCACTTCACTTCACTTCACTCACTTCACTTCACTCACTTCACTCCACTCCACTCCACTCCACTTCACTCCGCTCCGCTCCACTCCACTCCACTGCACTGCACTGCACTCCACTCCACTTCACTTCCTTCACTTCACTTCACTATCTCACCTTAAACAAGGGAAGCTTGGCGTGCTCGTGAGACAAATCACTCATGTATTTACTAGATGTCTGCACGTAACGTTTGATGAAGTCTAATGAAATCCTCGTGCATTTCACGATAGCGTCAATGGTTTTCTGATTGAAGAACACCACAAGATTCCAGTAACAACACGGCATGCACTCCCAACAGCGATTGCCTTTGCTGCCTTTCACTTGTTTAGACTCGGGTATCAAGCACTGGTAAGTCTCTTCTTCTAAACCAAACATGTCCTGAGGTTTCAGTCGACTCTTTAGCGTCGCTAATAGCAAGTCCACCGCTGATTCAACTAGATGACTTTGCCTGAAAATGAAATATTTTGTGGTCTTTGTTTTAAAAAATTAAAAATTAAATGGTGCTAAAAAAAATAATACCAATGGATAGTACATTTATTCTGACAGTTGACAGCAATAATGGCAATGCGAACGACGGTGACTACGCTTAATATTGATGACAAAGTTGGCAATAAAAATAATGGTAACGATGGTGATAGTCTAAATGACGACAATCGTCCGGAGGAGGAAGAGTAGTAAAAAAAAAGAGAAAGAGAACGATCATAGCAAAGCACTTGCGCACCTAGAAAGCGCTACAATGACTGCTGAACATGTTTCTTCCGTTCTTTTCAAGAACTCTTCAACAGTGATGGAATCATCCTCGGGTAGTTCACACAAGCATGTTGAACTGATGTCCTCCAACACTGCCTCGATGCGACAATCCAAAATATCTGTAACCTAGAATATATTAAAAGACAATAAATTCATGCAAAATACATCCCAACAACTACGACCAACAAAAACAACAACATACGACGACAACGAGAACAACAACAGCAACAACACGGGGAGCACGGTTGGCGTGTGCTGTTAGGGCGCTGCCTCTCACCAATAGTTAAGCCCGATTGGACGGGGTTAGTACTTGGATGGGTGACCGTCTGGGAATAACCCTGTTCTCGAGCTTGAGACTCATGTGAGTAGAGTTTAGTTGGTCTCTCCTGTGCTTCGAGGGTTTTTCACCGGGTTCTCAGGTCTTAGCTGTAATTCGTGGGCCGATATATGTCGTATGGCGGCTGCCTGAGCGCCTTTAATATGCCTTCGACTCGGCCATGTCAAAAATTATTGTAAGGCGCATTTGAAAACCTTAAAGTTGAATTTGCGCGGTATAAATAAATAAATGTTATTATAACAACAACAACAACAACAACAACAACAACAACAACAACAACAACAACAACAACAACATGACGGCAAAAGCAAAGCTATTATCGTTATCATTATTACCTCCTTTGATAAGCGTCTCAATTCAGCCAATGATTTCTGAATGTTTTCAATGACTAGTTAACAGAAAAATATTCGTCACATACGGGTATATCATGATTCAGTGTCGTCACGTACCTAGTATTCAAGCTAAAATATAAAGCATCGCATCTTCTGTATTTATCTTTTCGCTTTGCTCTATCCAAAACACTGCCTACGCAGCACTCTACTTTTTTAGACTAGCTAGTAAGTGCGAGCGAGGTTTTCATGTAACATTTGGGTAGATATCACTTTCCTGTACCAAAAACTATAAAAAAGGACAATTATAAGAACTTACAAGCTTCCATGTTTAAAGACGTCCAGCTGAGCATGGTCAAACCAGGTTTGATCGTATCGTCAACTTTGTTTATGAAAGGTTTCATTAAGGGCAAAACTATTTCAGGAATATCGTTCACTACTTTATTGTATTCCTGTAATAGTTCCAGCAATCTATTAAAAAAATACATAAGTAAAGTTTATCTGCCCTTATTTTTAAATATATATAATTGAGTTTAATGCTGAGTCGCTACTCTGAGTTTCAAGCGTGAAACTCAGAGTAGCGACTCAGCATTAAACTCAATCAGTATATTTCGCTCTGCCTATAATAGTATTGAGCGCTCTTGAACCTTACGCCAACTTACTACGGTTCCGGTTTGAGCGTGGACACGCGTAATTTGACGACACACGTTTCACACGGGAAACTAACATGTTGCTAAGCGGAAACTGTAACGTTACTAAGGCCAAACGGTATTGTTTCAAATTTGAAACGAGCGCCAAATTTTCAAAGCAAATGTGGGAATGTTTATAACTCATCTTTATACACAATTAAATCTTCGTCAAGTGAAGCTAAGAACTCCACAGTGCTTTTCCGATCGGCTATTACGCTGACAAACCCCACAATGCGACGTTTGTGCGAAGAAACAATACCGTGTTACAGTTTCCGCTTAGCAACATGTTAGTTTCCCGCGTGAAACGTGTGTCGTCAAATTACGCGTGTCCAAGCTCAAACCGGAACCGTAGTAGTGACCTTTTATGTTATATGTATGTGTATATATATATATATATATATATATATATATATATATATATATATATATATATATATATATATATATATATATATATATATATATATATATATATATATATATATATATATATATATATATATATATATAATATATATATATATATATAATTGAACTGTTGTAATTCGCTAATTATCTCATGAATTACTAATATTTCAGATTAATATTTGAAATATCATGATATATAGGCAAATCGCTCGATCTTTCATAGAGCTCAGAGCACCCCGGCCCACGTGACTATTAGTTACCTACGTACCTGTTGTAGGCTGATTTAATAATATTCTCCCTCATCCAAAGAACTCGAGCACTTTCTGGAATCTATAAGAATTTCGTTGCAAACCCTTTACGTTAGTAAAACAACAGGGCAAAACGCGTGAAAAACAAAAAACAGAGTTTTTCCTTATGAAAAGCTTCGCTCAAAACGTCAGTACTTCTTTCTAGTTGAAATTCTTGCCAGTTCACCAAAACAGTCTGCCAGCAAAACACTTTAATATTTGTTTTTGAAAAAGATTTTCTTACCTCTAGTTTTAGACGTCTCATACATCGGCATTCACGAACAAGCTCCAAAATTCGAGGATCAAAATTTACGAACAATTTCTGGAGAGGATCAAAAAGAAAAAAATTTTGCACTTAATTCTCTTCGTTATTGCGTAACAAAAAATCAAAGATCAAAAAGGAAAAAATTTCGCACTTAATTCTCTTCGTTATTGCGTAAATGCAATAGATAACGAGAAAGACGTGTTATTCTATTGTAAAAACTTGAATCTTTTCATAACCCCATTCCTTTTTCAACCTCCGGTATAAGCAACTTTGACGTAATAGATCAAACACGAGGAAGAGTGTTTCATCAGGGTATCCAAACACGAGAAAACAAATGAAAATCGAGGGCGTAGCCCCGAGGTTTTTATTGTTTTCGAGTGTTTGAAAACTCTGATGAAACACGATAAACAAGTGTTTGATCTTGCTTCTCAAACGAGTATTCGCATTGCGATTTGCGGTGTGTTGTTCATTGAATTCAATATGTAGATTAAGAAATGTGATCCAATTCACTAGGACGTTTTCTACAGGTTTTCATTGGGTATCAAAACTCATACACGTGATGTGGTATACGTTCGTCGATTGGCTACGATAATTCATGAATTATTAATGGTTTGAGAAAGCGAAATGAAGATGAATTTTGAAAGGACAAGATACTGTATATTGCAATTTTGCTCATGCAGGAGAACCCAAAGATTACGAATATGTAAAATCCTCACAGGTGAGATAGACACTTACAATAACATAATGAAAACACGTAGGTCGGACCATACCTTGGTTTCTGGGTGAATGACTAACAACGAAGCCTGCATCCCACTTCTCGCTATTTCAACAGCCTGCAGCCAACCACGATGGTACAACACCTATGGATAATCGTATATATAAATACCTAGGCCATTTGCGCGATAACGTTATGCGACTACTACAACTGCCGTTATTGTACAAACTTCATTGTCGTTCCTTATTGGTCAATATGCTTCAGTTAAGTCTCAATGTCCAGCAGCTGTAACGTCACTTCCGTCAAGTACTGTGAATTATTGGACGAAAGTGTCAAAAAAATAATATGGGACGCTGATGACGTCACTACCTCAAAGCGCGCGAAAATTACAGAATAACAAAATGGCATGCAGTAGATTTTATTACGGTCAGAATTCGCTACATTTTAGTACGAATATTTTTAAAGCCCGGCATACACTGAAACAAGTTTCTGAAACACATTTTCGAAAAGTTTCCGAAACTGGTTTAAAAAAATAGAACAGTGCTCTAATCAGGGAAACTTTGGTTTCTGAAACAAACTTTTGGAAACTTTTCAACACACACTGGAAACTTTTGTTTCTGAAACCATGTTTCGGTAACTTGTTCGGAAATTTTCTCTTCCTAGTGTAGTGTATGCCGGGCTTAATGTATAACTTCTCATGAATCAAACAGCGTATTTTACCCACTGATCTCAATAAAACTGGATGGGGCATGAGGCCGGATTTAGCGTGCCAGTTGTATGATGACGTGACTACTACCCAAGATGGCTGCCACTAAAGTTCATAAAGCTTTCGTAGATTGAAAACAGACAAAAAGAGTTATTTTAAGAAAATTTAAACGAATGTAAGGACACAAGAAGTACTTAATATGGTTTAAGACGCTAATTTCTTGCATTTGTTTCTGTTACTGAGCTATAAAACCTTTAAATTTCGTTGTTTTTCTTCAGTGCCGACAACGAAGAACTTTCACGATAATATAAACTGAAAAACAGATTATAAAATATACGAAGAATTCAATTCCAAGTCTTATTAATGGTAATCTCAATGCCTTAACTATATCTCGTGTTGTGTACTTGCCATCTTTGAACTGTATTTGTTGTTAAACAGTGAAAACTAAACGAACCGGCATCTGTTGTTTGCTTTACGGCTTTTCCGACTCCCCCGGCACAGAGTACTTAATATTCCTTCCCCCGGATAATCTGACCGTGCTGACGTCAAGATTGCTTATGCCAGTCAACTTTGGGATTGGGAACAAGTTCTAAGACCGCAATGCGTCATATGTTCCACTACGTAAGATGGCGGCGACTGGCACGAAATGTTTGCCTGTTGGCCATAGGGAATGGCCTATCCAGTTTATATAGAGATCAGTGATTTTACCTCGAATTCAACCAGGACCGAAGCCATCTTGTTGTAATTCCTCACAATTCTCTTCGCTTCATCTCCCTAACAATAATGCAAACAGCCGAAAATTAACCACAGAATGCAAACACACCAGCACAAAGAAACAACTTCTTACACGAACCTTAAGAACGTCGGGATATTTTTTAAAAATTATCATTGGCTCATGGATCCGACGGAATAGTTGTCTAGACCACGTGATCTTACCAGCCACCTACGAGAAAAGGAACATAGATAGAAACTTAAACGTGTACGGTGTCTTAAAAACGAATGACCCCAGAACCAGAATAGGGTGAGGCGGTTAATCGATAAACCGAAAAAACCCGATGTTTTTTGAAAACCGATTTAACCGATGTTGCTTTTGGAGGAAAACCGAAAAACCGAAAAAATCGAAAAACCGAAAGAAAAATCGGTATTTCAATAAAATTGAACCATACTTACACGGGTTTTTGTTGCGTTTACACACGGAATTGACGGGGAAACGACTGAAGAGATTTGCGTCTTCGAAATACCGTACGTTTATTGCCAGGTATGATCTCCGATATAAGAACGGAAATTACGGAAAGGCTTCGATTCAGATTCGCACGAGCTTGAACGCATAAGCGGATCAAACGAAGATGAATTTTGGAAGTCAAACACAAAAGAACTTCCGTTGCTGTGCCAATTAGCCAGAAGATATCTTGCCATCCAAGCAACCAGTTCCCCATCGGAGAGACTTTTTAGCAAAGCAGGGCAAGTTAGTACACCGGCACGAGCACAGCTGAAACCGGAGAGTGGATGAGCTTGTGTTCCTGGCAGAGAACTTATAGTTTGTGTCAGTGTTATTTGTAAATATGATCATAAAATTTGTAAAATTTATCTTATATACTGCATGTTTCTTTGTAATTCGTAGTTAGGATGTTATAATCAATACAATTGTTTTTGAAACTGAAATCTTTCGCGAGTAGCGTCATGCATGTTTTTTTAACTATGGTTTCGAACGCGTTTTAAAAAAATCGGTTCACTCGGTTTTTTCGGGGTTTTTCGGGCGGTTTTCGGTTTTCGGTTTTTTATAAAAACCGCCTCACAGAATTAAATAGCGAACGTTGGGAAGAAAGGCAGAAGTCTTACAGGAGGTAAATTCCTCTGCACAGGAGGGTCGTGTTTCTGTTTTTGGTAGATTTTTCTGCATGCGTCCAAATCCCTGGGAGAAAATAAAATAAAAGATAAAATTTAGAAAAAAGATATAATAAGAAAAAAAGAAAAAAAAGAAAGGAAAAAAAGAAAAAAAGGAAAAGGTGGAAGAAAAAATAAACAAAAAAAATGTTTAAATAGGGGAAAGACGCAACGGGGAAAAAATGAAAAAGAATAAAGAGAAATTACAAAAAACTTAAAAGAAAGATAGAGAAAAAAAAGAAACAAAAAAGAAAAGAAAAGGAAATGAAAGAAAAGCAAAAGAAAGGGGGAAAAAAGCAAAAGAAACAATAAAGTAAACTCCAAGGCAACTTACTTGCGATACTGCATCAGTACTTTATCATATTTGTCATCGAGATAAAGTTGAACTCCTTTAATGTTTTCGAATTTGCCCAACAACTCTAACGCCCGTGTCGTCTGTGCAAAAAATATCAAAACTTTGATGAGCGCTGAGATAATCCCCACATATTATGAGTGACCACCGACCAAATATCTAATAATAGATAGCGCGCGCAAAACCAGTCAAGCTCATACCACGCTGACAAGACTTTGATGAGCGCAAGTCAAGCTCAGACCACGTTGACAAGACTTTGATGAGCGCTGAGATAATCCCCAGATATTATCATGAGTGACCGCTGACTAGCATTGTCTCCTTTTTTACCTTGCCTAAATTACATTTAGCCACATTAAAAAATGATTATCATGTTTAACTGTGTTTTATCCAAAAATTATAAAAAAGTGGCAGAAATGAAGCTAAAAGCAAAGACAAAATAACTTCAATGGTCCTCAAGAAATGGCAAAAGTCTTTTAGTAAACCTCAGAACACAAACTCACCGATAACGACTTCTCAAACCACGAATCCACGAACATCTGAAGCTGTTCTTTCAAAGATTCTACGCTCTTTTTAAATTCGTCATAGTCCGTATCAAACTACAGGAGCAAATAAATAAATATAGTCAGTTTGAATTTGCCGTATACGTCTGACATTACTTGGGCAATGATAGAATGTAGTTCTTCGTAAGTTCTGACTTACTTCTCCTTTTCTATGATCTAAGAGATCATACGTCTTCTTCTTAACTGTAGCAACCATGGTTTGGTATCTTACAACGATCGTTTCTATGCCCTGAAGCAATAAAGAAAAGGCGTTGCAGAATATGGTAAGTAGTAAGAGTGCAAATGCAAGTGGATGTATGAGTATATGCGAGTACAAGTGCATGTACGAGTGTGAGTGCTAGAGTATCAGTGCAAGTGCGTGTAAGGATGTGAGTGGCAGTATGAGTAAGAGTGAGAGGGTGAGTGGAGGTGCCAATGTGAGTAGGGGTGTGAGTGCCAGAGAAAATGTGGGTGTGAGTACGGGTACGAGTGCTAGTGTGAATGCCAGTGTGAATGGGGGTGTGATTGGGAGTGAAGGTGTGGATGTGAGTGCGGGTGGAGTGTGAGTAGAGGTGTAGGTGTGAGTGAGGATGCGAGTGCCAGTGTGAGTGTGAGTGGCGGTGTGGGTGTGAATGGGAGTGTGAGTTGGGTGTGAGTGTCAGTGCAAACATGCGTGTGAGTGAGTGTGTAGATGTGAGTACCAATGAAGTGCCAGTGTGCGCGTGATATCGTTTATCGTATCTGAACAGGGATGATTGCTGGTCTCAAGTCCCTTGCAAGGCTTATATATACTTCTACATAAAATCCTCATTTTCCATGTAAAACTACAAACCTCGATCTTTATTTGTTGAAGTCCCGCGAGATTTTCCATCGCAATCAACATATCGTCCAATTTCTCAAGTCTTTTACAAAACGCGTCAAACTTGCCAAAAATGTAATTCTCGCTATAAAAACCAAATAAAATTGTACTATTATGACAACAAGACGCAAAATGACAGACACCCTACTTTAGTGTTGTCAGTACAGCAATAACAAAAAATAAACCAAAATGGCATAAATCGCACGAAGTATAGTGTAGTGTGAATAAGCAGTACTGTAATTGAAGGCATGCATGCTAATGGTCGCTCTACTGAATATTTGAAGAATTTCCCCGCCAGTAAATACGGTCAGTGGACACCGACGCGAATATAAATTCGAGTGCTGTTTACCTGAACTCAAATTGTTTCTCGCTGTGAGTTTCTTTCAGTCTATTCTTTGTCCTGTGAAAGGCAGTCTGATAAACTTCGTTAAGTTTAACAGCTTCTTGTAGTCGCGCTGAAAGCGTTTCCCTTCAAACAAACACAAAACAATAGTAATTATTTCCTAACAATAATAACCTAATACAGTAAACACCCACGTGTAAGAACCTAGATTTTTTCAAGTCTGGCAAAATAGGTTCTTATATTTTGGGGTAATTACTGACAATTTAGGCAAAATAGGTTCTTAATAGGTTCTTAAAATTTCTTTAAGGGAAATGCTATTGTTATATGACCAGATATATAAACCACTTTGTTATAGAGAGATTATACTGTATGTATGTAATTTCTGTAATGATATTTTTATGGAAGGGCCAAATATATAGCAAATTTATATTTTATAGTCCCACATTTTGGCTACAGCACTGTTTCATTATTCAGAGTGACTCTTCATATAAGAACCTTGTGGCTTTGGTTGGCTAAACAGGTTCTTATATTTTGGGGTATTAAAACCCAAAATTTCTGCCTACAGGTTCTTAAATCACTAGGTTCTTACACGTGGGTGTTTACTGTAGTAACTATTGATACTAATACGATATTTAATTATCGTACACTGACGCATTTGGTGCATGGGTTCTGATTGTGTGATTTGCATTACATGACATCCTGGTTTGTCACGGCAACGCCCAGGCATGCTTTAATAACTGTGCTTTAATTCCATTAAAGCACGGTTGTCGGATTTTTGAAGCCACATCGAAAAAACTCTTGAAATATCACCATCTTGGATTGGTCACCCATGCAATGCTTGTCATTTGATATAGGGCACCCACAGTCCAGTTATATATAGGTCAGTACTTGTTACCTTGGTAAGTCCCAGATCCTGCTGACGTCTTTGTTGATGTAGGCTTTGCACGTTGAGATCATCTGATTGGTCACTTTCACGAACAATGACGTCATTCTCTCGGAAGTGTTGTAGTATTGTGATATGGTGTGAATCATGCGGATTGAATTCATCAGACTTGGTACGTGTTCAATCATCTCCATCTAAAAACATTATACAACAACCCCAATAAAAAGAAGCTCTCTAATTGGCTACTACAGTTGACGTCATCACTTGCAAAAAAACAATCACAACACTTGTCTTTCCATGATCAGCCAATCAGATAATAGAACATGAATTATTTTGTTGCTTGAAACTCTCTTCAAAAACCCCGCCCACTTGACTATTTAAAATATCCAAATTTCGAAAAATTCAAGATGTGTTGCATAAAACAAATAGATTCTGTTAAATTCCGTCCCCGTTCTCGAGCTTGGACCATGTGAGTAGAGTTTAGTTGGTCTCTCCTGTGCTCCGAGGGTTTTCACCGGGTTCTCCGGTTTTCCTCCCTCCGCAAAATCAACACCATCTGGGATAGGAGTGTCGCCCACATCCTTTTGCAACCGCCAAAAGTTGAAAGTTAAACAGTTAAATTTTCATTTCGAGCTCCAATTGGAATATATTCCATGATTTCCTTCTTTCGATCGCCAAGATCTTTAGTAAAATCTTCGCATACATCCTTATGCTTTTTATATAATATATGTCGCTACGCTAGATCCCAGGAACACTCGAAGGGCCAGAACGATTCTGGGCAGGGCCAGAACGATTCTGGGCAGGACCTTTTTACGAATGTTGCTAGTCCTTCTCGTTTCCAGCCTCTCCCCAGTCTTCCCAAGAACCCAAACCAACTACGCGGCTAAACTCATGGCGGAAACGAAAGACTTAGAAACTATATAGGCTAGTACACAACACTGTACAGCGCACATGAGGAGCGAAGTCTATCCTGAGCCCTATAGCTATCGCGATACAGATTTTGTACTGCGCCTAGACGGTACACCCTTATTGACTCCCCACATTACTTACCGGAGAACACTTGACCAAGGGGCCGAAAAATTTATCCAAAGTGTATAAATACTTGACGTTGTCTTTGGCTTCGTTAGCTGCATCCGTGATACGACTATCCTATTGAATAAATGATGATGACAATTATGCTTATATAAATTACAACTTAGGTACATGTAATCCATCGATTCTGCCGCTATAACCACGGCTGGCGTGTGCTATTAGTGCCTTATACCCCGATACATAATAAAATTACCTTATAATTATGTTACTCACCAGTTCCTTCCAATGTTTCAGGCTCTTGGACTTAGCAGCGTGAAGAACACCAATTGCTGCCTTGCAATGGCGACTTTTAATTTGATCTAGCAAACTATAAAATAGCAAAACTATAACATAAACATTTCACATGTGAACCAATTCATAATTATGTTCTCGTCAAAACTTTCTTTTATGTTTTCGTCATATGGAAACCAAAGTTGGTTGGGACTTCAAGCATTCAGCTTACGACCATTTATAACTTCCATATAATAAAAATAGGTACGCACTGCGTACATGCGTCTGCAAGTTTAAAGGTGTTGCGTGTTACAGGGTGCAATTTTTTTGTGAAACCGCAATGGTTTGTGACCCAAAGGAAACAAGACAAGTTTCACAAGAAATGTCACGCAACGGCGTTCAGTGTATGAGGCTGACCTAATCTTATGCTTCTAGGCCTCCGCATAAAACCCGTTAATCCGTGAAAATGAGTGTTTAAGCCGCTTGTCATATCACGCATCTGGGCGATCTGTGGCTTAACGAAACTACGCAGGTCTGTAGACGCTGTAAATTAGGTTTCTTGAAAATTGAGTGCCTTGCCTGTTAAACTTTGCCATTCTCTGTTTCCAGTGATCCAATTCGGCCGCTGGTCCAATGTCATCAGCCTCTTTTCGCAGCTTAAATGGGAAAAGATGGAAATTTATTTTAACGGTACTGTAAGAAAGGCTACATGTACCGCGAACATCTGTAATGTTCTAATGACAAATAGATAGTCTTGACTAACAATATCAGTTTGAGTATTGCAACTGGTTAAGAAAGGTTAGTGTATATAGATGTCGGGAGATGCTCTGATACATGTTAAACACACAACGCGCTAAATACCTGTTCACTCTTCGCCAAAACTAATTCAATTTCTTTAGACCACATAGCAACGAGTCCTTCCAGTTTATCAACAGTTTCCGGACTTTTAGCTAAAAGCAAAAAGATTGATTAAATTGGAAAATATCGGCTCTCCTCCACAAGTCCTTCTTTCAGAAATCCTCCAGAGCACTACATAATCAATACTACATCGTGCCTAATATTCAATATACCAAAGTGTAACTTACCAGCGGACAGGTAATCAGATGGGGAATTTAATCCATCCAGTAGTTCCTTGAGGCCATGGTCACCAAGAGTGACACGCCCATCCATATTAGTTTTGGCGCCGGACAAAATATTGACGAACTTTTCAAGAGATTCCAAGAACTCTTGAATAGATCCGAATTGGTTGGATATCTCTCCCCAGTACTAATAAAAAAATAAGAAAAATCATTATTAAATAGCGTAAACTACTTGACCTCGCGTTAAGGACTGCGTGTTCTGGGCTCTCTGCATGTACTGTAGAAGCCGCTAACTGCCTAGTTTCTGTGAAAACGCCGGAAGGCTGAACCGTATTCAAACTCTCTATTTACTTTAGTTGATCATATTTTACTCTGATAAAGAGCTCTGTTCAAAACGTCGGTTTTCGTTACTGAAAACCTCGGCAGTTTATCACTTCTTCACTTTGCTCTATCCAAAACTCTGCCTACGTTTTTACTACACTCTCGGATTTTCTAGTACCGCTACGACCAACCTCGTACCCAGGGCCATTTGTAGGGAACTGGGCCAAGATGGCGGGAACAAATGGCCCTGGTGGAGGCCAGGCTATCTCAGCCTCTGATTGGTCAAGAGCTTATGGCGTAAATCAGACGGTTTGATTCTGTTTTGTTTTTTTAAATTGTATTTTGACCTTGTCGGTTGTTCCTGCACACGGCACGGGAAATTATATTTTAAACCATGCAATAATTAGGTGTAATTAGGTATAATTACTGTGTAAAGAACTGAGTTCTAGTTAATAAAATGCGCAATATACTGCGCATTTTGAGCTAGCCTCCACCAGGGCCATTTGTTCCCGCCATTTTGTTTTATTCGCCATCTTGGCCCAGTTCCCTACAAATGGCCCTGGGTACGAGGTTGCGCTACGACATGTCTAACCTTACAAAGTTTCGTCAAGGTTTCCGTCACAAAAAAACCCCAAATAATTTAACATTTTCGCATCTCATTAGTTCGTTTACCCTTCAAGCATCTGATTAGCTACTTTCAATCTACGTCACCCTTTTGGCATACAATTATGTATTTTACAATGATGAAGGGCTCCGCTCGAAATGTCGGCAGTATACCACCTTTTCACTTTGCTCTGTTGAAAAACACTGCCTACGCAGTACTCTACATTTTTTAATTAATAACACGACAAGTACTCTATTTTCCAAGAACTGTACTGTTGCCTGAAGCTAATTTCATTCCACAATCGCATTTAGGAATCATGATATTACCACTCTTAGTGTTTTTAAGGAAAAAGCAAACTCTTATAATTATATTTCGCACTTCAACTACAAACATTCCATACATTAATATCCAGCTCAATGCTGTTGAAACAAGTTGAAAACTTGTTGAAACAAGAATGCACTATATAATTACCATACTGTACCGTCTGATTTCTTAATGCTGGGACCATTATATTTCCCAAGATTTTTTCAAAGCCTTCGAGTAATTTTCCTCCAGATGCATCAATCATCATAAAATTGACTTCCTGTTGGAAAAATCCGTTTATACAGTATTAAACACTATTTTCATAAAATATGATACATTCCATATTATGAGTCTGTTGTGAGTCTGAAGTACATGTAGATCAAGTGAAATGCGTTTAGCTAGCCGATCCTGTCTAACACCAGATGATTTTACTCGTCAAAGAGGCAATTCCATGCTAATGGTGACATTCATAAAAAAAATAAAGTTGTCAGGAACTTTAAAATAATAGCATACATATTCAGGGCCAATAGGAAAGTCAATTTGGATCGAATACTGCCATTGATTGCTTCAGCGCTCTGTTCAATCATTTGTTATCTCAGTTGCCAATATTTTAAGCCTACAGAGAGAAATAATCACCTACTATTTTCTCCTATATGTTCATTCAATTGTTTTTACCAGGTGGCGTGAAATATCTGCCCAAGTCAAACTCTTTAATAAAGAGAATTGTAATCTTAAATTGTAATCACTGCAGGCACTGATTTTTATGTCTAAGAGGCAATTAGACACGTTTAAACATGATCGAGTCACAGACACTACTATGTAACTGTTCTACCTATTGTCATTTAAAATTCAACCAATTTTTACGCAAATAATTTGTCTACCATAAAGTCTTTAAATTCAAGATAGATTCTATTTTCTCCCACTTATAATTTCCGAAGAAAATTCAGAAAAAGTTAAGTTAATTTTGGGTGATGTCACTTTGGCGTAACATGAGTCACACACCACTCTATTGTCCTAATTAGTGGCATTGTACAATTAAATATTCCATCCTCATCATTACTCAGTACCTTAGGACCTTAGGTGTTGATAATAGTTGAAGTGTTAAAATAAATTAATCACTAAACTAGATCGGAATTGATCCGTTGTTTTTGTTCAAAATGTAACATGAGTCACCATGGAATTGCCCCAAAGGGAGATCAATCAGACATCTTAGGCAGCAATGGGTTAACATTAAATTTATACAAAATAAAACCTCGCACGGCGTATGGAAAACATTTAAGCCAGTATACACATATGTGAACAGTTTGAAGTTGGCATTTACCTGACCAACATTTGAAATAGTAATTGGCTTAGTGTTTGCTCGTAGGAAGAACAAACAAACACCACTGACACACTAAAAAAACAATAGACAAATTAATTTTAAAGTATTTGCAAACATACTGTAGCTGTTTTAAACCGGACTGTAATTATACTACAGCATCTGTAATAAATCAATAAATAAAATGGACTATATACATGTACATCAAATAACGCTCACTGACCTCACTTGCACTATCTGCAATAAATAACTTCTTCGGTGAGTTAGCAACATGAGCACTGAGATCTGGTCGATTAAGCTATATAATGAAAACATGTTGAGTCTTTAGGTTACGTGAGACTTTACGTTACATTGTGAGACCTTAGGTTACGTTGTGAGACCTTACGTTACATTGTGAGACCTTAGGTTACATTGTGAGACCTTACGTTACATTGTGAGACCTTACGCTACATTATGAGACCTTAAGCTACATTGTGAGACCTTACGTTACATTGTGAGACCTTACGTTACGTTGTGAGACATTGCGTTATATTGTGGGATCTTACGTTACGTTGTGAGACCTAATGTTACATTATGAGGCATACATACGTTACAATGTATGTTACAGTAACGGACATTACGTTACGTTGTGACACTTTACGTTACATTGTGAGATTTTACGTCACGTTGCGAGACCTAACGTTACGTTGTGAAACCTTACGAATACATTGAGATGGCTTTCGTTACGTTGTGAGACCCTACGTCACATTTATGTTACCTTGTAGGACTTTACGTTACATTCTGAGACCTTACGTCACGTAACGTTGCAAGACCTTACGTTAGCTCGTGTTGCAAGACCTTACCGTTAGGTTGCTAGACACTATGTACACATTACGTTGTGGGGTCCTTACGTTACGATTTACATGTATGGTTAGATTATGTTAAGATTTTTCCAACAAAAGCTTTTTTTCTCTTGAAATCTATGCTGAAGTAAAGCGTGCGGCTTATTCACGACGATTTATATAGTATTATTATTTAATACTATTTTATTATATTAGATATATAGTACTCTGTAGTTTATGCGCAGATCTCGCCCCAATCGCAGCTTAATTACCGTAGACTCTTGATAAAAGAACAGGATTGCCCTAGTACCCTCAGGTTTGAAAAATCCATCAATATCTTCAAACTGAAATGCAACAAAAATCACACATCAATTCTATTAAATTATAGGATTAATAATAGAAATCTTATACAGTTATACATGTAGCCAGGGCGCTTATATATACTATATATTGTGTGCTTTTGATTCCCAAAAAGTACTGTAAATTAAGCTGTTATATAATTTTACAGATACTTTAATGCACTTCCAACAACAGCTGGCTGAAGAACCTGAACAGCACCATATAATTATTGATTGCATGGGAGATTAAAGTAGTAACAATTAAAATGAATACAAAATCATAAATTTACTGGTACAGTACATGTATTTACCTTTTGATCTCCCAATATAAACTCTTCAGTTGTGGATACATCAATCCCAATAGCATCAGCTATCTAGAAGAGCGTAATTTATACCTATGATTTAGATCAAGGCCAATATTTCTAATGAGGTGACTAATTAGCCTCCTATTAAATATCTCTGAAGATGGGGCTAAGAATCACCTAACAATTTTGCTACAGGGTGGGGTGGCTGGGGGAGGATTACATTGTCAAAATACACTCCTTATGATTTTACTGAATGAATTTAATAAAAACTGCCTCAGTCTCCAATCTCAAAGATCTTCCACCACCATAAGGTCCAGGCAATCAGGTAACCACCGCTCATAATAAGCAGAGTGTAATGAATAATAAAGGGACTGGGTTAAACATATGCCAATTTTGCTTACCTTGGTAAATAGAAATTGGTGTCTAGCATCAACCTATTAAAATTGAACAACAAAATTCCAATTATATATATATTAATATTAAAATTAAAAAAAATTGAAAAAAATAAGTAAAAATTTTAATATGTCTATATTAGACAGGTACTAGTAAATGTTTATATTTACATTGTAGTGGTGAAGAGTACAAAAATCTGAAAATTATGTAAACTTGGCAGTCAATACATGTGCCAATCTCATTCCCAGAGCCCACGTTCCCCACCTGGGAAATGAGAGGCTCTGGGATAATCCGTTTCACATCGATATTTCATTGGCTGATGAACACAGTGAACTCTATATAACTCTTCTTCCGGATAACAAGCATCCTGTGATGGCATGAACGGATTATCCTGGAGCCTCTCGTTTTCCGGTAAGGGGAACGTGGGCTCTGGGAACGAGATTGTACATGTGCATGTATGCAGTAACCAATCATATATTACATATTACCAATGTTATTATTACCAATGTTGTGTTATGTTATTTATATTTACCAATGTTTTTCTCTGCTCTTTTAGACTTTTTAGTATCCTCTGTCTTTCTTTTAAAGTCTCACTGGTGACTAATGTGACACTTTTACTCCGCTAGAATAGAACAAAAATGAAAATTATTTAGCAAAATGACTTCAACTGTGTAGTTCACACTTTACCAAACCCAAGTCAAAGTGAGTAACAGCTCACTATCATATACAGTAAGTTGCTCGTTGTTTCAATTTTTAATACAGTCTGAGGGCAGTGGCTGCATTCTGGGACCGTACAAAATTTTAAAAAATTTTGTAATTGGTGTGCAGTACTGCTGACTGCAGTCTGTAAAAATGTTCAAATTTTTGTTGAGGCCAGTGGCTGCTGCCCTACACTGCAAGTCAGCTGAGCCCCTTTCCAACCTACACAGGCTTTGGGGGAAGTGGGCTCTGCCAACACAAACTAGAACTTGTTTGACCATGCAGTTCAAAACCAGTGACTGACTTGCCCCAAGTCCACTTTCCCCCAAAGCCTGTGTAGGTTGGAAAGGGGCTCTGACTTGCAGGGTACTGCTGCCCATGCACAATTTTATACTTTTGTACATTCAAGGTACATTGTACATTCATATATTTTGTGATCCTTTTTACAAAATCTTCAATTTTTTGTAAAAAGGGCAGTGACTGCAGCCTGCATGTCTGCAGCGAATTTTTGTACAGTCAGGGCTGCTGTCTGTAGTACCAAATTTTTAATTTTTTGTATGAAAGGCAGTGATCGATTGCTGTGCCTACAAAGTTTTCAAATTTTTGTAAGGAACAGCTAGACTGAAAGCCAGCTGCTGATCTCATCTCATTCTCACTCGATGAGATCGGCAGCTGGCTTTCAGTCTAAGGAATTTTTGTATACTTGAAACAGCTTATTTTTGGGAAAATGTTTGTGTCTAAAATTGTGGGGCTTAGGAGGCGGGCTTATTATCTATCATATTTCCTCTATTAAACCCCCGGGGGCTTATTAATTTTGGACCATCAAGAGAGGGGGCTTATTAGAGGGAGGGGGCTTATTTAATTTTCCAAATTTCTAAAACCATCTGTAACCAATTTTCTGTTAATGTACGTGCTATTTATTTAAAATTCTCAAGAACGAACTTGACAAAAAAAAAGAAAAACTTAAACATATGAAGATGTGTGTCTAAGACATCGTAACAAAAACAAGATGTACCATAGGAATGATAAATAAAAGTAAAATATTAACAATTATTTTTCTGTGGGAAGGCTTGAGAGGGGTGGGAGGCTTAATAGAGGAAATATGGTATATTAACTGTGTCTCATATAAACATTTGATTTTCTAATATAACATATATTATGTATTAAAAATGTATTTTTATATAAATTACATCATTGTCATACAAGATCTTTCCGTGTATAAAAAAAATACAAATGTGTAGAAAAACTCTAGACAGAGTAAAAGAAAGGGAAATGTGTTGATCGCATGAAATGTATTATGAAATCGACTTACTGGCTGGACGGGTCCTGAAGGCTGGATAGGTCGAGAATCCTTTGGCATCAACTGCCCTCGTCTTTTGCGATGTTTTCCGTGTTCATCGCCTGCTTGAAACGAAAAAAAAAATACATCCAACTTTATATCGATCTCTGTAATTACTGATCCAAAATCCCAACCGATGTTGTGAAAGTATGACATTATCTTGTATTTTCTAGCAAGGTCAGGTCACTGTCCCAAAAACTGACAACGTGACATTGGCGGTGAAATATATGAGCAGCCAACTCGGCGTCTCCAAATATCGAGAAAATAATCCAAAGCAAAGCCCGAACTGGGCCTTCAAAAGCCCTTTCCAATTACAAGCCAAAGTAAATCTTCCATTATACACAAACCGTTCGTTGTCAAACATAGACAAAGAGCGAGATCAAGCAATTTAAATAGCTCAGTACCTTTCATGGAGACCAATGGTGGCGCGACGTCTTGGTTTGAAGGCGACTGCTTTACGTCACCTTCATCTTTCGGCGCTGTTTTTTCTCCTTGGCTCGCCATTTTAGTATCGAGACAATTCTAGTAGTAGAAACATCTGCAATCTGTAATGTTTATTGAATTCTGTATGACAAAAAGTGTATCCGAGTAATTGTTTTTGTCCACAACAGTGAAGCCATGTAAAACTTTGTAGTCAAGGCAACAAGTGACTGACGGCGCCAGGAAAGGTCACACGACATGCGCACTCTGTTCTTGAATCTGATTGGCTGTTAAGCTAAATACGAGAAATCTTAAAAAGCAACAGGGGACCTAAGAATCAGGAATGAAAACACACTTCACTAGAAAGATATGACCTGATAGATCGCCCAAAACGCGGTAAAAAATACATAATTATATACGTGAAAGATAACACTCTGTTTGACTAATTTTACTCTGATGAAGGGCTCCGCTCGAAACGTCAGTATTTCATTATCAAAACTATTCTCGGCAGTTTACCACCTTTTCACTTTGCTCTATCTAAAACACTGCCTACGCAGCACTCTACTTTTTTTACACTCCAAAATAACAAAGTCTGACTTGATTACTTCAACCTATCACTTACCTTTATCCTAACCTAATAGCAATCAGTGATAGCAATGCTCAATTCATATACAGAAATGAAGGGAGCTAATTATAACCCCAAAAGGCTGGGCACTAATAACTACAGTTGACCATTCACTCAATGCAGGTTGACTATATATATTTAATCAAACCCAGTGACCCCCCTGGAAATTTTAGGATATCCTTTAAAAAAGATAAGGGCAAGTCAAGTTGGACAAAAGGTACTATATATATATACAGTAAACTCTCTCTCAATGGACACTTGCTTTCGGCGGTTTAAAGATTAAAGTTTTTTCGTTTTGTTTTTGTTGTACAAGCTGTCTTAAGTTAAAACTCAGAGAAAAGAGTTTTTCTCTGAGTTTAACTTATGACGACAGCTTGTACAGCAAAAACAAACGAAAAAACTTTATCAACTTCGAGCTGAAAACACTACTAACATAGGTGTAAAGATTATTCACCGTATCGTAAAAACTCTCTCTAAGATGGATATCTCTAAGATGGACAGTTTGGAGTCAGATCCAAGTGTGTCTGTTTTAGAGAGAGTCCACTGTATAACCAATTGTTTCTAATACCGGAGTAAAACACAACAGAAACAACAAGACCATGGGCATTCATATTTGCTTCTCATGATATATTGCTTCTTTATGTGAACAAATCTACACCAAATCATACTCCAAACGCAATTCTGACTTAATCCAAAAATTAAGGTTCTTACAAAATCTTTTCGACATCGTCACGATTTCTTCTTACTGAACTGTACAAGTACTAGTTTCCTCAACAAGTTTTTTAAAGTCGTGTTCTTTGTTTCCAGTTCGCGTTTCATCTGTCCAATCTCCGCTTGTCTTTGTTTTTCCACTTGTTCGAGCTGCCTGACGCGAATTTTCAGTCGGTTTATTACGGTATCTCTCGCTGCCAACTGTATACGAGCCTCGTCCCTCTCTCTTTTCAATCTCTCCGTTTCGCAGAGCAACCGTTCCCGATTCCTCAACCGTTCAACGCGTTTCATCCCTTCGAATTCGCATTGCTGATTGCGAAGTTTGCGTCTCAACTCCGCCTCTCTTTCGACGGCGAATCGTTCCCCGCAAACGGCATTCGCACAGTCGATGTTCCGCTTGAAAAGCAGTTCTCTGCAGCGGCCGAGTTCGGCTTCTTTCTTTCGTAAGAGTTTCGGTTTTGTTAAAAGCGAATGGCTCTCGGTTGAATAGATTGACGGGCAAGGCACGGGTATAAACGAAGTCTCTTGTAATAACCCGCTTCTTCCGAATTCGCTAACTCCAGTGGACAAAACGCTATTGTAAAATTCGCGAGAATAGGGTAAACCGAGATTAACAGTCTCAACTCGCTTCTCGCTGACGCTGTTCCTCGCTGTCTCCCTCGACAACAGATCAGCAGAATTCATTTTCGTTTCGATGATACTGTCTTGTCGTAAGCTTGTCGTAAAGTACTGTATACTATATACCAAATGCTTGGCCGAGCTTAATTCAACGAATATTTCATGCTTATGTATTATAAGTAAGCTCAACAAAAGCTTAATGTTTGTTTGCGGCACAGGCAGTTGGTGAAAGCGTGGATCTCAGGAAAGGATTAGCAACAAGTATGGACTGTTTTTGCGGATTAAGAAAAGATCTTCAGTGATCCAAGTGTCATAAAAAAGTAATCCCGTAACGTCTTTTTAAAATAAAACCAGAATACCTTAGTATTCTTGGCGATATTATATATGCTCGTACTTTCAAAGTTATTAATGTGAAAAATATAAAAGACTTTGGCTCGAAACGTCAGTATTTTGTTTTTTTTGAGCTATCAGCAGTTTACTATCGTTACGAGTTTCTATACTATATATACAACACATAACACATAACACGGTTCGTATAGTATTCCTATCCTTTAGATTGATATTGTTTATAGATCGATGCATGATAACGTTCTGGGGCAAGTTGTATATACGAAGCCCCGCGAGTTTTAGCCTTTCTGGTGGATAAGTCCTGACAAGTGAACAGTGCTATCCTTGATTTGAAAAACTAAACTAAACTTTTATCTAAATAGTGAAATAAAAGTAGCGTGCTGCGTAGGCAGTGTAGAAACAACAATCGAAATATAGTAAGGTTAGATATACTGCCGAAACAGAGGACGCAGGAGTCTAACGTTTCGAGCGAAGGCCCTTCGTCATGGACGTTTCTCTCTGACGAAGGGCCTTCGCTAGAAACGTTAGACTCCTACGTTCTCTGTTTCGGCAGTATATCTAATCTTACTATATTTCGATTAAACTTTTATCTGCCGAATAGCACTATCAGATACATATAAGTCGTTACTCAGTGGACAAAATTTAAGTTAAGTTGTTCAAAGCGCAAGTATAGTGTAGTGTAGTTCTCTAGCTATAGGACTTTAATTATGCATCACAGTACATAAGTTATCTTCGTCCTCCTTGCCTTACTGTGTTACTTCCTCTCATGCACCAAATGCATCAGAAGAGTTGTTTCGATGCTCTTTTTGTTGCACGCCCAACGGTCGAGTTCGGTGCTGCTTTGCTGATAATTATTATTGTCTCAGGGCATGCAAGCCTAAATGTACATATTACTGTCCAAATGAGGACTGGTCGTCTTCACTGATTTCAGGAATGCTAACGTCTCTGTACTTGATCGCTAAAACAGAATAATCATTTTCAGCATTGCAGTTTCATACACAAGATAACCACACAACTTATTCAAAGTTGAAATAGAAACAACAAGTATATATGAACGGAATGTAACAAAGTGAAATTAAAAGGCGATACACTGCTGAGATTTCTTGGAACGAAATACAGACGGCTAACGGAACCCTTCACCAGAGTAAGACACCGTTTACACGATGCCGGTACAATTTGAAAACGGAACAAAATCATGCCGGTGTGTAAATACAGGCCAAAACGTTTTGCGTTTACACGGTGCCGGTATAATATAATGACGGATTAGCATGTGACTATTCTCTTCCAACGAGAATTGAGAAGACTTTGTGAATACTGCTGACCCGAATACTGTGGTCGTATATATCGTGATTATACCGTCATCAAACTGTTACGGCACGGGCGTTTACACGATACCGGTTAGTGTTCCGTTTTCATTTCATGCCGTCAAGGAACCCGTCTTCATTTTGTTGCGTTTTCATGTCATTTTTGTGCCGCTAAACGGCATGACTTTGTTCAGTCCGTTTTTAAATTGTACCGGCATCGTGTAAACGGGGTCTAAAATGTGAGCATTATGTGACATAATTTTCAATCTGATGAGACTCCGCTCGAAACGTCAGTATCTCCTTTTAAAAAAATATCCGCAGTTCACTACATTTTCGCGTAGCTATATCTAAAACACTGTCTGCATATATATATATATATATATATATATATAATATAAACTTAAAACGTCTTGTGTCGCTACTCGGAGTTTCACGCGTTCATGCGATCATCAGGCAACTGAGGTAATTAATTCAACTATAGCGTTTTATGCATGCTAGGTGTGATGTCATGGCTGTGGAATGTCCCTTGACTTCTTTCGGCGGCTTAAGTTGTTCGTATAAAATTTGTTCATGTGACGGCACTTCGAAACGATTTCACCGCTCTTGTTTAGCAGGGGTTCCTTGTCGGCTTTTACCAACTGCAGCTTCTCTTCTAGGCATAGGTTGCACTTCTTTGCTCCGCATTGATACGCTGCGGCACGACTCAAAATTGACCACTTTATTGAGAAGTTGCGGTTATTTCTTTTTAGCACCCAAATGTATTTCGACAATTCGGTTTCGTTCTCGTATTTCTCGTTTCGAAAGGATTTCTTGTGGTTTCTGTAGCGCTGTTTAGACGTTTTAAGTTTATATTATATTATATTCCGCTCTACTTTTTTAAGTATTGAGCACTCTTTATCCTTCAGTCAGTACTCCTTTAGTTTTGGTATATATATATATATATATATACTATATATATATATATATATATATATATATATATATATATATATAGTTCAATCTACAGACACGGTGTTTCGCTGTACAACAGCTCATCAGTGTAGCTTGGAACAATCTGAATGAATTTCATCAATTACTTATACACATGCGATCGTCGGTGACAACCGCATGTGGGACAGCATCGGTGAAGTACATTCAGATAGTGTGAAGTGCGCATGGGCCCAGAGTGCTCAAACTTCCAGTACCGTACTTTTTCACTCTATTAGTGGAATACTTCAGTCTTATAAGTGAAAAGGTGGTAAACTGCCGAAAATAGTTTTGATAACGAAATACTGACGTTTCGAGCGAGACCAACTTTTCACTTTGCTGTACATTCAGATTTTAGATCCTGTGGGAGCATAACCACCCCCTCCCCCCAAGAATAGAATTTCTGTGGTAAGGGTGAACAATGGTTTTCACTTCACTTGGAGTTACCAAGCCTTTCTGATCATGTCACAAACCTTTGAAACATCTTTAAGTGGATCTTCTTTTAGCAATGCATGAAACATCTCAACTGCTCTTGAATCAACAGCGTCAGCTGCTGTAATACCAACATACATTACAGCTGGTGTGTGGAAAATCTGGCAGCAAGTCAAGACTAGAAAAAAGGAGTTCACCACAGATCAGAGTATCTTACCAAAACAGGTATGTACAATACATTTTCCAAGTTCATATAACAAATACATGTACAACAATAACAAACTGTAAACCTAGTGTGAGGTTGGGCCACCTGTGCCAGCTGCTTGTACACAAATATCAGATCAGTGACAAATATACTATACTGTCAATATTCTGATTATAGATCATTCAGAATCACGGGACATCAGACACCATTTTGGTTGATTTCCAGTTCACTTCAAAAACCTGTGGTCAACCAGTGTTTGTAAACCACAAATTATCCGGGGGAATCAAAGGCAGCACCCTATCCCCACCCCATTTATAGATCATCACCATGTTTGAAACAAGGCAAGACATTTACAAAACATGCATCAGCATGCCTTATTGGTTTTACTTCTAAGTCTTACCTGCAGCAGGAAGATCAGAGACAATGTTGGGTGATTTTAGAAAAGGAAATTTAACCGTTGATTTCCAATTATTAGTTTTTAAGGCAAAAACACAATCTGAGTCATCCTCACTGGAATCAGACAGTGAACAGAGGAAGGCAGGCTTTGTGGATAAAATCAAAACTTTGTCTGCTTTAATACTTGAGAATATCTACAAAATTACAAGCATGGTAAACTTTTCATTCATTATACATTTACAGTACACTAAGTAATCACTGGTGGGTTGGTTATTGGTGCCTTAGTGCTGGCATTATACCACCTAGGCTAGCACTAGATTTGCAGTCTCACACCCAGAGGAAAGTGATGTAGCAAGAGTACAGAAGGGTGCTTGGAGAGGATATTGTCACAAGAGAAGAAAGATTTTCTACATGCAATATAAAGTTTCAGTTAAGTTTGGAAAAGGACTAAGAGAAGAGGGTAGAGTGGTATGAGTGGAAGCAGAGTACAGATGAGGCGTGAGGGAGAGTGTGAAGGGAAGAGCAACAGCTAGGCTGTAAAAAGGAGCAGAACATGAGGGGAAATCAAATGGTGTGGAAGAAAACGGTGTGATGGAAAAATATGCGAGGGGAAAGGGTGTGAGAGATGTGATCATTAGGAGAGAGAGTGTTAAAGGAAAAGGTGTGAAGGAAGAGGGTGAGAAAGGAGAGAATGTGAGGGGAGGTGTGAAAGGACTGGGTAAGGCTGAGGGGATAGGGTGTGAGAGGAGTGGGTATAGGGTATGAAGGGATAGGGTGAGGGTATAAGGTGTGAAAGGATAGTGTGTGAGGGTATAGGGTGTGAGGGTATAAGGTGTGAAAGGATAGTGTGTGAGGGTATAGGGTGTGAGGGTATAGTGTGTGAGGGTATAGGGTGTGAGGGTATAGGGTGTGAGGGTATAGTGTGTGAGGGTATAGTGTGTGAGGGGATAGGGTGTGAGGGTATAGGGTGTGAGGGTATAGTGTGTGAGGGGATAGGGTGTGAGGGGATAGGGTGTGAGGGTATAGGGTGTGAGGGTATAGGGTGTGATGGTATAGGGTGTGATGGTATAGGGTGTGATGGTATAGGGTGTGAGGGTATAGGGTGTGAGGGTATAGGGTGTGAGGGTATAGGGTGTGAGGGTATAGGGTGTGAGGGTATAGGGTGTGAGGGGAGAGGGTGTGAGGGGAGAGGGTGTGAGGGGAGAGGGTGTGAGGGGAGAGGGTGTGAGGGGAGAGGGTGTGAGGGGAGAGGGTGTGAGGGGAGAGGGGGAGAGGGTGTCAGGGGAGAGGGTGTGAGGGGAGAGGGTGTGAGGGGAGAGGGTGTCAGGGGAGAGGGTGTCAGGGGAGAGGGTGTGAGGGGAGAGGGGGTGAGGGGAGAGGGGGTGAGTCTTAACCACCTCAAATACTCACCTCTTTTGCCCAATCATGACAACACTCTGCAGGATATTCAACCTTACTCTGGCAAAACAACACTTCATTCGACCTAGATCCTTGTCCAGAAATCGACGAGTAAATAAAACACGTCTTGTCTGATGGAGCAGTTTGTAGTAAACTATTCAAGTCTTTCTCCTTCTTCCCGCAAGCAACAACCCCGACTATCTGACTATCCGAATTAAGAAAGTGCGCTTCGACAAACGTTGTAGCTATCCGACCAAACGCGAGAACTAAAAGCTTGCAAGAAACGGTGGAACTATTCTCCTTGGTTTTCAGACACCTCGACAGGCGAACGACTGATGAGACTGAACGACTACCAAACATTTGTCTGTCTTCCTCCTCGTCTTCCTCGCCAAGCTCAACGGCACGGGACGTTGGATAGACAACCTCCCACATTCTTTGTTTTTAAAAGAATCCGTTAAAAAACTGCAGAATTAAAAGAAATCTCGACCAAGTTCCAACCAACGTTTAATTTTCAGAATTTTTTCCCAGTTTCAAGAACATTAGAACCCATTCCTCTCTGACATGCCTCGCGTACTTATAGTATTGAGCATGGGTTTTATGTTTTATCATGTTGCAAGTGTGTTGAAGTTTTCTCGTTTATAAGCTTTAGAAATAGTATATTTTAACACTAATAATTTAACACAATGTTTGGCAGACAGTTTTGGAGGCGATCAGTACCGGTAGGTTGCTATTTATTATTAAGTTCTATGATTTAGTTTCAGATTCCATGTAACAAACATTGTGGTCACTTACTCACTTATATGGCTTTCAATTAGAATTTTTTTTTTCATTCAGTTTAGAGCTGATCATCGTTAGTTCTATTTATAGTATAAAATTGTTGCTTTTATATTTAATATCATATATTTTTTAATATTATATAATTATATAATATTCTAATTATAATATGTTATTAATGTTTCCAATAAACAGAAGATTCGACATATGTCATCGAAACAAATTCCAAGAAAATCTAGGAATTCTTTGAATACAGGTATTTAGTATGGTTGGATGTGGAGACATAGCTAGGTTATTTGATAAGGGTGCTGTGGTGGGGTCGATGTGTGTATTTGTGTTACAGTTAGCCAGTGCCGGATTTAGGACTGTGGAGGCCCCTGGGCAGTCACTGACCAGCACAATATATCAATTATATTTCTGAATGAGATAATTTTGCTTTACGAACTAATACTACTTTGAAGTTACAATTCCCACACTGAATCAGGTTTACTGTCATAATCGTCATAGTAATATACACTTTTAGAAGTGACCTATATATCATCCATATATCTTTTGTCTTGTTTTTGACTCTCAAGATTTTTTTCATTTCAACATTTCAACACCTATTTTTTCAACTTTCAAGACATTTTGTGGAGCCCCCCCCCCCTTAAACATTTTGTGGGGGCCCCTGGGTGACCGCCCAGTCCACCCAGTCCTAAATCCAGCACTGCAGCTAGTGACAACGTGGGTGATATTAAAAGGCAGGAGAGATTTCTGTGGGAGTCAAGGTCATTGCTTCTAAGAAAATTTTGTTTCCTGTTAACCAGATATGGAATTGGGGGGGGGGGGGGGGGAGTTAGATTTTTATGACATTATCCAATTAGGAAATAAGTAAAGTACTGTAACTTGTTAATACATGTCATTTGCTGGATGCAACTCCCCAGACTGCCATTGGTTTATTCAAGATACAGTAGTCATGTGACCAATAAGTGCAACAACAATTGTCACCCAAACCCAGCCAAAACTCAGCCATACAACTAATGACTGATCTCTTGGGAAATTAGTTAGTTGTTTTCCTTCAATGTTTCCCTCGATTTGTATTATCATTATTATAGTAACAGTATTGTAGTAACAGTATTATGCTTACTTGCCTTACTGTACAGTGCAATATAAATATCCACCTTTAATTTGTCACTCTAGCTTTTGTAAAGAATGGATCTAAAAACTCCAGTTCATCGCAGTACTCTGGCAAGTAAGTTGGGCTGTATAAAGATTGGGAGCATGATAATTAATTGAGGGCCGGCCTTTACCACTTTTTAGTAATTTTGAAACTGATTATCCCATTTCTACCACTCTTTCAAGTTTTCTGAAACTTTCAAGAATAATTCATTACAATCAAGGAAAGCTAACACATTATTGAGGCTTTTCTCACTATCTAGAATGTACAGTCATTCTCTTCACAGGCAATAAACCTGACAGGGAGCACATGTCAGCATACATGTACTCGTGATAAAGAAAGATGGTTTTCAGCTCCCATTTCAGCATGTCAAGATAGTTACAGTGGTTTATTCATAACATCAATGAGTTTGTCTTCCACCTGTATATTACTATTATAGGTGAAGGAAAATTCGAGTGTAGAATATATACATTTTAAGACCAAACCAGGACCAGTTGCAAAAAATGCAACTACACAGGCCTTCCGGCAGGAATTGAACCCATGCCCTTGTGGTCAGAGCATTGCACTAGAATCGCAAGGTCGTGGGTTCAATTCCTGCCGGAAGACCTGTGTAGTTGCATTTTTTGCAACTGGTCCCAGTTTGGTCTTAAAATGTATATATTCTACACTCGAATTTTCCTTCACCAAAAATCCCTAGAACATGCTATGTAATCGAGTGAAATGCCCAATATTACTTCTATTACTATTATAGGTTGTTTAGAGGCCTTAAAACAACAGCACTTGATGCAAATATCAATTTTACAAAGCAAATGGAGAAGTTTTCCATTCTGAGATGCTCTGGTAAGCTTGGCTTGTAGCAACTCTGTGAACAGTGGTGTAGTATAGACAGTAGTCATAATTCCAAATTAAATACAAGTTTTTTAATATGGTACCTTATGGATCAAAACTAAGGGTGGTGAGGCCCCAAAATTATGAGAATTTCCTAAGGACCCTGGCAGACTTGCTAACAACTAGCTGCAGCAAGTACAGTAATGCCACCATATATCTCTTTTACAATACGAGTGTTAACAGTGAGTAGATGTGGTACATTTACAAGCTTGGTGTAATTATGTAACAGACATTTGGTAGACATTCATCAAGCCCACATACTACTGTATACTCAAAAAAAATTCCAGAGTACCAGACAGTGATCGAACATACAGCCTTCTAATGATGTGCTAGTCAGACGCTTTTATGGAACCATAGTACCATAGTCAATCGAGATATGGTCTGGAAACTCGGCAAACTTCAAAGCGCCTATAATGAGCTGGGATTTTATGTTGAACCGTACCTTACACGGTGCACATCCTTTGTTTTAGGTTTATTAATATTTAAATAGCACGGTTGAGTGATTGAACTGAAACGTTGCTATTGGACAATTCGTTCATTATACTAAAATACAATGGGTTCAGTGACCGTGTGCTGTGCACAAAAATGCATAAAGGCGAACAAAAAGATAGACCAACAACTTTAGCTGAGTTTCCAGACCATATCTCGATTGACTATGATAGTACAGATGGACAACTAACTTTACTGTATAACTTCATAGTCATATATGTGCTTTTTAAGAGTAAGACACCAGCATATAAAAATGCAGTTGAAATATTGAAGTTAAAGCCTTCATTTTCTGAGCATTTGAGCTTGATGAACGTCTGCCAGCATATCTAATCTTGATGGAACGGCTATTTAACAATGTATAATACTCACCATTGAAATATAGTAATGTTAGATATACTGCCGAAACAGAGAACGTAGGAATCTAACGTTTCGCTCGAAACGTTAGATTCCTACGTTCTCTGTTTCAGCAGTATATTTAACATTACTATATTTCGATTGTTGTTTCTACACTGCCTACGCAGCACGCTACTTTTATAATACTCACCATGGTTGAAAACCGTTTTGGTGTGTCAGCTAGATCTGCCGTGTGGTGCTTTGGTCTCCTTTCCGTACTTCTTACAACTTTTTTTTAAAATTTGACAGCTGTGGGCATATCAACTGCATGTCAGTCTATCATCTGCTTGACTAATTGCGAAGGACTGTTGGAGAGCAGCGATGACGACGAAGAAGCATGTCCGGTTAAAAGACAGTCGCTCAAGGCGTATTATTAAAGAACCTCATTGAAGTGGACTCGGCACTGTCACAGCGTGCTGCAGTGGCCATTGCATGTGTTACTGCGGGTCATCGGTGTACCATTGCGTCAGGGTACAAGTCGTCTGTATTTACACTCGACGTGCTCTCACCTCGCGCTCAAAAATTGTAACTTGAAGCTATGGGCAAGTTGTCTCTTAAATATATTTTAACTTTAAAATGGTGTCGATGTGTGTTATAAATTGTGGATGTAACGGCATTGTCTACATTTTTCTTAAGGCTTGAGCGTCTATGAAGTAAAAAAAATCATTGGCATTTCTTTTTGTTCTAATCAACAGAAGAGTACGGAAGAAGCATTCACGAAAAATTTTAAGAGAATCTGATATATAGTCTTCACGCTATGAACCTTCAAATTTTGCCATGATGGCTAGTTCGTTTTTTGAAAAATTGGGCTTTCGGTGACAATGCCTTAATATGACGTACGCAAATGGAAACTATGCATAAGGCTTTGTTATAATGCAAGAAGCTCAAATTTCTCCAAAAACGAACTGTCTATAGCAAAATATGATAGTTCATAGCGTGAAGAATGTACACCAGATTCTTTAAATGCTCCTCTGTTTTATTTAAACAACAAAAATCCAACGAATATTTCACTTCATAGACACTTTCAAGGTGAAATGTAGCGACGCATCATTTCTAGCATGTGTAAAGTATCATTGAAACAACTTTTGAAAAACAAAATCTTTTGAACCCCACATTTTCATTCGTATTAAAGGACAAGACGACGAAGTATTTGATGCATTTATTCCACTTTATTCGAAGTCATTCTTAAACCTATGCTAAAGTTACAAGCAAGCTATAATTCTTATATCATTATATGACATACAGTGGTGATATTATCAGCTAAAAGAAAGAGCGTGGAGATCAGAAGCTAAGCTACTTACACTTTCCACACGTTTTTGGACACGATTCCAACACTTCTGGGTAATGATCGTTGCAGGATATTTTGTGATCTGGGCAATGGTCGTTGAGGTCTATACAACCAACTTGTGACGGTGTGTCCGACGTTGGTGTCGGTGTGCTCGATGTTGGTGGTGTGCTGTCTATAAATTTGAAAAATGGGACTCCGCGTTTATACTGTGCACTTTTCCTAGTCAAACAGCTTACTCGAGTAAAGCCCTGAGAGAATCATCATATAGCTCTCACAATCGTTCGCCGGCGCCAACTCTCGTGCACTCTCGGTTCAAAGTTTGGCGAAAGTCAGCGAGACTTTATACTGTATGCGTCGACTCTTATCCTCATTTTACCAGGCGCATGCACCAGAGTCGAAACAACCCTTATTCAAATTCTTGTCAACTAAGTTCGCGTCATTGACTTTTGCGCTTCGGTTTGATCTGGTTCAAGTCAATAGAATTTTGTGCGCAAAATATTCTTTTGTGCTTTGTGTTCTTGCGCAAATTAAACTAAGTACTGTACATAAGTTCTGGCTGGGAGCCGCACAAAACAAAGAAAAATCCCGCCTGCGTGTAAAATCTCACTGACTTCAAATCGAACCTAAACTCGGATACCGCGGAAAGGGACAAGGTACGATGCCTCTCGGTAAAAATTGATGGGGGAAAAAGTGTGTCATGGCCGCTGCATATAGTGACGATTGTCTTGACCCTGTGTCTTGATCGTAGCGCAGTAGTCAGTACACTAATTGACTTGCATTATTTCTATGAGACTTGCCCAGTCCATATAATCATCCCCTAAGTAAAATTCCTTTGTTCGATTCGGGGTATGAGACAGTAATAAAAAACTAAGAGTGTTGCGTATGAAAAGGTGGTAAACTGCCGAGAATAGTTTTGAAACGTTGGCAAAACTATTCTCGCTTATTACCACTTTTTCACTTTGCTCTATGAGATAATAAAATTAACTTAAAAACCTATTGCGTATTGGGCCATGTTCACACTAAACCGTTTTCAAACGAAAACGGAGACTTTTTGACGGTTAGGCCTTTCGTCCACACTAATCCGGCGTCTTCGGTGACCGAAAACGGAGCTTTTCGAAAACGCTCTCCAGAGTGGAGACATTCGAAGACGCCGTTTTTCTGCACCAGTGTGGACGGCGAAAATGCTGACGTCACGACGATTATGTGATCTGGGTTCCAGTCACCCACGGCCTTTGTTCAAAAACGATTCGAAAACGATAGTGTGGACGGGGAAAAAATTCAGTTGATATACGTTTTCGATACGAGGTCTCCGTTTTCGTTTGAAAACACAGTGTAGACATGGCCTTTGTAATCATAATCATTTACCTGGGATAGACTCAATTATCTTGTAAACAAAGTTAGTGTTTCCAGCGCCAGCACACTCGGCATCTCCATCTTTACACTTTTTGTAATGTTTGTTCCAACATTTTTTACTCGATCCATCCCTGTCGTAATGTGGCAACGCTTGGTTGCTACTCCAGCACTCGGCGTAGAACTGCACTCCAATGTATTTGTAATGCCGTGATCGTGCCTTAACAGCGCAGTCGCACAAGAAGCTGCACAAAGAGAAATAAGAGATGGTTTTCGAGAACGGAATTGTGGTAGCAAGTTCTCATTTGGGTCCGAACTTTATGGGATATCAGTGATCGATGATGATGATGACGATGATGATGATGACGATAATCATGGCGATGATGATGATGACGATGATGATGACGACGATGATGATGATGATGATGACGATGATGATGACGATGATGACTAATATAAGCACACGTTACCGTGGTAGAAAGACGCTGAACTCGTCCTTATCAAAGTTATTTCGTCGATAGAGAAGAAGTTTGTCAAGCGGGCTACTTGTGTCATGAAAACAACCAACTTTTTCGACCTTCACTTCGCACGATTCAGCTAAACAAAAAGACACAGAAATCACATGAAAAACACTTCCAAATTCATTCCCGTGTCTGATTGGCCAAATTCTCTTGTAAAAATTAGTTATTGGGAGAAAAAGAGACCTAGAGCCAAGCCGCTGCTCTGTTCTGAAGTTTTACTAGTGAGGAAGTTAATTCAAAGTCATGCAGGAAAACTGAATTGCAGCAAATCAGTTATTTTGAGGAAGGTCAGTGGTAATTGTGAAAAATTAAAATCCTCAAGTAAAAACCCGGAGAAAGGTTGAAAACGTTTTCCAACTCTGTTAGAAAGCAACGTTGAAATTAAAAAGCACGATGCATTTCGGCAGATAATTTATCAAGTGCTACGTCTGCTAACTGATTATACACAACTAATATTATGTGCTAATAATCTAAGTCTGGTTGCGCGCCGTAGTCTTCGATTGTTCTCGAACAAACAAAAATCCTATTTTTTTAATTACTTATTGCTTCCGAGTTTAACCCATCAAGTCTTTATTGGTATAAATTTAAAAAAATTCCAGTGAATCGATCATTGCTTACTTTAATAATTAAGGCCAAGGACACACACACATAATTCATCCTTTCATCCCTCCCCGCGCTTTTTATTAAAAATTGTGTTTCATCAGTACATATTGGCGTCGAGAAAATGTAACTAATTATTTTTACAGGGAAACTGATGATGATTATAAAGTTGGACAAAAAAATCGGAAACATTTTACACGTAAACAGAGGCATTTGTTTTTATTCGTTTTATATAAATTTTCAATAGACGATTTACATACGAGGATTCAGCGAAGGGCGTTGCTATATGTTACATCACAAATCATTCGCCTGTATTCTACAAGCTCACTCGCACTCACACTCAATGAGTAATGAGTGTCCTCGCACACTCAATAAGTGCAACTGATCAACACTCAATGAATGAGTCTCCATTCACCATCACTGAGTATAAGACTACACTCACTCTCTGACCATTCAATTGAATGGTTGGAGAGTGAGTGTAGTCTCATAAAACCGTTATTTTATAAGGTTAAATGCAAGGTTAAGTCTATACATGAAGAGAGTGAAGGTCGACTAGTCGTCCAGATTTATGCAATGGTGGGCCACCTCAGACAGACTGTGCTAGTACATCTGTACATAACAACACAAGGTTGCAAGAATCGTCCCAGGAGGTAATCGAGAATAAAGACGAAGGATGTAGTTTCACAGATTGTGAACAGATTCAGTAATACACGTTGTCTTTACAAAAACGTTTTGGTAAAAGATCTATATATACGGCAACCTAACTCTTTCTGGGCAGCATCCGACTCTTGTGTCTTATATTTTACTCTGGCTAACGCAAAATGATTTTACTCATCACAATGGTATATAAATCCACCGACGGAAAAGAGTTAAATATTTCATAATGATTTAGTACTTGCAAAATGCAAGAAAATCCAGCATTTAAATTTTAAAATGGCTTTTTATATACTTACCTTTAAAAATGTGCTGTAATAAAAACAGAACAACCACCAAGAAGATGCGGGCAGTCATAACGACTATATGCATGCATGCATGCATGCACTTCAATATACTGTGTTACAAGAAACACCTGGTTGTCATATGAAGAAAAACGTTCGGTCTCTCCTCTTTTATATATTCACTTTTTTATTAAAAGGGAAAAGATAAACATTTTAATGTTTATTAAAATTAAAATTTTTTTGTTATTATTAAGACGACCTCTAAATTTATTTATCCGTTTGGTAATTAATTGCAACAATGTAAAGCTGGTAAAAAAAAATTTAATACAACAGATTGTCTTTCCCGGGCATGGAAAATATTATACAAATAGTGAAATAAAAGTAGAAATAAAAGGCCCTTCGCTCGAAACGTTAAACTCGCCTATACGTTCTCTGTTTCGGCAGTATATCTAACCTTACTATATTTCGGTTATTATACATGCAAATAATTGTTTATAAGTGCAATAGTAAGAATATCTTCATAAGGTGAACTATGAAATTTCCCATTAAACGAGACGACAGCCGAGTTCAATGAAACATTTCATCTGTTACCGAACAAAAATATATTTTTACCATTGTACGAATGAATTGAAAGTCGAAAGACATTCATTATTTCTTTAGAACGTCGGCAAGAGATTCACCAGGCGGAAACCGTAATCTTATTATAAATCTAAGGTACTTACTGGACACTTATATTTATAATAACATTCATTATTTGTTACATATAACACCAAAGCATCCTTGTTATGCCCTACGAAAGGTTTTAGAACGTTTTCTGGAACCGTACGTGTAGAACAAAATTTTTGCGCGGTGAAGACGTAGGCAGTACATTGGAAAGTCTATTCAATACCACGTGATTAATAATCCGCCAATCAAATGATGATGATAATTAGTAAGATGTTTCAATAAATTGGCATCACTCCGTACTATTCTTTAAAGCTATTTCGGTTCTTCTTTTTTACTTCTCCTATCTTTATCTGTATTTTTCTGTTGCTATCGTTTTCTACTATAAGTAATTGTGAATGGTGTTAATAAGTTATAGTCAACATGGCCGCAAATGAAACTATTACTCATTTGTACTCATTAACTCTTTCCTGTCGGAATCGGTCTTAGTAGTTTATGGTCTAGTATTTTATTCTGGCTAACGCCAGACGATTTTATTCACCTCTGGGGAAGCCCCAATCTCGTTCCCAGAGCCCACGTTCCCCACCCGGGAAACGAGAGACTCTGGGATAATCCGTTTCACATCGATATTTCATTGGCTGATGAACACAGTGAACTCGATATAACTCTTCTTCCGGATAACAAGAATCCTGTGATATCGATGGCGTAAACGGATTACCCAGAGTACTCGTTTCCCGCCCGCTGGGTAAGGCGGAACGTGGGCTCTGGGAACGAGATTGGGGAAGCCCTCGGACAGGAATACCTAATATGGACGAATTTTCTGATTGGTTATAAGTAAACCAATCACATTGTCGATTACCAATTCGTTCCCATGCTCGTTAATCTAAACCAATCAGAAACTTTGTTAGCATAGGTAGGTGGGACCCAGCCGAGACGCTTACAGAATATGTATAACATAAAGTACTATCTATGAGCAATTGTAATAAGAATACTATATTAAATGCCCAGCATAAAACACGAAATAAAGCCATAAATAAGAAAAGTAATAATAGAACTAACGTCACATCGCGTAACATCATCAGAGTGAGATAAATTAGATTATTAGAAATATAGGCCAGAATTATATTACATAGATGTTCAGAAAGGCGGAAATATAGTAGAAAAAATCAAAACAAAGAAAGAGACGGTAATATTTAAAGGGCATATGACTCGAAAATTAAGTTTGTCTTATTGAAAATAACATTTAAAATGATAAAATAACATCTTTTGCAGTTTTTGGTTTCCTTGCTTCGTTTTTGAGATATTCCAGCTTGTTTGATATGCAAATGACACAACTTTTTACGTCACATGCGCATAATGAGTTATCAGAAAAGGTTACATATCTTTGCTATTATGAAAACATGGGCTTAACTCAAAGGAAGCATGTGTTTGTTTCTACCTACAACACCAAACATGTAGAATTCCAAGTGATTTCGTTTCACAATAGCAAATTTAGATATGTAACCTTCTCTCGGTAACTCATAATACTCATCATGCACGTGTGACGTAAAAAGTTGTATCATTTGCATATATCAAACAAACTGGAATATCTCAAAAACGAATCAAGGAAACCAAAAACTGCAAAAGATGTTATTTTATCATTTTAAATGTTCTTTTCAATAAGACAAACTTAATTTTCGAGTCATAAGACTTTCACGTACGAAGATTGGACCCCCTGTGCTTCAAGAGAAAATTATGCAAAACTACTCCGGAAGACGGAAGTCGATCATTGTTTCTGTGTTGAAAACCATCACGAAGTATTCAAGCCAATCTGTTGTTTATGGATAAACCGGCGATGTTGATTGTACAGTATTAAACGTGGAGAACAATATGGTAAAAAATCTGTTTTCTGATCAGTGTCATCTCGTTGTATCGAAGCAGTTAATGTGGTACATTGCCTTGGCATATCTGGTCAGCTTGAGTCAGGTAAATTTATGTTGAACTGATTTTCTCAAGTTTATGAACACTGACTTATTCAGTTAAAATAAGCAGAACACAAATGGTAGATACCAAAGATGGGCACTTTAAAGATCAAAGAACAGTGAAACCATGGTGGATTTGCCCAAATTTGTAAAACTAGAAATATATATATCATATGTTGCATTTGGTTGGCTTTCAAATCAGTAAATGTATCAAATTAACGTTTTTCGGGGAATAATCTGAATGATTGCATCGTTAACTAGTATTATTAACAATAACAACATGGCACAGTACTTACAGTGTGATAGTTCATATTTGATTGGTTTCATAGCCTTTGCTTTGTTGACTCACATACTGTATTCATCTAAAAATATTTTTTCCTCCATATTAATTATGAGTAATAATTAATGAATTAATTACTGATAATCCTAACTTTAATACATGTAAAAACAGACATTGTGAATATGGCTTAACAGGCTTGAACAATGTTGTACTATCCAGCAAACAATGTCATCAACAACTGTTGTTCAGCCATTATTACAAAGTTTATTATAACAAAGTTGTTACAACATTATTCAGTTAATGCACCAGTCAATGTAAACCCCCACCCACCCCAGACCGCAGATAAGTGGGGCATAGTAAAGACATTTTCTGGTTTTCGACAAATAAAACGTCACTGACATGAGGGGCATAAGGCTGTTTTGTTGCTCTCTGCTGGATGGACCGGGGTACTCTCAGAAGAAAGAAGACTGGAAACTAAAGTCATTGCACTCTACCAAAATGGCGGTTTCAACTGGTTGTCAGTTTATGTAAATATGTAAACACTGACTTCAAGAGAAATTTGTTTCTTTGGTAGAATTAAATATTCATAAAATTACTCAATTCTCTTTCTTTAAAACTAAACAAATAGAGCATAGAATTCTGGGAGAACTTCGTAATCGAATGTGGCATAAAACTCTTTTCAACAACATGAGTGGGGGATTTTCCTTGCAGCAAGTCCCCGGGGGGGTGAGGTCTGCAATACTTTTTTCCAGTTTCAAAATCCAAGTCCTCGCTTATCTGCGGCCTGGGATGGGCGGGGGTTTACATTGACTGGTGCATTATCAATGATATGTAATAACTTATTGATAAGCTCAAACAAGCATGTCAATAATAATAATAGTGAACATGGTTGTTCTATCAATACAAATTCCCACTGATCCAAATTGTAACCATGAACAAGTCATTCATAAATGATAAAGCTCAGTCATTAACAGGCTTCAAAAGTATAGTTGATATTCTGTAATGTTGTCGGTCTTGGTCTCCTACACTATCCTATCACCAGACTAAGTAGGGAACAGTTTCTAGGGCTAGACTGAAAGCAATGTATAACAGAGCCGGACTTCAATTTTTGACCCAGTTATGGTTCCAGATCACTAACCTCATACCCAGGGTCTTTCCTCTTGTGATGGGGAGAAAAGACCCTGGGTACGAGATTGGCAGATCACCAAGGTTATCCGGATAAGCTGCAAGGAATAATAAAACCTAACAAACTAGCTGTGTCAATGAAATTCTTTCACTCATTCTTACCTTTGTTGATCTCTACTCACCGGAGTCACATATTTGAAAGTTAGTTGGCCTAAACTCCTAGTATTTGAGTTGGTCTTATCTGTTCTTTGTGTACTGTATCCTACAGTGATCTCTGGAAAACCAAGCTTGATGAATTGAAGCAATTTGGTCCATTTTGTGATATAAATAATCAAATTTAATGTGTTTTAGGCCCAGTATAGTGATGTTCGTTGCAAGTGTGTATGTCCCAAGGGCACACTTCCAAATGTTTTTATAAAATTTGTAAAAGTTGAAGACTGGTGAGTATATGCATTACTGTAGATTACTTAGCCCATGTTCTGTTGTGATTTCATTGCTCATAGGTTGGTTCATTGATTGATGGATTGACTGATTGATAGGGTAGATTGATTGACTGATTGATGGATTGACTTGATGGATGGATTAATGGATTGACTGATTGATTGATGGGGTGGACTGATTGATTGATTGATGGATTGATTGACTTGATGGATTGACTGATTGATGGATTGACCGATTGACTTGATGGATTGATTGATTGATGGATTGATTGATTGATGGATTGACTGATTGATTGACTTGATGGATTGATTGATGTATTGACTGATTGATTGACTTGATGGATTGACTGATTGATAGGGTAGACTGATTGATTGATGGGGTAGATTGACTGACTGATTGATGGGGTAGATTGATTGATGGATGAATATATTGATTGATTGAAGTAACATTGAAGCGGCTCCATGTCCAATTCTTTTCCTTGTATGTTGTACAGTAAATGTGAGGAAGTGGCAAAGTTGAATGAGATGGACTGCCTCAGATGTCAGTGTAAATATGAAGCAAGAAACACAACACTTATAAAGGTACTTCAATAGATCATAAATTTGCATGATGATGTTCAATCGATGGTGTTGGGGATGACAACTATCCGAATGCTTTTAGTTTTCTCCATTAGCATTGATTAGCACTAGAATACTGGCAAAGCATTAACGCCATTGTATGTCATTGTGCAAAATGGTCCATATTCGCATGTCTAACAATATCTACACTTTCATACAGAATACTAATAGACTTGCCATATTTCCTCTAAGCCTCACAGGAGCTTATATATTTTAGGAAATGAAGAGGGGAGCTCATTAGAGGGAGGGGCTTATGTATTAATTTTCCGAGTCAATGTTACTGTAGGAAAAACCGCCTGAGATCCAAGACGAACTAATTAACCTCTTTTCTATTCGTGACAAAAATAAAAAAATATTAACAAAAATATTAACTGCTTGAGTTTGATATATAGCATCAAAAAGTAATATGAGCAACAAATTGCTGCAACATTGTTGCGTTGCGAGTTGAAAAGCGTTGTTGCACGTATTACCATGCACCCACCTCAAACATTGTCACGCAACTATGATTTTGTTGCAAGTTGAAAAAGCATCATGTTGCAGCAAGTACACACGTAAAAATCTCACAGCTTGTCAACAGGATGTGTTTGCAACAGGCTTGTAGCAAGGCTGTTAACAGGTTGTAACAATGCTGTTCATTCAAGAAGCTGCTACAACCTTGTTAGCATCAACCTGTTAACAACTTGTTGAATGCAGAGCGGTAACAGGTTGTTGGAACAACTTGTCATCAATCTGTTGGAGTCATCAGCCTTGTTACAAGTTGTCAACAACCTGTTACAGACATGTTAACAGACTGGGACAGCCAGTGCGAACACATGACGGTGACAGCCTGTTGATCAGCCTTGTAACAACTTGCTTGCAGGTCTGTAACGGCTTGCGCGTTTTTACGTGTGTAGAACTGGAGTCAACTTTTTTCAACAAAATGTTTTTCCAACTTACAACAAAATTACTGTTGCGTGACAATGTTTAAGGAATTTAAGGTGGGTGGTAATCATGGTGGTAATACGGGCAACAACGCTTTTCAACTTATAACGCAACAAAGTTGAAAGTTGAAGAAAAATGTTGCCCGTATTACCACCTCACCTTTATGTTGGTGAGCAATTCTGGAGATTTTGACATTTTGTTTTCATGTATAGGGTGTTGTTATCTTTATAATCTTCTCGTTATTCATCCTAATTACGTACATGATTGGAGTTTGGATTCGCTCTATCTGGAAACCAAGAGGACTTAGTGTGACGTCTGACGTCGTAAGTATATCGAAAAGTTGCATGAATTCAGTGACCCTTTTGTGCCAGCCTATATATAGTCTGAGGCACGATTATGCATAAATTCGTCAGCATTTTTATTGTTTTAATGAAGAGGAAAGCATCGTAGGAGCATTCACCGAAAAGTTTAAAGGGCATGACTCGAAAATTAAGTTTGTCTTATTGAAAAGAACATTTAAAATGATAAAATAACATCTTTTACAGTTTTTGGTTTCCTTGCTTCGTTTTTTGAGATATTCCAGTTTGTTTGATATGCAAATAACACAACTGTTTACGTCACACGTGCATAATGAGTATTATGAGTTAATACCGAGAGAAGGTTACATATCTTTGCTATTGTGAAACGAAATCACTTGAAATTCTACATGTTTGGTGTTGCGGGTAGAAACACGCACATGCTTCCTTTGAGTTAAGCCCATGTTTTCATAATAGCAAAGATATGTAACCTTTTCTGATAACTCATTATGCACATGTGACGTAAAAAGTTGTGTCATTTGCATATCAAACAAGCTGGAATATCTCAAAAACCAAGCAAGGAAACCTAAAACTGCAAAAGATGTTATTTTATCATTTTATAGATGTTCTTTTCAATATAAGACAAACTTAATTTTCGAGTCATATGCATGCCCTTTAAGCGAATCTGATGTGTTAGTGTTTGCGATATTAACTATTGGATTTTGCCATAAGGCATTGTCGTCAAGAAGCCGAAATTTCTTGAAAAAACGAACTATCTATATACGGCAACAGATTCTCTTGAAATTTTCAGTAAATGCTCCTGCCAATGCCCCTCGAAAAAGCCAACGAATTTTGTCCAACTCCGGTAGACACTTTGACAAGTCACTAACCCCCATTCCTGTTTCATTACTATATACTGTGTATTCAGTGTATATAACTTGGCTCTATTCTTTTGTCTTACTGTAGATACAGGAAAGACTGTTGGCGAGATATAGAGCATTATCTCGCTTGGATAGCCAAGTGTCGAGGTGGAAGGCCAGTGTTGGCGAACAACGGGAAAATGTCTACAATAAGCATTCAATACTCAGCTGAAATCTAACTTGTAAAAAAGTAGAGTGCTCCTAGGCAGTGTTTAAGATCGAGCAAAATGAAAAGGTGGTAAACTGCTGAGAATAGTTTTGATAACGAAATACCGAGTTTTACTCTGACGAAGGGCGAACGCGCGAAATGTCAGTATTTCGTTATTTTTGCGAGCTTGAAATTTAACTGCTCAGACTGTTAGTTTTTTAAATATATATATATGTTAGTTGAAGTTTATCTCTTTGAGATATTGTATTTACATTGTAAGATATAGGAAATGACTGTCTTAAACTATACTCCTGTCGTCCAAGTATGGTTACCATACGTTTTACAAGAAAGACATGCATATGACCTGCGGAATAAGTGGCTTGTGCGCACGTGCAACCTGGTTCAACCCATATAGAGATCATATAAATACTAGAGGGGGCATTGGCGGGGTTGCTCTACGGTATATTTATAGCTGCTGGAAACGAATTCAACCGTATACCGCTGTGTCACGTGTGTGACAGCTTCTACAGCAAAAACTGGAGACGTACTACTCAAATCAGTAGAGCGAGACATGGATGATTTTTTTATCGCTTCCGAAGTGTCAGTTTTATTAACCGCGGATCAATTTCAAAGCAATCACAAGGTGTATTCTCATGTACCACGTGATAAACATCCAATTGTTAACTCGTAAACAAGCTATCACGTGGTACATAAGAATACACCTCGTGATTGCTTTGAAATTGATCTGCGGTTAACGAAACTCTTCGGAAGCGATGAAACTAAATTAACCTTATTTATACTGGATAACTCTATCAGTTTATCTAAACTGTTATCCTCAGAGGTCCAGTAAGGGCCACCCTCATTGGTCCAGTGTTACTACAGGAGGAAACTGGAGTACCCGGAAGAAACCTTTGGTGTTTGGTAGAGTCAAACTGGAAGCACTCTTCTCACATGCGGCCAAGGTGAATTATTTTTTTTAATCAGATAACTGCAATGTCTGCGCGCTATGTCTCGCTCTACTGATTTGAGTAGTATACCTCGACATCCGCAAACGTTAAAGCAACAACACTGATGTGGAAAATCGTCTTCGAATCCCAAATCCAAATCTTAACACTAAACCCTGACCACAACCCTAAACTCTATATACAACTTCAACGATTGGCAAGTATGTAGCTTTTGGAAGACGCAACCTACTTTTGGCGAATATCAAAGTGCGTATTCCCCCAAACTGACAAAACTTTACTAACTCCGATCGAGTTAGTTAAATCCTACACTATTTCGCAATGCTCACGTGTTTTCACTTGACGCAAGAACATCCCGTATATCACCGAATATCCAACTCTAAAAAAACTTAAGAGCGCAAGCCACAGTCATCTTCAAAAATGCTATGCATATAGTTTTGTTACTCTTAAAATCGCATTCATAGCGTCCTCTAACTAAAATTAAATACCACCTAAAAATTTAAATCTAGTTCAGTCACTGTCTGTTTATTTTCGTATCCCGGCGTCTCCGTCAGCGCAGGATCCCAATAACAGACCTTGGTAACGATTGCCGGGTAACTCGTCAGTTCAATGTGGTTTCTTTACAATGCCAATGCTTGATTTGTGCTCTAACAAGAGCGGTGGCACAGAAGAGACCGAGTAGACGATCGGCATAACACGACATATCTACGACAGCTTTACGTCAGTTAACGGCTAGAACGTTCTGTTCCACTACGGTATTACTGTACGATGGGACGGTATAGTAGTGTCGTTATGTATTTCTCTCTGTAACGAAAGCACGAACTGACGACCATGATACCGTCCTGAAGTAACAGCGTTGCAAAAAGAAAAACTTTGTTAATACGGTATGAGTTGGAACAGAGCGAAAAGATGGGTACGCACGGCGTACATCTACAGGTTTAATTAAAGGTGCCACGTGCATGTTACACGGTGGCCCTGAGAACGAGTTTACTGGGCGCTTGTCGTATGACGCGTCTACGGGGCGACTGTGCCTTGAGGAAACACAGTCAGGCAACACCGCTGCCAAATGGCTTGCGCCTGCGCGACATCCGAACTCGTACCTCAAAAAAGAGCGGGAAAACACTGAAATATTTGGACTGTTTCGAGAGTCCGACACAAAAGTTAAAAATATAAGCATACTACCAAAAAGATAAGGTAGGTAATTTGTGCATGGCTTCTTTGTCAATATTGTAACATATTCTGAAATGCCCCCTTCGTAATTTTCACTTACCTTTTTTTTTTAAACACAAATGAATAGTCGAGTTTTGCTTGTTTGTTGCGAGTTTTGCAAGTTTTGCTGTCTGGTTGTTGCTACGGCTCGTTCCCACTTCTCTTGCAATGTTTACTCTAGCAAATTGACGCCTGCGCAAACGTTTGGCAGCGGTGTTTAGTCAGGCATATAATAGAAACCGATCAATGCTGCTGACATAGCGTTACACATGGTTGCGTAAACGCAACCTCTAGACGTAAAAAATACTTACCTTAATCGATAAAGCGTACAAGTGATTGACAGAGACATGGTCGGGTTCCCGAAGCAGTGATGGTTCATTGACGTTCAGCGCTCCTTTGTTCAGATTCACGTTAAGCAGGTGGGGAGGTAATGCGGGTGGCACACTCGAGTGGATACCACTATCCTTGACTACCATGGGGTTGTTGTGGGAAGGGATGAGCTGACCGTATGACCCAGAGGCCGACCGCAGCCTGGTAAGTGAACTTATGGGTTTCTTGTCGTCGGAGTTCAATGCTTCCATGACTTCAAAATCCGATTTTTGGATTGCTACAACGTTGTTACGACCACCGAACGTGTCAGACGTCGTCGGCTGAAAAAACAAAGAAATAATTTTAGGTTCCGTTCACAATATACCAGATCAGTTTTTGTGCCGGCACGAAAACCATACCGCATAGGTCTATGATCTGTTCACGCACAAAACGTCTGTTCCGGCACAATCTTGTGCTGATACGTCGCTCCAATCTAGCCTGCGCCGCAGACGACTAAACACCGGGCGGAGTCTGTTCACAGTTTGCACTATGACTGTATACTGGAGAGAATTTCGTGCAGGCACAAAAACCTATCCGGTAGTGTGAACGGGGCTTCGGTTCAAGCCATGATTACACCTACTGTACACACGTTAATATAGGTGTCACTCTGCAGTATATGCCCGGCATGGTTCGTTCACTCGCGGAGTAACACCGTATGAAAACTCATTCTCCACCCGAACCAGACTGTAATTAGTTTGGCCTGCGCGCGGGGAATATATAATTTTTCGCAAATTTGGCGAAATCCGCGCATTTTGCCAAAAATTCACTGAAAACATGTCTTTTTCGCCATTTTCCTGCGCATTTTACGCAATTTTGGCGATCTGTCCGCGCAAAAACGGCAATGACGATCGAAAATTCTCCGCACAGTTGGCCAACTTTACAGTCTGTTTTATGTGCATCTTAATGAGCCTTTCTGGCCTCGTTTGTGTGTCTGCAATTCAAAAGAATCTTTGCTTAATAACGAGGCCAGAAAGGCTTATTTAGCCTGCGTGCAGACTCCACCTGAATTTAATAATGATATTTAATTATTAAATTCAGGTGGAGCTGCACGCAGGCTAGGCTCATTAAGATGCACATAAAAGAATATTTAAACTGGTGGCCATTATGAAAGTGGTCTATATAAACGCACAAGTTGTAATAAGTCTGCAGTATAATAATTGCATTACATACCAGATTAGGGTCGTGGATCCATGTTCCGTCAACAAAAAACTTAAAATGGTGTTCTCCTTCTGGTAATTCAATAATGGTGGTGAACTCATCATGGCTAAGAAAGAAGATTATTGCCACTATTTATTTTAAACACGCAATCGTGTTTGGTTAAGATCAGATCGCGTTTGGGTGAAACGCAATCGTGTTTGGGTGAGCTGCGATCGCGTTTGGGTGAAACGCAGTCGTTCTTGGGTGAGATGCGATATCGTTTGTATGAAACGCAGTCGTTCTTGGGTGAGATGCGATCTCGTTTGTATGAAACGCAATCGTGTTTGGGTGAAACTCAATCGTGTTTTGGGTGAAACGTAATCGTGTTTGGGTGAGATCCAATCACGTTTGGGTGAAACGCAATCCGCGTTTGGGTGAAACGCAATCACGTTTGGGTGAAACGCAATCGTGTTTGGTTGAGCTGTGATCGCGTTTGGGTGAAACTTAGTCGTGTTTGGGTGAAACGTAATCGTGTTTGGGTGAGATCCGATTGCGTTTGGGTGAAACGCAATCACGTTTGGGTGAAACGCAATCGTGTTTGGTTGAGCTGCGATCGTGTTTGGGTGAAACGCAATCGTGTTTGGGTGAGCTGCGATCGTGTTTGGGTGAAACGCAATCACGTTTGGGTGAAACGCAATCGTGTTTGGGTGAAACGCAATCGTGTTTGGGTGAGCTGCAATCGTGTTTGGGTGAAACGTAATCGTGTTTGGGTGAAACGCAATCACGTTTGGGTGAGCTGCAATCGTGTTTGGGTGAGCTGCAATCGTGTTTGGGTAAGCTGCGATCGTGTTTGGGTGAAACGTAATCGTGTTTGGGTGAGATCCGATTGCGTTTGGGTGAAACGCAATCACGTTTGGGTGAAACGCAATCGTGTTTGGTTGAGCTGCGATCGTGTTTGGGTGAAACGCAATCACGTTTGGGTGAAACGCAATCGTGTTTGGGTGAGCTGCGATCGTGTTTGGGTGAAACGCAATCACGTTTGGGTGAAACGCAATCGTGTTTGGGTGAGCTGCAATCGTGTTTGGGTGAAACGTAATCGTGTTTGGGTGAAACGCAATCACGTTTGGGTGAGCTGCAATCGTGTTTGGGTGAGCTGCAATCGTGTTTGGGTAAGCTGCGATCGTGTTTGGGTGAAACGCAATCGTGTTTTTGGGTGAGCTGCGATCGTGTTTGGGTGAAACGAAATCGTGTTTGGGTGAGCTGCGATCGTGTTTGGGTGAAACGCAATCGTGTTTGGGTGAAACGCAATCGTGTTTGGGTGAAACGCAATCGTGTTTGGGTGAGATCCAATCACGTTTGGGTGAGATCCAATCACGTTTGGGTGAGATCCAATCACGTTTGGGTGAAACGCAACCATGATGGTTATAGATACAAAGAAACCAATTGATGTTTGAAGAGAAAATAGAGATGGCATAGTGCACCAGTAATAATTATCAATGATTGTGAGAAATGTTTATCAGTGATAATATACTATAATACCTCGAGTTCATAGGAATTCTTGCATTCCAGTCTGTAAAACTGCCAGACAAGAAGACTTCGTTACCACCATTCTCCCATCTAAAGACAGTCGGTATAGTTCTTGTGAGCTCCTCATCTGTACTGTAGTCATCGAGATCATCACCAGATCCCAGATCATCACCAGATCCCAGATCCAAATCAGCAATGCCACTTTCAATCAGTTCAGGAATGTCTTTCACAGCAGGAATACCATTTTCATTCAGTCTCTCTGTATAGCAAATTAATGTCCACATAATGTTATTAACCTACTATACCATGCACCTGCAGTAAAGCCGAATCAAACTCCCAGTCAATGGGCCACAAATGTCCCCAACACTGTAATTATCCCTAAATATATTACAGCACAATCCATTGACCCACAAGTACAGGATATTGTAGTAATTTAACTAATTAATGCCTTGTTAGCACAAAACAGTGCACAGGGCATTTGTTAGAACATCCTGACAAAGGTTTAGCGAGATTACATTAAGAACTTTTTCGATACATTATTTATAAGACTTTCCAGTGAGTTCAGAAATACTGTACCAAAAATACCCTGAATCATTAAGCCCAAACTACATGCACCCACGTACACAAACCTGACCAACTGAACTGGAACACTAACTCTGAAGCAGAAATTGAAGTCAGTTACATTACATCGCTTTCAGTTCACAGTTACAAACTGTTCCCTACACAATCAAAAGGTGATACACAAAAATCCTGACTTCACTTTTGAAGCCTGTTAATGACTGAAGTTTAAAGTTAGTGTTCAAACGACAAAATACTGTAGGAAGAGTATATACATGTATATATATATATATAAAATACAAACGCTTGCTAATAACAACCTCATTGTTACCTGCTAACAGCTGTTCCACCCCCACATGAAAGTGTTTACCGCCTTAAAAATGGTCTACTAGTCTAACAATCTTAAATTCTATTTAATATATGTAAAGTCGAGTATTGGGACTCTTTATAAATTGAGCTGTTTAACCTTTGCCCCAAGCTCAAACAAAGTTTCAAAACATCTCACCCGTGGACATTTCAGGGACCGTTGCTTGCTTTTCAAACACTTTCTGTCCAGTTTCAAATACCAGACGCAAATTATCAGACGTGCCCACAACGCTGGGCTGTCTGTTGCCCGTTGAAGTCATTTGACCCATCCTTATTTCGATCTCATGGAGGAGATAAATCGACACTATCCAAGATGTCTCTGTCGGAAACACGGACGACTTGAGTACTGAAGACGAAAGAATGTATCAGCATTTGAATGGGTTGTATTTGATACAGTAAAAACCCGCTAACAAGAACGTACATTTTACCAAATCAGCCTGGGAAAGGTTCTTATGTTCTTATATATTCTTATATAAATAAATTCTTAATTTCAGCCGAAGGTTCTTAACAGTGGTAGGTTCTTGTTAGCGGGTTTTTACTGTATTGTTTATGACAAGTTTTAATATAGGTGTCTAAATTAAATGTGTCTTCACTTACCAGTTTAATAATATAAACAGTAATCGATCGATTAATCTGTGTTTCTTCTTCTTAAATGTGAAACTAAATAGGATTTCCCTGAACTAGAGATAAGTATAGGGAAGAGGTGACAGTGAAACACCTCTTCAATATCGGAGTTTCGAATCCAAAACAAAAGTAAAAGTTTATAATTTATATCCGTTCGTGGAAATTGTGCCATATAATGTACACGCGAGTCCAAAGTACATCCGCGCCCACGATACACAAACAATAGCTAGTCAGCAGCTGACGCCTGTCATTATACATATTGCGGTTAATTTGCGCAGGGAAGAGCAGATTCTGTGGCAGGGAGCATCTTTTATGCTTTGAAATTGGTATAATGTATTGCATTTTTTTCTCTTACAGTCAAACCGGATGTTCTCTTGCGCGCAACATTGCAATATATTGACGAACAACATTGCAATTTTCATTGGCTATTTGCCCGACTCAATTTGCAATCATCATTCACAAGTTGACAGTTACTTCGTGTTGACGCTGGAATCGCTAAAATTTCGGGCTGCGAGCAGGCTAGAATCGCTGCGGACGTTTATTCTCAAACCGCTTTGAAGAATATTCCAAGTTTTAATACAATACCTGCAAGGAACTGCAAGAAAGCTTTTTTGTTGCCGATTAAACCGTGCGGCTATTCCGTTACTCAGTGAAGGCTGTGAAGCACGTCCAAACTCCAAAATGATCAAATAATTTTAGCTTTGAATGAATTGAGTCCGGGTGTTACATAAATATCGATACAGAGGAACATTTACAGTTACCTAAAGCGTTCGAAATTCGGTTTCTTGTAGATCGGAAGCAATTTACAAGCGAGTGCAGTTGTTATTAAAAAGGTTGTAGGAAGCGACGGAATAACCACGGTTTACTCGCTGAAGTCGTAGTTCTTTGTCAGGTAATCAACAAAAAAGCTTTCTTGCAGTTTCCTGCAGATATTGTATTAAACCTTGGAACATTCTTCAAAGCGATTTGCGAATAAACGTCCGTAGCGATTCCAGCGTCAACACGAAATAACTGTCAACTTGTGAATGATGATTGCAAATTGAGTCGGGCAAATAGCCAATGAAAATTGCAATGTTGTTCGTCAATATTGCAATGTTGAGCGCAAGAGAACATCGGGTTTGACTGTAACAAAATATTCTTACTATTATTTTTAAGATTTACAATTGAAATAAATTATAAATAAAAATATGAAAATTGGGACACGACAATCAAGCGTGAACAAAACTAGCCGCATTAATTTTTCCAAACCCGAAAGTTGAAAACTGGAGGAAGATACTACACAAATCAGCAGAGCGAGACATGGATGATTTTTATCACTTCCGAAGTGTCAGTTTTATTAACCGCGGATCAATATTAAAGCAATCACGAGGTACCACGTGATAAACATAGCTATCACGTGGTACATAAGAATACACCTCGTGACTGCTTTAATATTGATCCTCGGTTAACGAAACTGTCGCTTCGGAAGCGATGAAAACATCGTCTATGTCTCGCTCTACTGATTTGAGTAGTAGTCAGATCCAAATATGAAAACCGGAAGTAGACTGCGTTTCCGGGGACACAAACTCGTGCTCGCGTTTGATTTTAGAGAACCAAGGTTTACGACGATTTTTTCGACGCATTAATTACCGGCCAATCTGTAGACGTAGAACGTCTTGTTCTCGAACACCTTCCTAAAATACGAAGAAAATCTTTTGTAATCCCATTTGATGGCATCACAAAAGCGAGGCACGGGACTCCGTACTAGTCCCCTCTCGTCTTCTCCATTTTCGATCACGTGACCATTATCGTAGTCCAGGATGTCTTTGAGCTTGCAGCCCTTCTCGAGCCCGGAATAACAAATGCTGTTCTCCAAGATAATGTAGTCCGTGCCGTGTTGCTTTAGAATCCGGTAGACCTCCTTCGGGGTGCGTCGAGCGTATATTTGATACACCTAAATTGCCAAAAGTGAAAAACATCAACATTTCTAGCCGAGAGTTCTCTATTTCCTTGTATGTCGCTGAGTGAAGTTAGAAGATTTCATTAATTGACCCCTTGACTCCCAAGCGCGCATGTAGACGCACCTTTAGTACTTCACCCTGGCTAACGCCAGACGATTTTACCCGTCAAGGGAAGACCCCTGGTAGTCAAGGGGTTAAAAAGACAATTATTATATGGCACGGATTACTTCCGGTAAAATCACGCGCTGTGATTGGTTGCTGACGGGGCGAGATTTCTCCGTAATGCCCACGGGCATTATGAAAAGTGTTAATGCCCTACGATTGGAAACAAACAAAAAATCCTAATAAGAAACTTTTATTGCCGAAAAACGGCGAAAATAGATGAAACAGACGACGATGAACATTATAAAAGTAAATTCTAGTATCCAGACGAAAAAGAAACAGAAGAAAATAATGCTAGTTCAGTGTTTTGACGAAGTTAAAGGAAGCGAAGACCAAGAAATACAAGATTGATTTTGCAATAAAAAGTGCCATATAATAAACTACTTAATAACCTCGACCGTTCGGTGTTTACGGTAAAATATTAAACCTCGGTCTTGAGCGTATTAACCTCGCTATCGCTCGGTCAATACAGCAAGACCTCGGTTTAATATTTTACCGTAAAGACCTCACTCTCGGTTATTAAGTAGTTATTAATAATTCGATCACATTCCATTCCCGGTACACTATTGTCAGTTTCGCTGTAATTACAAACGGATTGAACAACAAGCATTAAAAAATTCTCAAAAACTGCACCGCTTGTATGTTATTCATTTATTGTATTAGAACAGCACAAAGAAGCACTCTCATAAAAATGGCATACGAAGGACATACTGGGATTATAGTCAGGCCGATTACGAGTACGCTAAAACCTGGTTTCCATACCCGATTGCCCAAATCTCCAATCAGATTAGAGATATCCCGAATCGCCCAATCTGATTGGATGGATCCAGGCGATCGAAACGATTGGGACGATCGAGACCGGACCTTATGGAAATCAAGCTAAGACAAGTAGCAAAACTTACGTCTTTCGTTCGAAGTCTGAGAAACTTATTTTCGTAGTGAGGATGGTTTGTTATCGGTCTGTCCGTGCAAAGTTTGACTCCTGCCAAAAGTTGCATGCTTCCAGTGAAAGATGCATCAATCGGTGTTTTGTCCCTGGAAAGGAAGAAAGTACTGATCATATAGAATTCTAGTGGTCACGTCACTAGAATGTGTTACATTACACCACTCTTAACATCACTTTAAACAACATTTCATTAGCTGATGGTATCGCTCAGGAACATAGATATAAGAAGTTTATCTATGCTTAGGAGGCACGTATGACTGCGAATTTGTAAACTTAATTCTCCATCCGATCTTCAGTAGCTCCATGGTTAGAGCGTGTCTATAAACTGGTCATTAGAAAGTTGCATGTTCGACTCATGTCTGAGGCTCTTCTGAGCCTAATCCTAACCCTAATCCCTATACTACTGTACAGCATGGTTCTAACTCTTGTTTCTGAAATCATGCATTACTGTCAAAATTAGGATAGGCATAGGATTAAGTTTTGGAGTTTGGTACATACAGTGTTTGGAGCCAAAGATTCCTCTGTAATTGGTCCAAAAAGAATGAGCATAGTTTCACTTGTTTATCCTACCTTATAAATGTCATTAATTCTACAGTATCCGGATCATAAAATTCCTTGAGATGTTTCAGCTCAACCAACGCTGCTTGAAGTCTCTGCGGGACAAATACAAAATAGAATCAGCATACCATAAAGCCCTAATCAAACGAGAACGCAAGTCATCGCGGCAGTCACGCTATCTCAGCCAGCCGCTCTGAATAATTTCCCGAAAATATTATGTAACGTGACAAAGTTAAAACTTATTTAAAACACTCATGAAACCTTTATTTTGTTAATTTGGGTATTCGAACGACCGCCACAGAAATTTGTGACTGCCAACTTGCGATGACTTGCGTTCTCGTTTGATTAGGGCTTTATACATAGGCAATTAAGAGAAGATGTAATACTGTTGTTTACCAGTGAGAAAATATCCAGCAAGCTTGGTCAAGTAGAAGAACGAGAAATTACGAGAATACACAACGAAGAGAAACTTATAAAATACTGTACCTGCTGTAAGATCAAACCAAGTAAGATTAACGGAACACAATGACCAAGTACTTTGCCCTATGAAAGTACATAAAGTTTAATTGTATTTTCTCAACGTGCATCGCACCCTTCTCTCTCTTTCCTTGCCACCGTTTATCCTTGCTTCACTTCTATCCCCAACTCTCTCTAGGACTGAGCACAGGTTGCGTGTATACTGTTAGCGCGCTGCCTTTCACCTGCTGAGGTACAAAGTCAGTTGGGCGACTGCCTGGGGATAACCCCATTCTAATTCTCGAGTTTAACACTCGTGTGATTGGAGTCGTAGTTGGTCTCTAATGTTTCACATTACCTACATCTTATAGCTGCATGCTCTGTGATCTAACATGTGTTGTATGTCGACTGCCAGACGCGGCTTCAATATATATTTATTTATTTATTTTTTTATATGCCTCCGGCTCGGTCACGTTGACCTGAGTGTTTCGTAATTCAGTCATCAAGGCAGCTGCAAACATAAGCCCTGTTTACACGGCCAAAATTTAAGCACGTGCTTAAAATGCGCCACCTTGGTGCGTTTACACGGTCATTTAATAATCCCTTACTAAAACAAGAACACCATTATTCAACATGGCGGACGAGCTATATTTTTGGTTTTGGAAGCTTCGTATGGGTAGCGTGCGTCAAAGAACAACGGAAGACATCGGTACACGAGAAAGAGTAATAGCTAAAACAAACAAACAAACAAACAAACAAACAAACAAACAACAAACAAACAAACAAACAAACAAACAAACAAACAAAGGAACAAAGAATAGCGAGATGGAAGCTTCTACAGCAGGGCAAAAAAATGCATTTTATCGTATTAATAACACCGTATTAATAGCAAGCGTTTTTCAATCCCGTACACGGCCAAGTCAAGCGCGATTAACTGTTCGTGCTCAGTTTAATCCACCTCCTTGAGGTGGTGCAAACTAATCGCGATTAATTTACGCCGATCTGTCCACACGGACATTTTAAGCCCGCTTAAAGTCAGATGTGGCTCAGATCCCGCATAAATTTTGGCCGTGTAAACAGGGCTAAAGATGATTAGCTAGTCCTTTTATTTTGTTTGCCTCTTCTTCTCTTTACTTCCCTTCCATTTGTTTCTACGATTCCTTTCCTCTAATTTCTTACTTTTTCCTTTCTTTTCTTTACTTTTCCCCTTCTCCCCTCTTTTCCCTATAAATTCTGGTGAACGTTTCCCATTTTCGTTGCCCCCCTTTCCTTTTCTTAACACCAATCCCTTCCTCTCTCTACTTCCTTTCTTACTCCCTCTGCCGTTTACCTTCAGTCCAGGCATGCGCAGTTTGGAGAAAACGAACCTCCACCACGACTGATTACAAAATATCCCAGCACCAACGATGCAAATATGAGGCATCCATAAAAATTTAAATCGAAGTGTCGAGACAGCCATAACAGCGAAAAACGCGGTTTGAATAACGTGGTAAACAAGTTCCGGGCTGGCTTTCATGGCTTCACTGATATTGTCGGAAGATGATGTCTCGTTGTCCTGTCTGATATTCAACATAAAAAAATTTTTTGTCACTCTGAGAAACAATTCGTTTCGTGTATCTTTAGACTGACTAGACTAAATCGGCTAATACCTTTGCAGGCTTACTCAGTTAACAAATAACGGCAGAATAACTAACTACAATCAAAGTTAAGAATCTATTCTGTCAGGACTTTCCCTCTCTTCTGTTCCCTTCCCTTCCCGTACATCCTCGTACCCCACGACCTTTCCTTACCAGAGTTGGAAAAAGTATTCAACCTTCCTCCGGATGGGTTTTTAAGTTTAGATAACCTTCCTCAAAATATATAGCGAGAATTTTGTGTTTTGCAACGTTCATAAATACTGCGTGACTTTTACAGCACCTTGGTTTTCTAGGTTTTCCTAGGTAAGCTTTGGCATACTACAATAGCTACTAATAACTGACCGCTGCTGACTGATAGCCTGCCAACTACCCTCGACTGCTGCGAAGATACAGACATCAGCGTACATGTCTCACGCATGTAACTGCTACCACTGCCAGTGCTGCATAATTGTTGGTTAGCCAATGTTTTGCTGCAAATCGCATTTCTTCTCGACACCTTGCTTGATCAATTGTAACATTCTCAGATTACCGAATGTGTTGTTTCACGTGTTTTCACTTTAAACCTTCCTCACTAAAGTAAACATTCCTCCGGGTGGTACCCGCATTTCCAACTCTGTTCCTTACCTCTTTCTGCTCTCTTGCAATGCCTTGCCTTCCCTTCTGTTCTCTCGCCTTGCCTTCCTTTACTTTACCTTACCTTCTCTTCTCTTCTATTCCCTTCCATTCCTTCTCTGCTGTTCCTTTCCCCTCCTTTCCTACTCTTCTGTTCCCTTCCTGTGCCTTTCCTTCTCTTGTTCCCTCGCCTTGCCTTTCCTTTTCCTCACCTCCCCCTCCTAATGTTTCCTTATCCTTGCCTTCCCTCTCCCCCTCACTTCCTTTCCCTTCTCTTCCCTTCTGTTCCCTTGCCTTTCCTTTCCTTACCCCATTCCGTTCTCTTGCATTGCCATATCCTCCTTCTGCATGTTCCCTTGCCATTCTTTGCCTTCCCCACGTCCCTTTTTCCCTTGCTTTACAATGCATTATTTTATAAACTTAAAACAGACTTGATTATTATTGGTTAATGTATAACTAGGTTTAAAGGGTATTGGCAATAAAAATTAAATTTGTCCCATTTGAAAGAACTCGTCAAATGGTATAAGAAGACCTTTTGTAATTTTTCTGTATCTTTCTTGTGTTTTGAAATATTTCGACCAAAGACAGCGTGCTGTCCGCCATCTTGTTGTAATATTGGGTCTAATTAACAAGGAAATTGGTGACGTCATAAGCAGGGTAAACCTGACGAAACTACTCCGTGGGTGACCAAATTTCCACGGAAGGCTTTTTAAATGTTGTGGGACAATTTAAAATGGAAATAGCGCAACAAAATCGAGTTTCTAGCTCATAATGTCATAAGGTTGGCAAGATAAAAATTTCACTTTACCCTGCTTATGTCACATGCATATCGACAATAATTCCAAGATGGCGGACAGCACGCTGTCTTTGGTCGAAATATTTCCAAAACCAAAACAGATACGGAAAAACTGTAAAAGGTCTTCTTATACCATTTGACGAGTTCTTTCAAATGAGACAAACGTAATTTTTATTGCCAATACCCTTTAATTTACACACCTCCATTGTTGAAACACGGCTACCGCAAGCAAGCTGAGACCAATGACCACAGCCAGCACGTAGCAAGGAAAGACAACTCCTTGGGTAAGACGCCAGTACGTATTCACGGGCAACATACGAAAAGACATTTCACAAAGGTATAACATCGCATCGAAATCCCTAATCAAATCATCAAATAAATTCCAAAAAGTTGCTTCGTAAATTCATAAATCCAAAGATTTTCAAGTCCTTGAACTTTTTTCCCAACTTTCACAATTGGCCCGTGGTCTTATTATATAACTGATCAATCTTCTACGTGTAGCAGCACTCTAAGGGCCTGTTCACATGAGGCGAGTTATCTCGGGGGGTAGGGTTATCCCTACCCCCCGAGATAACTCGGTGTTAGTTTATTTCCATGTTAAAAAAGTAAACCGTTCACATGAGACCGAGATAACTCGGGGGATAGGGATAACTCGGTCGGAGCGATAGGGTAACCCTAGCCACCGAGTTATCCCTACCTCCATGTGAACGCTTTCACCCGAGTTATCTCGGGGGGTAGGGTCAACTTAGGCATGTGTATTTATGCTGTTGCTCGGGATAACTCGGGGTGAAGCGTTCACATGAAGCTAGGGTTATCTCGGGGGCCAGGGACAACTCGGTAGTTGCGTTTTATCATGTGAAATAGGGTCAACTTTGACCCCGCCTAGCCCCCAAGTTATCCCATACCCCCCGAGATAACCCAGTCTCGTGTGAACAGCCCCTCAGGCTCTGTTTACATGAAGCGGATTGAGTGTTCAAGTCAAATCTCGCATGTTGTTTCTCCTTGTTAAGATTGAAAGTTTTCGATCTGATCGAAACGAATGGCTGAAGTTGAGTGGATTGACATGAGATTCAAGCAAGGATCGACTTGAATGTCTCCGGTCTGATTCATCTAAACATGGTTTGACTTGAAAATGACTTGATACGCATGAGTGAAGCTAGTGCGTGTCGTGCTAAATGGCAGACATTGAGGGAAGCACAGAAAATAGTGTTCCAAAACCGAAAACAAAGTTCCAAGGAGGTCGGATTCTCCATTAAACATATGCTCGGATTGAGGTCACTCGCGTTTTTCGATCCGATTGGACTGTCAATCCGCTTCATGTGAACAGGGCCTAAAACGCCGTTATAACAAATTCCGCTACAGTGTACTTCTATACAAACCTTTGCAATCCGTATCCAAACTTTGCCCGCAGGAATTTAAATATATGCTCATCAGAACTGGCTTGAACCAGAATCTAAAACAAACCAAGCGAACGTATAAGCATAGAACCTCTCTTTGGGTAAAATAGCTTGAATGTATGACTGCACCTTTGACAATGCGTTGAAGAGAAAAGTCAATATAAGGACCAGAGATATACTGGTCAGAAGACGAAGAAAACATTGTATTACACCACGGTATGTATTTCTACTCTGTAAAATATAAAAGCAAAATAAATAATCAATTCCAGGAGATAGTTATATGATAATCGTAAACGCTGTTGCTGTTACATGGTGTTGTTGCTGCTACTGTTGCTACTGTTGTTGTTATTATCGCCGTTGTTGTTGTTGTTTATGGTGATCGTGTTGCTGTTGTTGTCATTTAGCTGTTGCTTCTGCTGCTGTTGCTACTGTTGTTCGGCTGCTGTTGCTACTGTTGTTGCTGCTGTTGTTGATGATGATGGTTGTGTTGCTGTTGTTCTTGCTACTGTTGCTCTTGTTGGTGTTGGTGTTGGTGGTGGGAGTTAGTGGTGATGTTGCTGCTGTTGTTGTCGTTGGTATTGTTCTCATTGTTGCTGCTGCTGCTACTAATGCTGTTGTTCCCGCTGTTGCTGTTGTTGCTGCTGCTGTTGTTGTTGCTGCCGTTGTTGTTGGTTTGGTTGTTGTTACTGCTGCTGTTGTTGCTGCTGCCGTTGTTGTTGGTGGTGGTGTGGTTGTTGTCACCGTTGCTGTCCTTGTTGTTACGGTAAGCAATATTCGGCACATTAACCTACATAAATAAGAACAGTACCTGAACAGTAATGACGATAATGGAAGCCACAGAAAAACTCAGTGCAAGTGACCTTATGATCATATCATTCATGAACTGAAGGACACAAACAGCCATCAAAGAACCACTCACAATAAAGAACAAATTGCGAATCTGGTAAATAGAAACACGTAACAAAAGATATAACTGCATGAAGAGTGTGAAATACAAACGTTTCGAGCGGATTCCTTCAGCACAGTAAAATGTCAAAGGTTCTGCTCGAAATGTTAGTATTTTGTCACCGAAAACCTCGGCAGTTCACCTGCTGTTCAACAATTATACCTTGTAGCCGGGAACGAAGTTCAAAGAGTAAACTCCAAAGAAAGCCATTCCTTGAAGCAGTAGGATAAACTGAGCAAATTGCCAAACCAGAGTGAAGAGAAAAGTGAATATAGTGATAAGGAGTAAACAAACTACCTACGAAAATAGACAGGAAAGATCTACACGTATTATTATCAAAAAGGAACACGGTGTCAATCATGACAGGAATTCTAAGAGCGCGCCTTGCGTGTGATAAAGGAATTATCATCGCGAGTGAAGCTTAACGGGCATGACTCATCTTATCTCACGACTTTTCTGCAATGAAATCATTTTTTACTTAATTCATTACAGAAAAAGAAACTTCAAGAGTTAAAGCCTGGTTTCCATATAGCCGTAAGAGCCGGCGGCATGGCTGCGGCAAGGGGCGATGGTCCAATCATAGACAGTGTCGAATTAGCCAGCAATAAAAAGCTGTATGCGATTGGACCATTGCCTCTTGCCGCAGCCATGCCGCCGGCTCTTACGGCAATATGGAAACCAGGCTTAGATCAAAATATCATTAGTATGCGATAAACGGTGTGATAAGTGGTTACCACACTCGTTTCCATTCAAAAGAGTGTGCTAACACTGTATGCATACTAATCAGTTGAATAAAGGATTTTTAAAAGCTGAATGTTAGAACAATGAAATGTGGGTGTGTCATGAGATAAGCATTGTTTATCGTGGTTACAAGCATTAAGTTAAGAGCTTCTTAGGGCCTGTTTATATGGAGCCGAGTTACCCGGCCAGGCGAGTTACCCGGCAAGCCAAGTTGAAAAAAGATGAGTGTTTATATGAGACGAGTTACTTGGCAAAGCCGCCCACGCATTATAATGGTTTCACATTCCATGAGTAGTTTCCGATTGTCTTGATAAGTGGCGCGTGCGCGGTTGTGACGAATTCAACTCGGCTAGCCGAGTTACCCGGCAAGAGAGTGTTTATATGGGAATATTTTCACCCCGGCATGCCGAGATCTCGACTGTTTTGCCGGGATCTTGGCTAGCCCAGTTACCCGCCTGTGTCATATAAACACTCTGCCGGGATAGCATTGAATTTCTATACATGGCCGTGTAACTCGGCTCCATATAAACAGGCTCTTATTACCGTCCAATTGCAAAGTTGTTTTTTTAAGCCTTGTTATCTGGAAAAGACCCAATGTTTACTTTGCGCAAAGAATTGTGGTTAAATGCGCTAGTCGCAGTCTTTTCCGGTTCAGTCAATTTCACTCCTGATCTACCATGCTCTGTCATTTGACATTTACCTGAAGTTTAGCAGAAATATTTGGTTTAAAGTAAGCTGTGATGATAGCGATCTGGGTGTACAGGAATGGAAAACCAAAGCTTTCTCGAAGAGGAATCGTAAAAGACAGCCTTGTAGTATCCATTCTGAGAGAAATAAAAGATAAGATCTAGAGTTATCCACAATATATCTAGATAACTTTACAAACACGCGTATAAATTTTATGTTTTTTGGGGTTCTGGTAGCCGATATCCTCCGCTCAGAAACGTCAATGTTTCGTTGCTAAAAATCAAATTACAATAGGGGTGTTGGTGGCACAGTGCTTTGAGCACGTGCGTTTCATCTCTGCGACCCGGGGTCTGATTCTTGCTCGCTGCCGTTATCTGATTAAAATTTCATCCAGACCGTACGTGAGAAGAGTACTTCTAGCTTAACTCTACCAAACACTTCGGTTTTCAATTCTTCTGTAGTAGCACTAAAAGAACAGTTTAGAAATGACTGATTGGGTTGTCTAGTATAAATAAAGTTTAGTTCTACGTTATTTCCGCTTTGCTATATTTAAAACACTGTCTACGTGGTACTTTGCTTTCTAGACACACTTATGGTGCGACTATTTCTTCTTCATCATCTCTTTTACACACCTCCCTCCATTGCTTCTGATCTTTTCCACCTACCAACTATTCCACCCCATTCCACCGACCTTTACTTATTCCCTTTTTTCATTACTTTACTCTCTTTCTCTCACTCTCTCTCTATACTTTCACATCCAGAAACTAGATTTGCTACAAGTCTCTCTCTCTCTGTGTAATCCGAAACGAGTATTAAATACATCGGAATTACTTATTAAAAATGAAGAAGAATGTTGCCAGTAGACCAGCCAGCCAAGACTCACTGAGTAACCATGATGATATGAATAGTGAGATCATGTAGAGGCCATGAAGTCCAAATATTGTGTTGATGTAGAAATATACATATTCAACCGAGTCCTAGACGTAGATAGAAACAAGACAATCCAAATAATGACTCTCTTGCTATACATTTATCATTCCATTCAATTTCATCACTTCATTTATCACTTCATTCATCCTTTTATCCATCCCTTTATCCATCTGTTCATCTGTCAGCGTGCCTGTCTGTCTGTCTGTCTGTCTGTCTGTCTGTCTGTCTGTCTGCCTGTCTGTCTGTCTGCCTGCCTACCTGCCTGCTTGTCTGTCTCTGTCTATCTATCTATCTATCTGTCTGTCTGTCTGTCTGTCTGTCAGCATGTCTGCTCTGTCTATTGCAGTCTACTGTTCATTTGTTTGTCTGTCTGTCTGTCTGTCTATCTGTCTGTCTGTCTGTCTGTCTGTCAGCATGTCTGCTCTGTCTATTGCAGTCTACTATTCATCTGTTCATTTGTCTGTCTGTCTGTCTGTCTGTCTGTCTGTCTGTCTGTCTGTCTGTCTGTCTGTCTGTCTGTCTGTCTGTCTGTCTGTCTGTCTGTCTGTCTGTCTGTCTGTCTGTCTGTCTGTCTGTCTGTCTGTCTGTCTGTCTGTCTGTCTGTCTGTCGGTCTTCTTGTTTGTCCATTTGTTTACATGCTTAGTTTGACTTGTCTGTTCTGTTTGTTTGTTTGTTTGTTTGTCTGTCTGTTGGTATGTCTGTTCATTTGTTTGTCTGCCTGTTTTTCTGTCTGGACATCTGTCTGTTTCTCTGTCTGTTTGTTTGTCTCTCACCCATTCACTAAATATACTACACTTACCTTCAATGGCAGTAACCTATACAGTATTCCAAGAAACACCTCTTGATAAATATTAAACCTTTCAAGAATGTTTATTGTTCTCAAATGTTCTGTCTTGTTGTCGTGCATCAGGTCATGGATACCTTAGGCCACAAAAAACATTTAAAAAGTTTCTCACTTGAACATTATCATCATGACAGTATTATCATCATCATTACCACCACCTGCACCATCATCATCATTGTCCTCACCATCACTTGCATCATCATCATCATCATCAGTTTCATTATCATCATCAATATCATCATCATCATTATCAGGATCATCATCACTGTCACTGTCACCATTATCATCATCATCATCATCATCATCATCATCATCAATGTCATCATCATCATCATCATCATAGCCATCATGATCACCAATATCATCTTCATCATCAGCAGCATTATCATCATCATCATCATCATCATCGTCATCATCATCGTCATCATCATCAATGTCATCATCATTATCATCATCATCATAGCCATCATGATCACCAATATCATCTTCATCATCATCAGCAGCAGCAGCAGCATTATCATCATCATCATCACCAATATCATCTTCATCATCCCCGATAACATCATCATTAATGTTATCATTATATAATAATAACGTTAGTTTCATAATCATCATCAGCCTTAATGATTGTCATCCCCAACCACCACCATCATCATGACCTAAAAAATAATTCCCTCACCTTCAGAAATAGAGGGAGCTAATACAAGTTGCTTATAGTATGAAAAGTACAATCCTGATTCAGTCCTAAATGAAATTTCTCTTTCCAATTGCTGCAAACAAGAGAGAATTTTCAATTTAACACTATATAGTATCATGTGAGATTTCACAATTCTGAAAAATAATTCTAATATTTCTGGTTTTTCTTCACAGAATTCCCTTGGTTATATACCTCAGTTGTAAAGGAGTTGTAAAGGCGTAAAAAATTTATTGGACAATTGATGTGGATTGATCCATCATCATTGAAAACAGAAGTGAATGCTTTTATTGAGCAGATCAGTTTTCACCAGTTTCATCTAGTATATATTTTGAATAAATAATATAAAGGGTTCAATGATTGAATTCAGCTATCATATGATATATGAAGAATTATACAGACCTTGGTAAATTAATGTTATCTGCCTCAGCCATCAGCTTCATCAGATAACATACACCTCGGTCTGCATAAATCTTCATATATATTAATACATGTACTTGTGCCGCCTTTCCCAAGAATTACTTATTAGCCAATCATGGTCAACCAACACAAATTACATTTACCGGAATTGACTATTGCAGTACAGTAACTATGAACACAATGTCAATTTCTGTGTTGGTATAATCATCATTTTTTTGGCATTTTCCACACCCATCTAAGCGTACTCCATAATACATTGAAATTCACAATCAATGCAGTTTTATATATATCTTTACTGTAACCAATTAACCCATTCCTACCTGAGCCAGCCACAAAATACTATTTCACCCTGTCTAACACCAAACTATTTTAATCGTAGGGAAAAAACCCAGCTAGTTTAGGTAGTCATTTAAATGGCTTACGGAATGATTTTTGTTACAAAGTAAACAACGCTTTACAGTTGTACAATTTTCAAGCACCCCAAACTAAAATACCTCATTTCTCACGTGTTGACATTAGTGTAGATCAATAATAAGATAAGCTTTTAATAAAGGACAGACCTACCTGAATATTTGAGAACCACATGTCATTCTCGTGCAATTGCTTCATATATCCTGCGTATTTTATTCCCACGAGCAGAGCGGTACTCATCCCAACAACAATACTAAAGTAAAGCCAAATCCGAGATCCATCTTTCTCTGAACTTTCCTCCGCCAAGTCACCATTCTCCCTCGATTTAACTGGGTCTGTCTTTGCCTTGTTTTTACGCCGTCGTATTTCCGACATTATTTTAAATCACGGCCAAAACTCGCCAAAGAAAATAATATAAAAAGACACAACATCGAAGAGGAATCACCATTTTCAGCGAGTGTTGTTTACGTCCAGTCTGGGAACTAGTGAAATGGACCAATCAGAGACGCTCCCGTGTCGCGCAGCGATGCGTCTTGTTTTCAGAAGTCTGAATTTTGGGCACCCGCAAAGAACGCCTGCGAAGGAGGCTACTGCAAGACAAAACAACGCGGATTTAATTAGCTTTGGTTTCAAGCAAATTGAGAAAGAATAAGCCCAATATGGCAAAATATTTAAGTTGAAAATTCTATTTTTTTTATATCGAACAAATAATCGTGCAATTGACAAGTAAATATACCTTGTACACCTGTCCAAAGGTTGCTGCCCAATATGTAGTTGTCCTACTTCGCAATTCAGCCACTGGTGGCTATAATGAACGTTAACTGGCCCCTATAATGAGCTGTGATTTTATGTTGAATCGTACCTTGCACCGTGCACATCCTTTGTTTTAAGTTTATTAATATTTAAATAGCACGGTTGAGTGATTGAACTGAAACGTTGCTATTGGACAATTCGTTCCATATACTAAAATACAATGTGCTCAGTGACCGTGCACCGTGCACAAAAACGCATAAAGGCGAACAAAAAGATAGGCCAAAGACTTTCGCTGAGTTTCCAGACCATATCTCGATTGACTATGCTCAGACCGACGTTTTAAATTACGAAATACTGACGTTTCGAGCGGAGCCCTCTCAAAACATTACTAACTTTACGTTACGTTACTTTAATTAAACCTCGCCAGTTTACCACATTTCCACCTTGCTCTATCGAAAACACTGCCTATGCGCAGTACTCTACTTTTTACAAAGTTGAAGACTGTTTTTTACCACGCTTTCTTGGATAATTTAAAGTGCCTATGAAACGAAAATTAAGTTTGTCTTATTCGAACACTTAAAATTATAGGGTAACATCGGCTTTTGCAGTTTTTCGTGTCCTTGCTTCGTTCTTGAGATATTTCAGTTTGTTTGATGTAAATGTTGCATGTTGCGACGTCAAACGTGCATAATGAGTTATCGGAAAACCGGAGTTCTATCTTTTTGCTATTGTCAAATATAATCACTTGAAAATCTACCTGTTTAGTGTTCTGGGCGAAACACACGCACATGCTTCCCTCGAATTATTTTGGTTTCATAATAGCAAAGATATATAACTTTTTTCCAACAACTCATTATGCACATGTGACGTTAAAATGTTTAATTTGCATATCAAATAAACTGAAATATCTCAAGAACGAAGCAAGGAAACGAAAAACTTTTCATTTCATATGCACTTTAAGAAGAACATTTTGAAGCTCACACTTCAAGAATGAAGAATCAGTTAAGAGATATTTATTAAGATCTAACGTTTCGTTGTATTACGTACAACATCTTCAGAGACTAAATTACAATCACAGTAAAACTATGCCACTGCTTCGTGTTTTATGCTGGGCTCTTATATTCATCAATAGATTACGCTTTCCGCCTGGTCAATCTATAGCAAATAATCAGTTAAGAGCATCGAGCCTCAATATAATTTTACTGGTTCTTGTAAAACATGCATTACAGGACACCATACTCTAATCTAAAGGCAGAGATCTAACGGAATCCTTATGACACTGCATGTCGGACGTCATGTTGGTCAACATCAGCCTGTTTGACAACTTTCCAAGTTGATAAACTTTATCTATTCAATTTATCTGCGCACCAAAGATTCGGTTTTACGAGATAAAATCACTAAAATTGATTTTAGTCTGATTGCCCGGCGAGATTTCCTGATTCACTGGAAGAATAAAACCGCCTGGAGTTAATTTGTCACGCTTCTTAAACTTAACTCAAAGTTTGGCAAAGCAAATACTAATTTCCTAAACTTAGACAGTTTTATCTCTTTTGCTATAGCATGGAAAGATAGAGGATTATAATCGTATGGACATATAGCCAGGAATAACATATGAACTCTATTAATGTAACGATTACTGTCGATTAGAGCCAGCTTAGACTAGAAAAGTAGGACTAGAAAAAACTGCCAGATGGCAGTTGAGAGTCAAGATAACGAAATAGTCATTTCTTGAGCCAAATCCTTGTCAAAGTTTGAACTATCAAGTGCATGTATGATTGAAAGTATAAATGGTTTGAAGCTATCGGAATAATATTAATACGGTGCATGTTTGTAAAAGTTGATCGTCTAGGTTAGTGTAATTTTATAATAAGAAAGACTGTTAGTGGTGACTGCATGAGATTAATGACCGCCGCTGAGACCGTCAAACGTCAGCCACTACCACCACAACTATACCGAACAGTCTTTCTCAAGACTATACACTATTAAACCTTTTAGATGATCAACATAAGTCAATCACAGTCAAACATGTACTAAGTCTAAGTCTACGATATCGTGCGAGTTTAAACGTCTTTAAAGCATCACTCTTCTCTTATATTACTCCGGAATAATAGTATTTGAAATAGAGACGCGCTCTTTTCAATTCCTGGTAGCGAAAATTGAAGAGGAGGAATTTCACACAGCGGAGGTGTTATATAGTATTTATGTATATATACAAATACGTTGCATGCGTGTCAGCCTTATGACAGGAAATGGGGACCTCGTATAAATATATCGGCATATGCCACAATATGATAAGAACAGGCGCATGTCTTATCACTATAGATCAACAGATTTAATTTGCCAGAGACTGGCACGAAAAAAAGCCAGGAGAGACTACAGGTGATTTTTCAGTAAACCTCATAGTTTGGTTAAATTGGTATTTTAAGTTTGATTTAGTGAGAGCCCTGGGGAAGATATATGTATTTCGAGTTTGCAGGTTTATTATTTAAAATAATATATTTTAAAACCTCTTTAAATAAAGATTATATATATCTGTGAAGCATCATAATGACGGAAATTTAATTAAGACTCACTTGTGGTTAGCGTCAATCTGCCTGATAAACTAAATCCAATCTAACGACTACCGGTAATTTAGCTAACACTATACTCCTCTGCGGCTCTGCCAAGAGCAATAATTAAACCATACACAGTTTTGAACATACCAACCTCGCCCCTAATTAAAATGGCGTTCATCCCGCGCAGTGTATTGCTGGCTTGTTTGTTTGTGTGTGTGTGTGTGTGTGTGTGTGTGTGTGTGTGTGTGTGTGTGTCTGTCTGTCTGTCTGTCTGTCTGTCTGTCTGTCTGTCTGTCTGTCTGTCTGTCTGTGTCTGTGTCTGTGTGTCTGTGTGTCTGTGTGTCTGTGTGTCTGTGTGTCTGTGTGTCTGTGTGTCTGTGTGTCTGTGTGTCTGTGTGTCTGTGTGTCTGTGTGTCTGTCTGTCTGTCTGTCTGTCCGACCGACCGACCGACCGACCGACCGACCGACCGACCGACCGACCGACCGACCGACCGACCGACCGACCGACCGACCGACTGACTGACTGACTGACAAAAGTCTGTATTCGTTTATTCACCAATGGGTGTGCTGGAACTGTTGTAAATAGTTGTCGTTCATTGGTCTAGGTTGTTGAATGCATTATTTCAACCTCAATTATTTCAATCAATCGAGTATACCTGGCCGCATAGACGCATAACCCACGGCGGAGAGGGGACTCCCTGAAGTTCAGAACAGACGGAATTGAATATTTTTGTCGCCGTGTTTCGGTCTAGACAAAATATGCCAAAACTGACCGACCAAACTAGAAGAAAGCCGAAAGAATATACCGTATGTCAGACTAAATAACGAGTGGAGTTCGGTAAAATAACAGTCATTGATATATGTGAGTAGCCCCCCCAAGCAATCACCTCACAAACAGGTCTGTAGTTCACAATATTTCAAACTATTTCCTTCTCATTGATCTATTTCATAGAACAATGCCAACTGCAGCCGTCTCAAGAGGCTTTGAGATTTAAATAGTTATTTCTGTTAGGTATTGCTAACTATAACTTAATTAGTATACCTTCAAGTTCTTAGTGTCTAGTGTCTAGATACTGTGCCGTTTCCTGGGAGTCATATACGTCCTCGATATAAGAGTAATTTGTTTCCAATTAAATATCAACTGACAAAGTTGTTACGTCAAAGTTGTTACAGCAAATAAAATATATCTTCGATATATATAAAATACTGTTTCTAAAGAAGCTATACTGTGACTCCGATCCCAGAGAACATATATACATATTGAGAGAGAGAAAGACTGAGAGAGAGTTAGAGTTAGAATTGGAGTTAGAGTTGGAGTTGGAGTTGGAGTTAGAATATTAAAGGGAATATGTTATATGTTGACTTTGGCGGCCGGCAAACTGAAATAGTTTCAGATTTTTAGACCATCCGATATATGTTTACGTAGACCAAAATAACATATTTATTTACCGGATTGTCATATTTTGAATATTTTGTACCGATATTCTCTCGATTTTGACAAATAAAATTTTGTGACTATCGCACGGCTATAAATAATTCACATACAGTCTACCATCGTCATAAACTCGAGTGATCTGTTGGCAAATTTATATGAAGCGTCTACATGTACTTGAAATATTGGCCTCGCAGGATGTTGCACTTCGTTGCAATTCCTGGCACTTCGTTGCGTCTTCCTTTTGGATATTGAAAGTCTGAGTGTGGCTCGTGAGAATGTCAACTGTCATGATTGGAACGGTATAATCGTTAGAAAGGATACTTCAAAATAAGGTTTTCGAGAGCTTGAGCCGAGGAGTACTATAATTTCTTGATATCTTCGAAACTGTCCACGATCGGACTACTGCATGATAAATGATATTTCAAAAGTCTTGTTCGTGAAGTAATTTCACTATCTAATTTCAAGAGCCGATCTATAAGATTATTACAATGCAATAATTTATGTCATTGCAACCAATCCCAACATTATCTGGGTCACCGGCCCTAACCTCCAAACCGCTAGTCAGCAACCGAGTTTATACCGCTTGTTTATACCACTATAGTTTATACCCGGTTGACTGATTGAACTGAAACGTTGCTATTGGATAATTCGTTCATTATCCTAAAATACAATGGGTTCAGTGACCGTACACCGTGCACAAAACTGCATAAAAGTGAACAAAAAGATACTTTAGCTGAGTTTCCAGACCATATTTTGAATGACTATGACTCATTGACTCAGTATAGTGCATGTGATTCAGGTTTTGAACGTAGGTTGAGTTTGATACATACTGCTGTGTGCAAGTATGATAAATATAGGTTAGTTACCGAACCCGAGGTAACTACGTCAGCGATAACCAAGGTTGCCTAAGAAAACTGAGATACTGAGTTCGTTATCACAGAGTTTGCCTAAAAAACACTTCGGTCGTGATGATAAATCCCTTATCACATTCGTGACCATTGATTAAAGCTTATTTTCCCAACCACGCACAAATCAAGTTAATTGCCCCGTTAATTGCCCCGGGCTAATATATATTAGCCTGGGGCAATTAACTTGATTTATGCGTGGTATATATTAGCCTGGGGAAATTAACTTGATTTATGCGTGGTTGGAAGTAACTAATATAAATAAACAACCGCGGTACATCAAAGAGAACCGAGGTGATCGTGAACTAATATATGTTAATGTCGTAAGGCATGGTGCTAAGAGAAGAGATAGATATGTTACTGAGCTCAAATATGAGAATTGAATGCAAATGTTCTTTGGAGCTATTTTACTCAGAAAATTTTCCGAGTTCCCAACCGGAACTCGAACCCACAACCTACCATTGAGCTACTGAAAGTCTGGAACTCAGATAATTTTAAACGTATAGGTTGGGATTGATGACATTATATACTGATATGTCCAAGTACGATGAAATTAACCGTTTAAATGTTGTTGAGACCGAAAAAGAAGAGATGTAACATGCTAGCTCGGATACGAGCCGATTGATATCAACGAACTCGTACTTAGTCTTCTCACGAAAACCTAATTTTCAGTTCCATTTTGCCGTTGTCTGTTCAGTTATAGATGCACAGATGACGTCACAACGTGGTAAGAACAAAAAATGGAATCTATTTGTTTTATACACTACAAAAATTTAAAAGGTTTTTATCAAAATTCTTGTCGGATAAAGAAAAAAGCAAGTCAGCTGACGTGATCCATGTGTCTGTCCTCTAATAGATCATGGGCAATAACCAATGAAAACACGCATAGCAACCAGAGTATTGTATAAAAGTATATGGATCACGAGGTCCGTGACGTCCGTCGCAAAGACTTGGCAACAGAGAATCAGTGCTAGTGTAGACACACTATATGCCGAGGGGCAAAGGGGCACTCCCTGAAAAGTGTACAAGATTTTTGAACTTTCAAAACTCCTTGGATTTTCGCATTGGATTTTCGGATTTTTAGGGCTGATTTTTTTGCGGATTGTTCCGGATTTTTTTGTGAAAATAATCATGATGGATTTTCCAAGGATTTTATGGATTTTCCAGGATTCTCACGGATTTTTTGGATTTGCGGATTTTTCGGCAAAGTGTACGAGATTTTTGAAGTGATATTTGCCCTCGCTATATGCCTTGGAAAACTGATCATTCATCGCACTGCGTACGAGCAATCTTGAATCAATCTTTATCATACACTACAGGATCAAAACCCCATTGGGCTAGATATATAATTATATATTTAACATATTCCTTCTATAATTATTTAAAAAAAACACTTTCCCCCGATGTTGTAATATTTGACCACTTCCATTTCTGTTCGGATACACTTATTAGTGTCTGGGGACAATTTCTGCGCTGTGGCAACTGATCCAAGGCTTTCTTAAACCGATTTCGGTTTCAGAGGCAGTTTTCGGCAATTTTGAAACGCAGAAGATAAACAGGAATGGAACGTGAGCCCCATTTCCGTGTGTTTATCGATTAGCACCTCCCTTGGTTCAAGAATCTTGTCAAGTTTGATTTAATTAACGTCGACAGCGCTCTAGTATCAGCTTTCCTGATCAGTTGAGTGTATCTTTGCGACGGGAAAAACGCAACGAGAGACGAGAGAAAGCTTGAGGGTGGAATGGCTGTCGTTGTACTTTTCTTTGGTCTTATGGCAATGGCGAACCTAGTTCAAGGTAAGGAATCGGTTATGTGTGCCCGTTATCAACAAAATCTTGTAATAAAACTAACAATTGTATACTGGCAGGATTTATGCTCCCGTTTACTGATCATCCGTTAAGACCCCGAATACATATGTTAATCCCCAGTACTATCCTTCCCTTGGTTTTGTCACACTATACGACCGTGCGCGGTGTTTAATCCACCGATGTTTAATAAGTACACCGAACAATCTCGATTCACTTGTTCGCCTCGAACTGATATTTCTGTTTTGTACGGTCTAATATTTTTATTTCTTTGTGTTTTCCTATTCCGGTATTAAATGTTTCGAATTGAGTGTAGATTTTCTTCGAGCCATTTTACGCAGAAAAAATTCTGAACTCCCCCGATGCGGGACTCGAAGTCACTACGTTCTGATCACCGGTGAGACGCTCTGAAGCCGCTAGTTTAACCATTGGTGATTTGAACATAGGTTGAGTTTGATGTTATAATGTTGTAATGCATGTAATTGCGGTTAATGTTTCACAGTATTGTGAAGCGAAAATCACGACAACAGCGTTGTTGGTCGTGTAAACAGAAATGAAAGCAGTATTGGCCAATGTGGGAACAGATGTACCGCAGTGTATTTTTCATGGTTAAAGGGCATTTCTTTATGTTGTTTTAGCATTTTAGCATTCTCGCCATCTTCACTCGAGTGTGATCTCTTCCAATATTAAGTCTGAAAACTATTTAGACTATAGTCTAGTTTCTTGTTGTAAAAAAACAAACAAGCAAGCTTTGTACGGCAAGGGACATTTTGGTGTTTGGATCTTTTTAATCGAGCTTTCGATTCTTTCGGAAATATATGGTCCAGTGATGATTGTTCATATTTGATGACGGAGTCGAGGTCAATGTTGAAAGAGCTTATAAAAACACCGCAACGCACTCTCAATGACACACGCAGCCGAGCTCGCGACTGCGGTACACGGACCTAGATTGCAAAACTGCACAGTTAACGCGGTAACATTGTTATACATCAGCCGTTACTCAGTATAGTATTACTCACGCTCTTTCTCACTATATACATGAGCTCTTATCTGCGTCCAGAGGTATACGGTATATTCACAATAAAAAACTAAACATCTGCATGCAATATAACCTAATTACTCTAATATATATAGCCAGCTATAGCCATAGGTATTAGGTCTTGAAGTTTGATAAGCTCGGTTAGCTCGTCTACGAACTGACAGCTCTTCGCCTTACGTATATGGTTCGACTCTTAACGTATTTGTTCCAAGATGATCTGAAGGGGGAAAACGTTTTCTACCTTCATTGTTTTATATACAGTGGAAACTGGCCATACGACCACCCCGTTAATACGACCACCTCGTTATTAAGACCATTTTATTCTGGCCTGAATACATTCTACGGAGTGTAATACTCCCCAGTTAATACACGACCACCCGTTCATTACTACTACATTTTTTGGTCGTATTAACGAGGTTCCACTGGATGTATACTCAATTTACGGTCATTTTCAGCGCATGAGAGCGCAAACTTTTATTGTGGTAGCGAACATGCGCTAAATCGCTCCCACAAATACGCGCATGTTTAATGTGCTTGACAACTTTTGCTTAGCTGATGAATTGTCAGCAAAAATCCCCCAGTGTAAATTAAGCTGGGAAATGAGATTAAGTCGTTGCGTTAAATTGATTGGGCTATATATATATATATACATAAAGCTAATTGTAAAACAATTGACAAAGTGTTGCGTGTTCGATTTTTCGATTGTACAAATTGAACGGTCTCGATAACAACATGGAAATGCGCAAGACAAAACCGAGAAAAATGTCGAGCGTGCGAAATTTTACGCCAAGTGGAAACCCATTTGTCTTCGACGCGCGATTGAGCGTCTAATCCCGACTAGATCTAACCATGAATAGTATTCTTCCGACGGTTTACTTTTGACCCTATCATCTTCATTGTCGTCGGGTCTAATGTCGAGTTTAGCGGTTGAACAGCAGGCAGTAGAGGATAAATATTTTAAATACTGCGACGGTGTTTGAATAAATTGCGTGAAAGGAGCTCAGCGAGTCGTGAATGATGTGTTGAAATAAACCGGACGACACAGGGTGGGAATTTAGCGAAAAATAAGAAGGCTTTTATAAGGCGGGGTTTTGGTCCGCCGCTCAAGGAAATTTAATGGAGCAGCCGGGGTAGATTGTTACGTTCGTCAGCTGCTCCGCACATGGGTGGTGAATTGATAGTAAATATATAGGTTTAGTACATGTAGATAGTAAAATCTATGATCACGTAATGCTTCAATAAGAATGAGCTAGAATTTACTTAGAATGTACATAGTATACAGATTGTACGGTATATTGGTGTTTTCGGTGCGCACGGAGTTGCAGTCAATCCCTAAAGAACAAAGATATGCATGGTGGTATTAAATAATGTTGGTTGGTAGATACAATATAGCATCTGATATTCAATCAAAATATGGTCTGGAAACATGGCAGAAGTCTGTGTGCTATCGTTTTGTTCACGTTGATGCAAACATGCATGTGCACTTGGTGAGGACAATGTATGTTTGGTATAAATGAAGCAATCACCCATACTAGCGTTTGGGTTCAATCGCTCAATCCCGTTGGTGGAATTTCCTTGTGATGAGTAAAATCGCCTGGCGTCTAATAGAGCCATTGGGTAGAAGGTGCAGTGGGTAGAGTTTGTAGCCGGTCAGAAAGAGTTAATATTAAGTAAAAACAAAAGATTTGTGCGCGGTGAGGACCGTTCCAACATAAAATTACAGCTTATTATAGGTGCCTGAAGTTTTCAGTAAAATAGAGAGAAAGCATGCCGAGTGACCGCAGACACATTATAATTCCACACGTTGCCGAGCAGGGACACTTCAAGAATAACGTCTGTCACAGACAGTATAAAGTAGGCAGAAGATTAAAAAAGTATGAAAGACAAGACACAGGGTTATCGGCGTCTTTGTAATTATTCGGGAGCCATGATTGCCAAACAGTAGCACACCAGGTTAAAAGTGCGGTGGAACTACGGGAGTTAAGGACAACAAGCTGTTATCACTGACCTAAATATAATTTTACGTTTTTTTGTATATTTATACAAGGTTGGACGCACCATCACGGTTGTATTTTTGTTATTCTTGTAAGCAGGAGATTGTTTTTCAGATGTTGGAAAACCAAGGGCTTGTTTTGAAAGAAACAAAATGCGCTTTTAGCACGCTGGTTTCATCTGTTTATATTCTGGAATCTGGACCGTTTCATGCCAGACGAAATTGATCCACAATACTAAACCATCGACGCACTCAAGCGGTTTTACTTCGGGCCCAACTTCACACACGCGCTTTGTATTTCAAACATAAGAATGTCAGTACTATAGTGTACTTACAGGATAAAAGTAACGCTCTCTTATATTAATCCGAATTTTTTCAAGAAATCCTATTGGCACCACAGGCTTTTACGCATTTTACACTGCTCTAATAAATGAGTAATGATGACTGTTCCGAGAGCAGTAAACGCGTACTAGAGGTGAAGGGGAGGAACGCTGACCACCACCAACTGCAGCAGTGGGATTTTGGGAGTATAGTGCCGAGGCGGGCTGACCATGATATAGACTGTGAAACTTTCTTAGTCAAACTGTGACCTTGATTTGAGTTCTTACTTTGCTCGTCTTAAAAACGCTTCCTCGTTGATAAAAATGGTATAAATACACACAATATAGTGCGAGCTGTAGCCTGTAAATGATGTAATTGACGTCACTGTCATTGATATCTTGTTTAAATCATATTTTAATAGCTATAGTCAGTCTGGATCTGTGGAAGTGGCAAAGTGCCGTGGTGTGGTCTGGTTTTAGATACTCACATAACACCCAAGTTGTTTTTCAGTGGGGTCTAGTGATAGTCAATGCAATACATCATTTTTATACTCTGATAGTCTGATGAAGGACTCCTTTCGAAACGTCAGTATTTCGTTACTAAAAATCTCGGCAATTTCCCACCATTTCCAAATTCCAAAACACTGCTTACCCAGCCTCCTACTTTTTTACACTCTCGACATGTATGTTTATATATAAAACACGAGTAGTAATGTTTTATCGCATTGAAAACACAAGGCAATTGAATATACCCTAATATTCAAAAATGGCCGCCGAATTAGAATTCTTTTATGTGCATATATAAATTAGCCCTTATGACCTCGTTTTAAAGTAAAAATTATTTTGAATTTCCCACATGAAAACGAATTCATAAGGGTAATCTATATGTATATAAAAGAATATTAATTCTTCGGCTATTTTTGAATAAGGTCTATAAGGCGATTGTTTTAGAACCGATAAAACTAGTTTTTTTTGGACGGCCTCAAAAACTTCATACTGTATTTCATTATAGTTCAATGCAGTTTATAGTTTACAAGTTTGCATAAACGTGAACAAAAAGATAGAACAAAGACTTTCGTCGATATTCCAGAACATATTTTGATTGACTAGGGGAGCTTTCCATTTACACGGTTAGACCGGTCAGTCCGGTTAAATGGAACACGATTCGTTTGAGGCCTGGGATGGTCTTACTGGAAAATTTGGTCCTAGTCAAATACAAGTCCATTCTGGCCGGACTGACCGGTCTAACCTTGTCAATTGGAAAGCGCCCTATGATTTAAACGATATAAATCCCGTAATAGATTTGAATATAGATAATCGGTTAGTGCATTAAGATATATGATAAATATGTCATTTAGAGGACTCGAGTGTAATATCGTGTCATTTCTACGAGTGGATTATTTTCCAGTAAAATAAACACGCATCAATTATATTAAGTATCTCCTCTGGTATCTCTGGTTCTTGATGCTCGCACGTGATGCTCACTGATGCATTTGGTATTCATTACAAAGCTTTGGCAACTTGCCTTTATGGTCAAAATAACGACGGATTCCAGCCTGCTTCGTTGACATGAGCCGTCAATGATGTTGAAAAATCCCACTTGCCCTGGTTAAGCATAAAGGCTTTTCGTTGCGCTGGTATAGCATAAAGGCTTTTCGTACAATCTTTTCGAACCGTCATCGATTGCCGGGGAGGTTTATTTTCGGTTAAAACACTGTTGTGAAGCTGTAATGTTTGTTTAACGCGAACGCATGCCAGAACACGATGTGGAGATATTAATTGCTGATATTTGCTTGACCCTGAGGCAAAGCTGATTAATTAATTAAGAAAATTAAATAATATTAAGAAAATTAACTTATCTTAATTTAATCAAGTAATTTATACGTTGTGTTTCTTATATGTTATTTTAAACAGTTCACTGTATATGTGAAAGTAATGCAATAACATACGATAGAAGGTGTGTTTTGTATTCAACACTGCATTGCTAAGTAGGTTTTCGTTGTAAGGTGTGTTATCTACGGTGTTGTATTGTGCATTGCGCTGTATTGTATTGTACTGTACTGTGTACTGACTGTATTGTACTGGACTGTATATTGCGCTGTATTTTAGACTGTATACTAGACTTTATACTGGACCGGCCTGTATACTGTACTGTATATTGTACTGTATATACTGTACTGTATATTGTACTGTATATACTGTACTGTATACTGTACTGTATATTGTACTGTATATTGTACTGTATACTGTACTGTATACTGTACTGTACACCGTACTGTATATTGTACTGCATGTAACAACCGTGATGTAACTGTCTGTATACTGTGTATACTGTGCTGTACATTGTACTGAATATTGTACTGTAAATGTCTGCATGCTGTCTGTATACTGTGCTGGATACTCTGAGAGAAAAGTTGTGAGAACATGAGAGTCGTGTCCACTTTTGGCCATGATTATAGTAGAACCTAAATTTAGAGCTGAAAAATTCCCGACTGAGCAATCTCAGCGTCACCAGCGTCGTGCGTCTATTATTAATAGGCTTTCACTGTTTTCGTAAATGAAACACAAGTACGATATAATTGATAAGAAACACCTTGTATAATTTTATCCTAATTGTTTTATCGTCTGACGTCTGTAATGTCTTTTCCATCCTTTCCGCTTCATTTTTTTGAAACGTTTCATATGACGCGGCTAAGAGTGCTGTCCGGAACCCGGTTTAGATAAGGTTATTTTTACAGATTTTTTTAATAGCATGTTCCTAGTAATTTATAAATATTTGTTGATCATTGACAAAAATAGACCACACGCGTCAAAACGCACGTAGCCGGCTTCGCGCGCAACAACTTGTATGATATATAGTAAGGTTAGATATACATATACTGCCGAAACAGAGAACGTAGGAGTTTAACGTTTCGAGCGAAGGCCCTTCGTCAGAGAGAAACGTGAGAGAGAGAGAGAGAGAGAGAGAGAGAGAGAGAGAGAGAGAGAGAGAGAGAGAGAGAGAGAGAGAGAGAGAGAGAGAGAGAGAGAGAGAGAGAGAGAGAGAGAGAGAGAGAGAGAGAGAGAGAGAGAGAGAGAGAGAGGGAGAGAGAGAGAGAGAGAGAGAGAGAGAGAGAGAGAGAGAGAGAGAGAGAGAGAGAGAGAGAGAGAGAGAGAGAGAGAGAGAGAGAGAGAGAGAGGGAGAGAGGGAGAGAGGGAGAGAGGGAGAGAGGGAGAGAGGGAGAGAGGGAGAGAGGAGAGAGGAGAGAGGGAGAGAGGGAGAGAGGGAGAGAGGGAGAGAGGGAGAGAGGGAGAGAGGGAGAGAGGGAGAGAGGGAGAGAGGGAGAGAGGGAGAGAGGGAGAGGGAGAGAGGGAGAGAGGGAGAGAGGGAGAGGGAGAGGGAGAGGGAGAGGGAGAAAAATCCGTTTCTCTCTGACGAAGGGCCTTCGCTCGAAACGTTAGACTCATACGGTTCTCTGTTTCGGTAGTATATCTAACCTTACTATATTTCGATTGTTGTTTCAACACTGCCTACGCAGCATGCTACTTTCATTCAAGTTGTATGATACACGTCTTTCAAAGCATAAATTGACAGTCTTGTTACAAGTTGTCAACCAGGTGATATGAAAATACATCACTCCCTTGCTCCGGTTTGCTGCGACAACCCTACAACAAGTTTGTAACCGAGTTGTGGCGATGAACAAGCCTGTCGCAGGTTGTTCTGTTAACTAGTTGCGGCGTTGTTTGTAACGAGTTGCCACAAGGTTGACAACAGCAATTTGGTATCAGCTTGTTGAAATAATACCAAACTTGTTCACGGGATTGTTACAAACACTTAGACGCGAAAGAGTTCAAGAAGGAGGTCACGCTGTGGTTTCAATCGACTGAGACCAGTGGCTATAGATACAGTACTTTAACACTTTGAGGCCTGGACCTCTCCCTGTGCTGAATAAAATCGTCTGGCGTTAGCCAGAATAAACATTAAAGACTCGTCGTCAGGCTTCAAAGTGTCAAGTTTTGCTCGAGACTTTTGGAAATTTTTCTAGTGAGAATGATGTAAATCACTTTTGGGTGACGTGGTGGTTTGGTCGACCGCAGTCGGAGATAGCCAGAAGGCTCCTCTGTCTTTTGGCTACTAGCCTAAACCAGGGGTGGGCACCACTCCTATCCCAGATGGAATTGATTTTGCGTAGGGAGGAAAACCGGAGAACGCGGTGAAAAACCCTCGAAGCACAGGAGAGACCAACTAAACTCTACTCACACTAATGGTCCAATGGGGGCCTGGGGTTATCCCCAGACGGTCACCTATGCATCCAAGTACTAACCCCGTCTAACCGGGCTTAACTATTGGTGAGGCAGTGCCCTCCGGAAATCAAACCCAGCCATATAATAATCTCTCTTACTTTACGCTCTCGTGGTTCAACTCTATATTATCATGATACTCTGTTGTTGTTTTTTTCTACTCTGTTTAACAACTTTAATTGGGTAAATAATAATTATAATAATGATAACAAGAGAACCCAATAAGGCTGAACACGAACGGGACAAGTCCCATGCGAGGTGTTAGCCAACTAACTCAAATACAAGAATTCATGAAAATATATAACTAAGTTTATTTAGCTATGGCAGGGGCGTGACCTGAGTAAGTACAAGCTAAGTCAGGATCAAACATATTTACAAGAAGATCATCATAGATTTTCAGTAGAAATAGCTTAAAACTAGAAATTCTAAAAAAAATACTATCGGGAGCCATCGTAAGAACAAAATTCCAGAGTTTAACAATACGATTAAAATAAGAATGTTGAAAAGTTTTAGTTTTGCAATAAGGAGTTTGTAAAAGAGATCTTGTCCCTTGTCTTGTTCGACTAGAGACTGTAGGTGTGAAATGATCCACATCAAGATGGATAAGATCATATTTACATTTAAAATAGAAAATTAATTTCTTTAATTTCCCTGTCGTACGTTTATTAACACATCTTTCTATTGTATTTTTCAGCTAATAAAGTCCAGTACGTCTGTCAAGGCAATATGCTTAATCTAGATTGTTCACGGACTTATAGATTGGAAATACTTTCTGCAAATTATGGGCGTACTAATAGACACATTTGCACTCCGACAAACAAAACTACTGACCAAGTCAACTGTATCTCAAAATTTGCCAAGACGATCATCGAGCGCAAATGCAATAAGAAGCGTTTCTGTACAATTTTGGCCGATGATGTTACAATGGGTGGCGATCCTTGCCCCACGGTTTTTAAATACGTCGATGTTATTTACAAGTGCGGTGAGTTGTAGGTGTTTGTGTCGGTGAAAAAGCGAAGAAGAGAAGGAAGCTAGAAAGGAGAAAGAAGAGAGGAAAAGAGTAGGAGAGGAAGGAAGGACGGACGGAAAGAAGGAAGGAGGGACGGAAGGAAGGAAGGAAGGAAGGAGGGAAGGAAGGAAGGAAGGAAGCAAGGAAGGAAGGAAGGAAGGAAGGAAGGAAGGAAGGAAGGAAGGAAGGAAGGAAGGAAGGAAGGAAGGAAGGAAGGAAGGAAGGAAGGAAGGAAGGAAGGAAGGAAGGAAGGAAGGACGGAAGGAAGGAAGGACGGAGGGAGGGAGGGAGGGAGGGAGGGAGGGAGGGAGGGAAGGAGGGACGGAGGGACGGACGGAGGGACGGACGGAGGGAGGGAGGGAGGGAGGGAGGGAGGGAGGGAGGGAGGGAGGGAGGGAGGGAGGGAGGGAGGGAGGGAGGGAGGGAGGGAGGGAGGGAGGGAGGGAGGGAGGGAGGGAGGGAGGGAAGGAAGGAAGGAAGGAAGGAAGGAAGGAAGGAAGGAAGGAAGGAAGGAAGGAAGGAAGGAAGGAAGGAAGGAAGGAAGGAAGGAAGGAAGGATCAGAGAAAGGAAGACAGGCATTTTCAGGTGTGCATTCTCGATGGATATTCTATATTTCATAAAGTAGACAAACACAGCATTACCATTCATTCAATCAATCAGTCACACGTACTTACCTAATATTCTCCCTAATATGTTCCTTTTCAGTGCAGCAAAAGTTGACGACTACCGGTATTCCTACCACACCGACCAGAATAACGTCTACTGAAAACAAGACTTTGCCAACAGAGAGATCCACATCGACATCGACCATGAAACCTACTGAGAAACAAAGCACACCGGTTTCAACCACTACTGGAATCGTTCTGGAACTGGTACTAGTTCTGAAAACGACTGAGACGGTCAAAAGAACAATTGAAAAACGAAAGAAGGGTGACAAAGGCTTTTTTCGTTCAATGCTGGTCTTAGTTAAGCTTGTTAAAGGTCAGTGTAACTGTGTAAGGTTATCAAAAAACCTTTGGGTGTAATTTCCACAGGTATACACCTCTAACTCATTAATAGTTCAACACAAAGAATTAAGGAAAACACAAAGAATTAAGGAGAACACAAAGGAAATAAGTACCGTGTCGGTGGTCAAACTTTTACCTCGATCTTTTCTTTAAATTACTGATTTGTTTGATCATGAGATGCTATATCAAACACTCGAGAGAGTGTTTCATCAGGATATCCAAACATCTGGAAGTTCATTCAAAAACCTCGGCTTTGCCTCGGTTTTCAACAACGTCTCGGTGTTTGAATATCATGACACCTATCCGATACAAAAGTACTTCTGTGTACTGTAGGTCGATTGTAATATCATTAATAATTCAGGAGAAAACACAAGAGAAATGAATGTTTAATCAGTAGTTGTGTATCTGATACAAAATTCTGCTGATTTACACAAACGTTTCGTTCGGTTTTCTCACCAAAAATCATTCTTATCATTCAGAGTTTATCGACGAATATGAACGTGTACATCTATTCGTATCACAAGTACTTTACAATATTCACCGGTCCGTGTTGTATCGGACATACAGTACCACCTCTTGCCTTCAGCTCGAGTTTGTATATCCGATAAAACACGACCGCTCAGTAATTGCGTCACAACGTGCTTTCCCTGTCTTGTAGATAAGCCCAAGCATTCTCTACTGAGTATACTGACAGGTGTAGCCACCGGCACCGTTATCATTCTGGTCACGGTCCTCGTGTGCGTTTGTGTAGAAAGGTGGCATCGAAAAAGAGATCCCGAACGTTTTACGGACTCCGACGGCGAAAAGGGCGAAAGCATCGAACTGGAAAGAAACGAACTTTTAGGCGGGAAAAAGAGCAGAAACTCGGACGATCACGTGGACTCGGCGTTCGGCGACGACGAACCGGACCGGCGCATGTCGAACGATTACGAAGCCGCCGAGGACATGGCCTACCTGGACAAATACCTCAGCGAATACAACGCGAACAAGAGCCTACCTAGACCTCCACCACCGGAAAATTGTCCCCAGGACAATGGTGCCCAGAGGATGTCACGTCGGGCGCACAATGACGGAAGCAAAGGGAGAAGTTACGATTATAACGCAAACAATGGCCGTGCTTTTACGACGTTTTCACAGTGAACTTAATATGAATAATTAACTGGAGCGCTATGGTGGAAATATGGATCCTTTAATTTGATCATTGTTGCGACCGCTGACCTTATTCTGCCTAATATTTTCATTAGACAGTGGGGTCTGCCGCGTCAACATTCCGGTCAATGTATAGTTATAAATTAATTCGGAAAAAGATCAGCGATTGATGCTATGGGTAAAAGGATCCAATTAATAACCACCATCTTGGATCGAGGACTCTATGGGGGATACGCAGTCCAGTTATATATAGGTCAATCTGTTACACAATATATATAAAAATTTATTGAAAGAAGACTTTGTGAGCGCCATTTTGATTTTTTTTATATATGTTGCGTAAAAGACTGGGTCCCAGTCTTAAATTAACCAAGCAATGACTAAATTAATTTTTCTACCAACTAATTGCCGAACCAAGCAACTAATCGCCAATCAATCTAGCTAACTACCTAATCAACTACATATATCCAAAATAACTTACTAACTACTCAAATAACTAACTAATCATGAAAAACCTACCCACCCCGTCAACCAACCAACCAACCAACCAATCAATCAACCAACCAACCAACCAACCAACCAACCAACCAATCAATCAACCAACCAACCAACCAACCAACCCATGGGTCAGGCATTAACCAATTTCACCTAACCATCTAACTCAAACCTCTTTAATTTAGACAATACACCATAAATTAAATACCTTTTTACAATTGTAAAATCGGTATAAAAATGTAGATATTAGATATCAAACAATAAAACAGACAGACAGACAGACGGACGGACAGACAGACAGACAGACAGACAGACAGACAGACAGACAGACAGACAGACAGACAGACAGACAGACAGACAAACGGACGGGTGGGCGGGCGGTCGGGCGGACGGACAGACAATTATACAGTATCATGTTTTTAAATAGTTTTAGCAACTGTGATTTTCACACACTTTGTCTTGTAAAACAAAAATGTCAGTGCTTTGTTGTGCTTGTCAATAAAAAAAATTGTGTTCTTGGGGATCAATAAATAATCGAAATTCTAAACCTTGCTGTATATGAAGACTTGTTTGACTCATTCTTGTTCAAGGGTTACCCAGAGGTGAAGAATATCGTCTAGCGTTAAGGCTCTTTTCCACTCATCGCAAAAACCAGCTCGCAGCTCGCTGCGTGCGAGTGTTTGCTTCTAATTAAACACAACTCAAAGTGCTTGTTTTCTCGTTGTGAGTTCTTTTTAATGAGATTCAAGTACACGCGTAAAAACGCACAACTTGTTCACTGTTGTCAACAGGCGTGAACAATGTTGTGCTGCTCGCCGTGAACAAGTTGTCAACAAGTTGTTCACTTATCGTTCGAACAACTTGTTCACGGATAAATCAACAGTCATGAACAAGTTGTTCCAACAGCACATTTTTATAGCCAACAACGTTGTTCGCACATGATACAACATGTTGTAACAGCATGACGAAATAACAACGATGAACAACAATGTTACAACAATGGTGAACATGGTTGATGTATCAACACGTTCTTCGGTTGTTACAACATGCGTGAACAACGGTTGTTGTTTCATCAAGCTGTAACAACTTTGTTGAAACAATGATGAACAATGTTGTTCATTTATATAGTTTCTGCGATGAGTGGAAAAGTGCCTTTAGCCAGAATAAAAGACTAATTCGAGCAGCTATCAATGAAACCGCTGATCTATCGCTGATTCAGCCTCCCTCTCCGTCCGTGGAAGAGTTTTTACTCCCCTCGTAATGTACGTATAGCACTCAGAACTGTTTGCATCTAGTGTAACCTAAAGTTAACTGGAAGACACCGCCGACCTTACACTCATGCCACGAGCCCGGAAAAACCCCAGCAGCGTGTCAGCGTCGACACAATGTATGAGGGGGGTAATGGGGTATTTTGGTACTCCGTATTGGGGTAATTTAATTATTCGTTCAGTCATCTTTTTGCTGCCTCCCACCAGAGAGGCAGCACACTATTCTTGCATCTCTCTTGGGTTACCTATGCGTTACTCGTGCTCAGTCTTTTTGCCGAGCTATGTATGGCTGCGTATATCAATTTTCGGATTTGGAGATTTGGAAATGTTGGTTCTGAACCCCCCTGACCATGCAACAGATGGGTATGATAGCAATAAAGAGCCTGGGTACGAGGATGCAGCAAAGTGCGCTACCACTTGGCGCTAAGTGGGGTCAATGACCATGTCTTTTATACTTGCTTGTGGAAGTATTCATCAAGGGCATGAACGTTTTAGTGGTCAGTCTCGAGGAAAACAGTGCTCTTTTATGAGTATCAGCGCTGTTAACAGCACAAACTATTCAAGTGAACGATTGGAATTCATCTACTATCGATCGAGTCTTAGTGCAAGGAGACAATATGTACTTGAATGCTTTTGCACAATGGTCTTATCCCACGTGAAGAATTGTTGTCGTTGAACAACCTACCAACTATTAACCAGGCAGCACTTCCTTGCTATAATAACTTCTAGTTATTAAACCTTTTTCTACCCTGTCATGGATGGCGTGCATCGTGCTTGTGGTGTATTTAATTGCTGGACGACATATTCCATTATTTCATCTGAATTTCATCCCGATAAGGGTCATAAGGGACCATGACGTCTAGCAATGTACATTGTGATCCCTTATCAGCATGGTCACATAATCACAATGGCTCCCATGCAATATGGCGGACATGGCGGGAACTCTCAGCTCTCAGAGTCGAATGTTCAATAAATTTTGTGAATCCAAACGTAAAGTGAAAAATAAATTTGTTATTTTACGTGCTTCAGGATCACTGGATATTATTTCTGATGCTTCAGGATTGGTACCCCACCCACCCCACCCTGACGTGACCGCACTTTGGCAACTCGCTAGATTATTATATAGGACTTGCAGCTGCATGCTACTCAGTGCAACCAAGTCGCTACACAACATGTAATTAATAAACGTTCGAGTTTCTTCCGAAAATGATTTCCATTCACAATTCATAGGCGCGAAACAGCACTAAACGAAGTATATCATCAGACGGTGAAAATGAAAGATCAATTCGAGCAATTGATAACGATCTGGCAACGGCTGAACATTGTTAATTGTGGCGATCCTAAGACGAATCGACTGTCGGCTTTCCAGCAAGCAGGCAGTGTTTCAAAATGCATCATTAAACATTTTGAACTCGTCAAGACGTCAACTTGAACGCTGTATATGCATAGAAACAGCTAGAATATCGTTCAAATCTGATTGCAGTGATTCGAGCTGGGATTGGGACGAACATAAGAGAAACGTTAGTCGGTATATAGTCTGCGACGGCCTGTACGTTGTATACTCGAGATTCATGAGTTTGATTGACAGAGTGATAACCGAGATAAAGCTAACAGTGAATAATGAATGTCGAAAAACAAAGACAGTGTTTGTATACGAAGTTGGTTGCGTAGCTTTCTTAATTTGACTATACGGCAGGTGCACGACGGCTGGCCTGAAAATACAAAACAAAAATATCTGAACGTGTTGATCTACGGCGGAGTGAATATAAATCACAAAATGATGAACTACACCGAGTTGTACTCGTCGGACGAAGAACCAAGAGCGATACACCAACGACAAGAGACCTCGGTGCTGCCCAAGAAGCTCTTTCCGGAGCACATCGAGTTGAACGTCGGTGGGAAATTGTACAACACAACAGTCACAACGCTCACTCGACTTCCGAATAATCTCATCGAGAGGATGTTCACGGGTCAGTCAGCATTGTCGAAGGATTCCAAGGGAAGGTACTTTATCGATCGCGACGGCGAGATATTCGGGCACGTCTTGAACTTCCTCCGTACGCGAACGCTGACCCTTCGAGAGGACTTCGAGGATCTCGATGGTCTGATGCAAGAGGCGGAATATTACGAGCTTAACGACTTAAAGCGCTTGATTCAAAGTCATGCAATGTCCAAGAGAAGATTACGGGTATGGAAGCCGACGAGTGGTCACATTTCGTTGCACGTCAGGGCGAACTTCGCCATAACGGTTGGACGAAACGCACAGGTCGAGCATCCGTTTCGAAAGATCCAACGGATCTTCGTCAGTGGGAAGGTCTCGCTTTGCCAAGAAGTGTTCGAAAAAGACCTAAACGAAACCAGGGAGTCTCTTCCGAACACGTCTAGATACACCAACAGGCTTTTTCTACGGCATACTCAACTGGAGAAGGCATTCAATCAACTCGGGGGCCATGGTTTCCGGTTGATAAACGGCGATGGGGACGGCGTCGGCGCTCCGTTTTCAAGCAGGCAACCACGCATGGAAGGAGACTGGAGCCATTTTAGCATTTTCATTTTCTTTCGCTAACGGAGTTCTCAGTACACGGTTGAAGAAATTATAACGACTAATATAAACACGTTTATCCTAAAGTCATACATAGAGACATAGTTTTGTAGATTTAGCAAATTGCCAAACGGCGTCTGAGTACAAGTCACGTCTCCGGCTTACGGGGGAGGAAGTGTTAAAATAATACTTTATGCTTCGTGTTCAGTTATAAGCTCTGGCAAACGGCAGACTTTGATTTTGTTACCATAGTTTTTCTTATATTGTATGTTAGCTCGGATATTAGAATTGAGTGTAAATGCATCTTCGAGCTATTTTACTCAGAAAACTTTTCTGAAACATTTGTGAGTTCACAAGCGAGACTCGAACCCACAACCTTCTGATCGCCAGTGAGATGCTCTAACCATTGAGCTACCCAGATGATTTGAAGGTACTGTAGGTTGAGATTGATGTAAGACATGCAACATGCATATATCATCACGGTAGCTCAATGGTTAGAGCGTCTCACCAGCCGGCGATCAGAAGGTTATGGGTTAATTCGAGTCCCGGCTCGGAAACTCAGAAATTCAGTTTCTGAGTAAAATAGCACTAAATAGTTCCTTCTGCCACTCGCCACATTGCGTTTAGCTTTTTATGGTTATTTTACGTTTTAGTTTAACGAAAGACTTTAGTTCAAGGTTTCTTCTTGTGATTGAGTGCATTTTGTCTGTGCCTGCAGCTGTTTGTCGTTGTGAGCGTCAAGATTAATAAACTCTACTGAGCGAGAAGAATATAGGAGGGATGAGGAAACTTAAGAAACTTTGAAAGTTTGTAAATATAATTTGTAAATATGTAACAAATATTCCTTTTTCCTTTTTTCTCTGTAAAACCCGCGCAATTCAGTCCTTGTTTAAGCTGCCATGTAGTTTTTTTTATTAAAGTTAAGTATCAAAGTAAATTATGCCTGCATGCATGCCTAACTCGCTGGAAAGCACCGAGTAAAGAGCCTGGGTATGAATGACAATGTCTAGGCAAAAACTGTAATAAGTACTGATCATTACGGTGGACATTATATTCAAATACGGACTATAGTTGTAAATGTAAAATTGTAAACGTTAAAGCTAGTACACGCGTAAAAACGCACAACTTGTTCACGGTGGTCAACAGGCGTGAACAATGTTGTGCTGCTCGCCGTGAACAAGTTGTCAACAATTAGTTGTTCACTTATGGTTCGAACAACTTGTTCACGGATAAATCAACAGTCATGAACAAGTTGTTCCAACAGCACTTTTTTAATAATAGCCAACGTTGCTCGCACATGATACAACATGTTGTAACAGCATGACGAAATAACAACGATGAACAACAATGTTACAACAATGGTGAACATGGTTGATGTATCAACACGTTCTTCGGTTGTTACAACATGCGTGAACAACGGTTGTTGTTTCATGAAGCTGTAACAACTTGTTGAAACAATGATGAACAATGTTGTCCATTTATCAATGTTGTTCACATATGTCAACAAGTTGTTACAGCATTGTTCTGGCAACAATGCTGTAACAACTTGCGAGATTTTTACGCGTGTAGTCGGTAGAGCAGAGCATGAGTGGAGATGAGAGGAGAGAAAATATGAGGATAGGCGATGTGAGTGGAGTGGAGTGGGGTTGGAGTGGAGTGGGGCGGAGCGGAGGCGTGAAGTGGAGTGCACGTGGGGACGAGTGGAGTGGAGACGTGAAGCGGCCTTCGCTCGAAACGTTACAAACTACGTTCAATATATTCGGCAGCACTCAAACCTTATTTTTATTTCGATCTGTATTTCAACACTGCCTACGCAGCACTGCACTATATTTATTTCACTGTTTCGGAGTGGAGTAGAGTTGCATTTTGTATGACATATTATAACATGCAGTAAGTAGCTCAATATGGTTAGAGCGTCTCACCACGGTTAATAAGAGGTTGAATGTTTCATTGCTGCTTAAAGCACAGAAAGTCAGAAACATTTTCTAAGTATATTTGAGCTTAATGGGCAATAGCACTGAAAATTAAGTTTGTCTAATTTGAAAGAACTCATAAAATTGTGATAGAACATCCTTTACAACTTTTTTGTATCTCTCTTCGTTTTCAAGATATTTCAATATGTTTGTACCCTGCGAGCAGAGCTTTCTTTTCCTTATTTCTTCGCTGAGAGAGAGGAAGAAAAGTAGGCTCTGCTGTATTCGTGTTTGGCTTCGTCCAAGATTTAGGACGAAGTAACCCGTTTAAGACCCGCTTAACCGGTTCTCGTTTTGTTTTCTGCTCTGATTAGGACTGGGTTCGAGATTGCAACCAAGCAACTGACAGGCATGCACAATGGAAACCAGTCACGAATACAGCAGAGCCTACACTTCTTCCTCTCTCTCAGCGAAAGAAGGCTCTGCTCGCAGGGTAATTTGTTTGATATGTAAATGAAATGGGCTCTGACGTCAGTTGTGGATTTTCACAAGTAGCAAAACCAGTTATATCTCTAAGTTTGTTCAGCGAAATCATTTGAAACTGTGTACATAAAAACTCCTTGCGACGCTGAACATTTCATGTTAGATATGTAAGTGATTTTGCTCTGAATGAAAATATTTTACCTCACTCCTGACGTCAGAGACCATCTCATTTACATATCAAAGAAATTGAAATATCTTGAAAACGCAGAAAGATACGAAAAAGTTCTAAAGGATCTTCTATTACAATTTTATGAGTTCTTTCAAATTATTAGACAAACTTAATTTTTACTGATGCCAATCCCCTTTAACAATCGTCTGTCACGTTTACTTGGACCTCCCACTCCAAAGCTAGCCACGTTGACTTAGTTTGGATGTCAATATTTTTCGACTTGACGTGTCCAGTGGGCAACGTAGACTAGTTCATTGCCTTTTTTTTTTGCAAGCTGGCGTTACTATGTGACATGAGGCAAGAGTTGAGAGGTATAATTATGTGTCAGTTCATGACAGCGCTTGCGGCAGTAACGTAATTAATTAATTATTAAAACTTTAAAAGTATAACGAGGCTTTCAGTAGCTGCCCGATTCATAAGAAAAAGACATATGTTGACGGAGAGAAATTGATAAACAGCAAATATGACACATCAGCTGAAGTCGTTTTATCAAAAATTAAAACAACTGTTATCAAAATGCAGAGATTTTGTCTTTTACACGCTCAAAGTAATGGTCCGACAGCTTCAGACGATAAGGCCACGGAAGGTTCAAGAAGTACATACTATCTACGACGTGTCGGGAAGACGAAGCGCCATTTGCCTCGAAATAGAAAAGGGCGTCTATTCGAAAACGAAAAGCGGTTTCGATGTACTAATGTATGATTATCATTTCTACATGGTATTGGAGGATAGACTTCCGTTGTTTGGTCTAGCCTAGCTTCACGACGAAGGGATCTACGAGTGCTTTAAGAGGGAAATTTGTTGCTTCAGTCAAGTATATAACAGACGAACAGAACACAATAATATGCCTACAGTAATATACTATTTGTAAAGGTTAATGTGCTGCCGAAAAAGGACTAAAGTTTTCAGTGGCGCAACTAGGCATAGATTACTTCGGGGGCCCTTTCCAGGCAGGGCCATATAGCCACCATTTTTTTTTTTTTTATTATTTAAACATATATATTAATAACGTTTACCCAAGAGCAATGCATGAAGCTCATCGAAGGGGCTTACGTTACCACCAATTTGGAGTTAGTCCCGCGATACTACAAATGACCGCGAAGCGATTGCCCAAAGTCACAGAATAGAAATCAACCAGAATTCTAACTAATAGAAAGTTGGAGGTTTTAAAATGGTTTGAAACGTTAAGCCTGTTTTTCAGTCATCGCACAAGATGGTTCGCAGCTCGCTGCGAGTATTTGCATCTAATTAAAAATGACTCATAGCAAAAAAACAAGCACTGCGAGTTGTTTTTAATTAGATGCATTTTACCTATCATTCCCACCCTGTAGTTGCGCCACTGAACGTTTCGATCAAAAACATAATTGTGTAAAATTTATACAACCGCGCCAAAGAATTGTGATTATTAATTCCTATATTATTAGTCATCAGGATAGAATAAAATAATACTTGAAGTAAGCGAAGTTGGTTTAATAGGAAAGGAATGACATGTATACGCCAATTTATAATTAAACGGTAAAAAACATCTTGAATACGAAACTCTGTAAAATGCATATAACCGCGGGTTGAAGAATTGTGATTAATTCTGTTATTAGCCATCAGACTATATATATATAGACAACTGAAATAGAGTAATAAAATAGATTTATGTTTAAACATGCAGCGTCTGTTTCTTGAATAGTCAGATGGCTGTGAAAAATTGTGACAGCTATGATTGAGTACATGGGCCTATATTAGGGTCGTTTAAACGAGAGCCGATAAGACGCGGCTTGAGCCTGTTTTCCATCTCGCTGCGAGTATTTGCACCTAATTATAAATTACTCTAATAAATAATTATAAATAATTAATAAATAAATAAATAATTGATGCAAGTGAGCTGCGAACCAGTTTCTGCGATGACTGAGTTTAAGCATAGTCAATCGAGATATGGTCTGGAAACTCAGCTAAAGTCTTTGGTCTATCTTTTTGTTCGCCTTTATGCATTTTTGTGCAAGGTGCACGGTCACTGAACACATTGTATTTTAGTATAATGAACGAATTGTCCAATAGCAACGTTTCAGTTCAGTTCAATCACTCAACCGTGTTATTTAAATATTAATAAACCTAAAACAAAGGATGTGCACGGTGTAAGGTACGGTTCAACATAAAATCCCAGCTCATTATAGGCGCTTTGAAGTTTGACGAGTTTCCAGACCATATCTCGATTGACTATGCTTGAATCGGCTTGAATGTCTCCCCAATTTGATTCATCTAAACACGATTTGACTTGAAAATGATTTGATACGCTGGGTTGCACGTTACGTCATGGCGGCCAAGTTGGTTGGCAGGTACAAAAGAATATTATACTAGATACTATTGCACCTACCAACCACTGATCTCGAAATAAAACTGGATTAAGCATCTATTGTTTACAAAATGAAGCCGGAAGTCACCCATTACTAAGGGACCAAGTGATGGTCTTTCTAGCGTATTCTGGCACCGATATAAACATTTTGTTGAATGAGATGCTGAATCTTTGAAAGAAAATATAGTTCAATATTCTTTTTTGGTACAGAAGACGTTTTAAGAAGACATAAAGACATTTTTCAGCATGTTTGGTCCCTTAGTAATTACGGATTTCTTTTGTTTAGCTGGCTTCATTTTATGAACCAGTGGACAATAGGTTGCACTATCCAGTTTTATTTCGAGATCAGTGCTACCAACCAACATGGCCGCTGTGTCTTTGTCCTCTAAATCTCAGGGGATTGATACCTGATTTCGGTTCGGTTGTAGTGTTTTACTATACAGGGTGAATAAAAAAAAACTGATGCCTTTCATATTCAAATTAGCCGCATAGCGGCTGTAATTTGACAGAAGTTCCCTAAATATCTCATGGGTATACGAAGCCGATATCAAATAAGTGAACCCTAAATATCTCATGGGTATACGAAGCATATCAAATAAGTGAATATCAAATAAATGAACCTTATTTGATATGCTTCGTATACCCATGAGATATTTAGGGAACTTCTGTCAAATTACAGCCGCTATGCGGCTAATTTGAATATGAAAGGCATCAGTTTTTTTTTATTCACCCTGTAGATCGTTTTCATGAGTCCGGCCTGAGATTCAGTTCACGCCTGCTAGACAGAACTGAAGCAATTTCACCTCTTAAACTCATCGTTGTTTTAAATGAGATTGGTGTCATATCCACATAAAATAATGATTCTCCGGCGGTCATGAGCTGTAAGGCAATTGACACAAATCTTGGAGTAACAGCGAAACCAAGTCTATACATGTAGTTTCAAGGCCGCGGCCTCATGCCATAAACAAGAACCGAAATGCAAAATTCAGGCCAGTCCGAGTTCAGGCCGCCCTCACTCATGTAAATACCCCCTTGGTTTGGGCAATATGTATAGGTGCATCCTCTGTTTCATAAGAACGGACAAGTCTTGAATTCGAGAAAAATGGGTTAGACATACGGAAATACAAAATATGATCGCAGAACAATCGCCGACAGAATTACAACAATTCGCTATATATGGAAGCCAGGATTTATATAGTTCAAAGTAAATCACTTTCCCCTAACGTGCATGCTCGGCATACTATTAAAAAGCTTTAATTTCTTAATGCGAGTGGCTGCGATAAATTTCCCAAACCTTTAATATCTTTTAACTAAGCATTACTGCCATTAGTGGCCACGGTAACAGAGACTTAACAGATAAAAAGAAAATAGTTAATAAACGGACAAAAATCGCTTTTCTCCAGGCAAAACTTGAAATGCGTTTCCAAACTTATAGTTATAGGATTACAAGTAATATATCCAAACGAGTCAGTGTTCGTCGTCCTATTTCTAAATACAGCCAAGCAGATTGAAAATACAAGCTAAAGCCGATTTGTTTTTTAACCAGCTAGGCTGTATTTAGTCTATTTAGACAAGAGAACGAACAAGAGACAATCGTTAAGAGACTGTTAAGAAATAATCGATCTCAAAGATTGCTAAATTTGAATGTAATCTTCCTCTGATTTCTAAATACTGATTAAATATTTATTTGCTTTGAATTATTAATTTCGTTCCACGGCTATTTCAGATCCAGTGAAGCACCTGTCAATCTGTCATGGGGTTATCTTAAGGCGGTTTTTTGCGCGCGGAGCGGAAATTTTCTTTGTCTTGTGATTTCTCTCTTGGGTGGAACTAATTAGAAAAGACAAAGCCGTGAAAATTCCGATCCGTGCGCAAAATTCCGCCTAGTGGAATCATAGTCAATCGAGATATGGTCTGGAAACTCAGCAAACTTCAAAGCGCCTATAATTATATTAACTCGATTGACTATGATCCTACTATCCTACTATCCAAGTTCGTAATTTACATTTATTTCATATTTAATATATTTATTAATAAATAATCCCGACAGGAGGAGAGTCCCGAATTTAATTGAGGGACTGGGCACAGTCTAGAATTTAATTTGATATCATATTTTGTTCAGGCGTCTATTACTCGCCGATTCTGTTCAGTCTGTTGTGCTGATTGACTTTGACTGATGAGAAATTCGAAAAGTAGCGAAAAGTGATTGTTTGTAAAAAAAGTAATCAATTACTTCACTACAGAAAAAATGTAGTTCGCTACAGCTACAACTACTGTTTTGAAAAAGTAGTCAAAAACTACTCGCTATACGTGAAAATTGTAGTTCGCTATAGTAGCAAGCTACAACTACTTCGCTATTCCCCACCCTTGCTGAGGAGGCATTAGGACACGGTCAAAACAGTCAGGTTTTTCATATTATTATTATTGTATTACATTTTAAAAAAAACTTTCAATATTCCAGCTGTTAGGAGACTACTCATGCAATATCTTAAGTCTAGACCATAGACTTTTGTTCCAAAATGCACTAGTCGTGTTTTTCTGCGTTTTGAATCATTTTCACCGTTACATGCATGTATGGAAAGAGAGTTGAAACTTTAACCGTTTTTGTCAACGTCTAGATAATATGCCTGTAAAAACATATATATACGTATGCATTTGGAAGAGACCTTCTTGGATGATGGAACAAATACGGTTATTAGACACTCTTCAAACAAAAACACCGCCTTGAGCCATTAAAGACAAATGTTCGCGCTGGCGGTACCCATTCTGTGATTACAATCATTCAACACACCTCGGCGGTCACACAAAGTCGGCAGTCTTAAGGGCCCTGTTATACACGGTTTAATTTTTCATGCAAGTTGTCTCGCATGGCGTAATTGCGACCTCAAATCAACTCAAATAACAACTAAACATTGTTTATCATGCTGAGGGCCTGTTCACATGAGGCGAGTTATCTCGGGGGGTAGGGTTATCCCTATCCCCCGAGATAACTCGGTGTTAGTTTTTTTTCCATGTTAAAAAAGTAAACCATTCACATGAGACCGAGATAACTCGGGGGATAGGGATAACTCGGTCGGAGCGATAGGGTAACCCTAGCCCCCGAGTTATCCCTACCTCCATGTGAATGCTTTCACCCGAGTTATCTCGGGGGGTAGGGTCAACTTAGGCATGCGTATTTATGCTGTTGCTTGGGATAACTCGGGGTAACTCGGGGTGAAGCGTTCACATGAAGCTAGGGTTATCTCGGGGGCCAGGGACAACTCGGTAGTTGCGTTTTATCATGTGAAACATGGTCAACTTTGACCCTAGCCCCCGAGTTATCCCTACCCCCCAAGATAACCCGGTCTCATGTGAACAGGCCCTCAGATGGATTAAGTAAGCAAGAACTTCATTCCTACCACCAAAGTTGATCGTTTTAAAACCATATCTTCCAATAATTCTGCAAGAAACAATATTTACTGCATGCAAAGGATTGTGGTTCAATATACAAGTCGCCATCTTTTTCGGTACGGTCAATTGTTACGAGATCATGTTGCACGGAAGCATTGCAGCGTCTAACATGTTGCACATGCAATAACCAAGATCGTTGCGAGACAAGTTGCCGCAGTCAGTGCACAGGGTTGAACTCGATTCTACTTTATACAACGGTTTCGGCTAAAAGGGATGATTCAAAAGGACCCGTCTAGTCATTTCGCATCTTTTCAAAAATATGTCGTCAAATATATTTTTCCAAAAAGCTACAGGGTAAACCAGATTTCTGATTAGGGTTTTCTTGTCGTTAGGTTATCGAAAAAATTGCTAAAATCTTGAGACTCAATGAAGCTTGACGACAAATTTGAAAAAAAAAACACGTTATACGCTGCAATGGTTCGTGCAACTTGTTTGGCAACAATGCCGTTGGCCTTGCGAAGTTGCAGGAAACATTGCATGATGTAACCGGGTCTCCTGGGCCTGTTCATATATATTGTCCTAGTAACCTAGTAACCAAAATAGCATATAGTATATGCGGTATATATATATATATATATATGTAGTTTTCATGCCGCCTATACTGAAGACAAATTATGGATAAAATTAGCTTGTTTGATGCTACGCGACCGGGCGTCACAAATCACACTTCCATTGTGTTACAAAGGTTTGTCGGAAACAAAGATAACACTTTTATTATAACCTTGGGATTTATCGTAAAATGTTCAACCATTATGATTGAATCACTGAATATACCATCAAAAAACACCCTTAATGACTTCACTCCGGTATAAGGGTAAATAGGCTAGATGGAAAATCAGTCACATCTCGGTAAGCGGGTCGCCCCGGCTTCTCGTATGAAGTCAATGAAAATTTCAATATGGAAATTTAAAGTGTGAAGCAAGATGCTCGGTGATTGAGAGCCAGCCCATGGCTAACAGGGTCTTACTTAACCAGGATTTTCATCGCAGAGGAGACTGTCCACACAAGTGGAAAACTATATATATATATATATGTATTCACTCGTCTTCGTGCAATTCCAAAAACACATAAATGTCACTAACTTGAAAAACAACTATACTATCTCCGATCTGATCTTCCTATCATTTTCGCTTTCTTCTCCATTGAGCGCAATCTGCAAAAACTGCAGGTGTTTTTCAAGAGAATGAATAGGAGCGATCAATCTTATAATACACTGATAATACGGAGATGACGCGTATAAAGAAATATAATTTGTTGAAAGACCTTAGTTCATTCCTGGTCGTTATTCCGAATGTAACGGATTAATTGGAACACCGAATCAAAAGTGTATCAAAAAATCAAAGCAAGCAAAGAGAAAAGCGGCAAAACACGGTAAGGGGAAATCACATTAAACAATATTTATATTAAATAAAGGCTATTTTTCGAGAAAAGAAAATACGTATTTTAGAGAGATATATACTAACTAAAGGTACGATTGTAGAAGGTTTATACATAGAATACTCGGGGCAATTCACTTTCAGAATGCCAGTTATATTGCCTCTAAATTATCAGAAAGACATCCTGGAGAGATTTTGCCCTACAATATAATAGGTCTTATGTTTATCTGTTTATCTCGAGTTCTGTTTACTCAAGTATAACGGTATAGACTGTCCAGTATAATCTGAGAAACTGCAAACGTGTGAAAATATGTTTTATTGACTGATTCTGTAGTTTGACTGCCGTTTTTTGCTTATCGTTTGGCATGTTTTTCCCCCCTCACATCCGGAATTATCTTTTGATTGTGAAGTTAAACAATGCCTTAAAATATAATAGGATTTATTTTTAAAGTTAATAGGTACCTTTTTAAACAAATATATATTATAGAAAAGGTTTACGGTTTTTGCGACAGGTCTAACCTTGTTGGGGCTTGTATAGTTGTTCTTTCACCTTTTATTTGGACCAAGAGAGAGAGAGAGAAAAAAAAAAGTATAAAATTACAAGTCCAAATTCGGCGAGCACGAACGAGAAAAGTCCCATGCAAGGTGCTCACCATAAAATTAAAATAAAATAAAAAGTAATGATATATACATAGATCTATCGAAGATTAAGTTGGACTAGACATAACAGGAACAATTCCTGCATATGGAATAGGAACAAGGCGAATCTGGGTCAAAGGTGGTGTTCATGAGTTCAATTCGGGTTGGCGTTTGATTTGCATGAGAAGCGGGTTCCAGCTTCTGTTTGACTATATGTCTGTTTACGTAACGAGATCTTTAATGAGAGATGCACGCAGAAGTTCTAGAAATACTTTTTTTTTTCAACGGGAGATTAACAACCAACGCAACGAATTTGTGTGATTAAGTATACTTAATTTTAAATGTACGCCTACTGAGTTTGAATTTGGATTAACCAATGGGCTTAAATCATGGGCAAAAAGTATCAAGGTGAGAGATATACAGATGCATTTTACTCTGATGAAGAGCTCCGCTGGAAACGTCAGTATTTCATTGTCAAGACTATTCTCGGCAGTTTACCACCTTTTCACTTTGCTCTGTCTAAAACACTACCTACGCATGCAGTATACTCTACATTTTTAGAAACACTTATAGGAATACGTACTGAACGAATTTCAGATTTGAATTCACCGAAAAATGGCCAGAAAATACGGAAACGAGACTAAATACGCAGATATACATGCCTAAGTTCTAACAAAATATTATTTGGTTATACATACTCGATTTTGAATGCACGCCATGCATGCAGGACAGCGCAAGTTTCGGATTTGGGGTCACCAAAACTGGGCAAAACTAATATGGCCAAAAAACGAAAAAAATAGCGCCCTTCTTATTAGGGCGTCAAACATGTCAAACCGCGTTACGCCCTCTTGTTGTTACCTTCGCAACACTTCGAAAAACAAAAATATTGTCGGACCGTCAAAGGATTTTATGCATGAACTTAAATACACTCAAGGACCATTGAACTTTTTTTTCTAAGGCTAACGAGCCGAAATTGTGGCACAGCAGTAACTTGTCTATTCCCTCATGCATTTTAAATTGGAACCGCAAAGGGTTGGGTTGAAAGCTAGACTTTGTTATAATTTCTTCGACTAGTATAGTTCAAAAGTATATTATACGTGTCTTTCTATTGGTGGGTTAAATGTATAGTTTCAGATGTATCTTATGGCTTGCTTTGGTAAAAATATATATCATATATTTTAGTACGCAATACTCGCAAAGGTAAATAGACAGACCAAGGTTGGTAAACTGCCAAGATTAGTTTTGATAAAGAAATACGGTTGTTTCGAGCGGAGACCTTCATCAGAGGAAAATGTGAACAGCTAGTTTACTGCATTTACGCTTATCTATATTCATCGTAGCACTACTCCACTTTTGAAAGACTTTCTGTGTCAATGAAATCTCGCAATAAAAATTCCATTTGGTCTGTATGTTACCGCTACAAAAACTAAATGTCGTTTGGTTTGTTTCTTTTTAACGATATAATTCGTCTAAATTCAAAGTGTTTTATCCGGAGAATAACATTATTTCGATTTTTTTTTGTACTTTTAGCGCTCTGCTTTTCACTGTTTGAAACTGAAGTTAAGCTCGGTTAGGGAGGGTCAGTATTTGGATGGGCGACCCCGCATGTACTTCGATGGTTTTTCTCGCTCCTCAAAATCAACTTTAGCTTAATCGATCTTAGCTAGTGTCCCCAATTAGTAGACCCTAAGGATCTACTAAAAGATTGGACACCGAAAAATAAATGAATGGACACCTTATCTCTCTTGGCCAAAAATCGTTTCAGATATAGTAGTACAACGCTACTAGTCACGGACGTTTACTGTTCTTTTTCATTTCCACTTCCTGTGCATGCGCGTGATTGGTGCATCATAAGTGCGTAGGGAGCCTATATGCAGAGTTGGAAAAAAGCTGCGGGTATGCGGGTACCACCCGGAGGAAAGTTTACTTTAGTGAGGAAAGTTTAAAGTGAAAACACGTGAAACAACACATTCTGTAATCTGAGAAAGTTACAATTGATCAAGCAAGGTGTCGAGAAGAAATGCGATTTGCAGCAAAACATTGGCTAACCAACAATTATGCAGCGCTGGCAGTGGCAGCAGTTACATGTGTGAGACATCTACGCTGATGTCTGCTGTGATGTCTGTATCCTCGCAGCAGTCGAGGGTAGTTGGCATGCAGGCTATCAGTCAGCAGCGGTCAGTTATTAGTAGCTATTATAGTATGCCAAAGCTTACCTAGGAAAACCTAGAAAACCAAGGTACTGTAAAAGTCACGCAGTATTTATGAACGTTGCAAAACACAAAATTCTCGCTATATATTTTGAGGAAGGTTATCTAAACTTAAAAACCCATCCGGAGGAAGGTTGAATACTTTTTCCAACTCTGCGCCTATATAAGCGCTCTGTGCGTAACTATACACGCCGGATTTACTACTAAACCCCTGAAACTTTTCGCGGGCAAAAAAACTAGGGAACTAAGACGCCGTTTACACGGTACTGGACGAATTCGGAACCGGTCTCGAATTAGTACGATTCCGCCATGTTTACACGGCGAAATAGGACGAATTCGAGACGGGTCTCGAATTCGTCTGGTACCGCGTGTAAAGATAAGATAAGATAAGATAAGATAACTTTATTTACCCACGGTAGGTCTTTCAGGAAAATAGGAATTACAAGAATAAACTATGCTAATTATAAATTAAGGTTACAAAGTTATATACTAATTAACTAAGAAAATATATAAAAAGAAAATGAAAAAAAAACCCTGCTTTACAAAGACGCCGTGCAATATGAGAATTAGTCACTCTGAAAAGTGTGGGAACTAATTTGGGTCTTAAAGTTTGCCAGTGAAGGAGCTTGTCTTAGGTTTGATGATAAGCCATTCCCCAGTACCGCTCCACTGTAACTGAAACTTCTTTTATAGTAGTCAGTACGCGGAAGAGGAACTGCTAGCTTGTTTTCTACATTTCTCAAGTTATAAGACGTAATGTCCGTTCGATTGATAAATCTAGAGCTCAAATATTCTGGTGTTTGAGCGTTCAGAGCTTTGTACATTAAAATTGATTTATCAATTTTACGCTGGTGATCTAATTTGTTCCATTTCAACGAATGGAAAAGTTCGTTTGTACTAGTATCGTAACTTGAGAACGTAATTATACGCGCAGCACGATTTTGGAGTTTTTGAAGTTTTTGAGAAAGGCCTTTGTTACAGTTTCCCCAAACCACATTACAATAGTTAAAATGAGGTTGTACTAATGCATTGTAAACAGTTAGGAGTGTTTCACGAGGAACAAAATACCTAATGCGTTTTATTGCACTAATCCCAGATGCAATTTTCTTAGACATCACATTAACGTGGTTTTCCCAGGTCATATTCTGGTCAATTTTTACACCAAGTCAATTTTTATACTGAATAGCCTAAATAAAGTATCGGTCTCACCTTCAACTATTTGCTAAAACCGGCCAAGTTTACGTCACAGACGTATATAGTCGCATCTTCCGTCAACTCAACTACACAAGCAGATAAAGATGGGATTGATTAATCAGAGAAAGAACGCTAAACGAGATTTACTCAATAGATCGTTTTCATCTGACGTCACGGCGGCCATATTGGTGTACCAAAACAATGAAATGGCGGCCATATTGGTGTACCATATGGGAATTAGCTCTATTCTTATTCAAATATTTCGTATTGTTTCACCACTCCAATGGGCCACCGATCACGTGTGTGAAAACGATCCATAGTTTAAGCCTAGTTCTCACTTGTCGTAAGAATCGGGGACAGTCTATCCCCGATCGTCGGCGATTCTTACGACAGCCAGGTTCACACTTGTCGTAATTCGTGCCAAAGTTTAAACTTTAAAGATGGCGGCCTTAAACAGACGGATGATTTTACACGGACAACGACACTCCCTGAACCCGAAGGCAGTTTGCATTTTTTAAATAACGAGAAAAGGCAGTGCGAATACTCTCATATCTTTGCTTGCAAGTATAAAGAAAGAACTTCTGTTTCATGACTGCCTTCGGTGGTATGCAAAGCAGCGATCTTCTTCCATGAATTCAATGTTAAGTTTTTATCCTTGAATTGTTCGCTACTCCTACTATACAGACAAGGGGATTATTTTACAATTTCCATAAACGTGGTGTCTTCACCGTTTCTGAATTTTCTGGACGCCATCTTGTATTATCGAGAATCATCCCCGATTGTCCCAGACGAGTGGTTTCAGTGTTCACACATGTCGTAACTAGTCGTAAGAATCCCCGATCGTCGGCGACCGTCTGGGATGCATTTTCCAAATAGAAATGATTCCGATTCTTGCGATGCTTCCGATCAGATCGGCGACTGTCTGGGACGTTACTTCAACCAAGTTCACACCTGTCGTAACAATGCCAAACGATCGGGGACTGGAAAAATCCCCGATTCTTACGACAAGTGAGAACCAGGCTTTAACAACACTTAAAAAACTCATTAATAATTCATGAGGAAAACACAAAGAAAAATCATAACCGTATCGTGGTTTTATATCTGATAAAATTTTCTCCTGATTTACATAAACTTTAGCTTTGATTTTCTCGCCTTAGACAACGTTATTTTTCAAAATTACTACGCCAACGAACTTACCAAATGGTGATCGTTTTTTAAGCCATTCAAAACACTCGCAGAACGTGTTTTATCAGATCTAAAACACTCGGCTTCGCCTCGTGTTTTATATGTGATAAAACACTCCTGCTCGTGTTTTAAATAGTACTTCTAGGTAAATAATTGCCATAGAACACTAATCGGATTCGTTTCTTTAATTAATTCACTTCACTCATTCATGCATGAATTAATATTCATGCCAGATTGAAAGAAAAGATTTCGATAATTACACGAAAGATAAAAAAATGATAGACGATTAGTACATTATGTTGGGTTGCATACATATTGAAAATTAGTCCTGCGAGGCTAAATAGCATCGGTGTTATCTGAAAAGCAGTGTGTATACATAACTGACAATTAGAAAATCAGGATGGTGTATAGAAGAAAGCGGAAAATCGTATGATAGAAACAACTCTTTGTAAATCTTCACCTTAATTCGTGGTCAACACTCGCTTTATCAAACAAGGGTAAGTAATAAGACATTGTCTTCGACACTTTCGATACCATGGTAACATGAAAACTAGCATCCTTAACAAACGTATCCATGCAATACTAAATATACGAACTCTCTACTGCCACAGTCAGTCCACTCTGATGAACATATTTTTTAAGGAAAAAAACCCGATACTTTTTAAGATTGGGAACTAGTCCTAACTAGTCTACATGGGGAATTTGGATATATTGTAAAATTGATATTGTTAGTAAATTTGACTATTTTTGTCCAATCCTCCCAAAACTGTCGTGTTTTTGGTCAGATTTGTCTGGCTGTGTCCATAGAAGCAGGCAAGACCCCTGGTGAAGACACTAGATCGGAGTATCGAAACGTTGGGTCATGAACAGTAACTTTTTAGGTTACGTTAAACAAACTTTTAAGCCAGAGTATAGCATTAAACTATGGCGAACGCGTTAAGAATTGAATACTTCGTTAAAAACAACCTTTTCAATGAGAAACACTCAAATTGTCGCTATCGTAACGATTCCGATAAGGGATCTATATTTTTTTTCAATGGGTGTTCAAGGATTCTATAGCTATACAATTAATCTCTGTCGATCAGCGGCACGTGTATTTGCACAAGGCCCTTCAAAATTTCGTCGCAATTCTTCGTGTCCAATATTGACAAGATTGAGGATCACAATATCGTTATAATTGTTATCAATTAAGAGTTTCTCACTTCGGAAGCTCTTCGAAAAAGAATTAGATTAACGGAGTATTCAATTCATCAAATTTTCCACCACTATAACGAAAATTAATCCCTGTTAGAAAATAAACGTGTAATCTGATTGGTCGCGGAGTATATTCGATAATTTGCAACTAAGGGCATATTTACATGATGCGGATTGACAGTCATATTTTTAAAACTATCTCTAATACTCTGTCCAATCGGATCGAAAAACGCGAGTGAAGTCAATCCGGGCACATGTTTCCATGGAATATTGTTTTCGGTTTTGGAACACTATTTTCTGTGCTTCCCTCAATGTCTGCAGTTCAGCACGACGCGCACCAACATGCGTATCAAGTCATTTTCAAGTCAAACCGTGTTTAGATGAATCATGAATCCACCCCACTGCGTGGATTGACCGCTTCAGCCATCCGTTTCGATCAGATCGAAAACTTTCAATCTTCTTCCTGTAAACACAACAAGGAGAAACAACATGCGAGATTTGACTTGAACACTCAATCCGCTTCACGTAAACAGGGCCCAATAGTATACGGTCCTTATATATTGAGTAGAAAGACAAAGACAAAACAGATGTTTTTGATCAGGAAATCGGGGCTGGTGTGTTGTGTTGTCAACGTGTTTAGTACATGTTTAGACTAAATTTTAAAAGCTCAGTCCACTGTTGATACGCAACATGAGGAACAATCAAGCTTTTAACTAGCCTGGTACCCTGGCCCAATTTCAAAAGAAATATGGGCCAGGTAACCACTAATCTCATTCTCGCGTCATCAGGGCTAAATCCACTTATGACGATTGCAGTTTTACTCATAGCCACTAAAAACGCGCGAAATTTCAACCAATAGGAAAGCAGAAGTCTTTAGTGGTTACCTGGCCCATATTCTTTGATTGGGCCAAGGTACCAGGCTAGCTTTTAACTTAGTACAGTTTTCGCAGTTCTGTACAAGCTGTCATAAGTTAATGTTAATACTCAGAAAGCTATAGGCAGACGCTCTAACCATTGAGCCACTAGAATTCGGATAGCCGAACAAGGTTGTTTACAATATTTATCCTGGGAACGAACTGAACCGTACGTGTGTCATAAGTATACTTGTTTGGCTACAAGTCGCTTTGTATTGGTTAATGTCCAGTTAAATGTTGGTACTTCGTATATGGTGTTTTCAACAGTAGAATCAGAGCAACCAACTGGTCATTAGAAAGTTGCAAGTTCGATCTTTGTCTAGGGCTTAGACCCTGTTTACATGAAGCGGTTGAGTGTTCAAGTCAAATCTCCCATGTTGTTTCCCCTTGAATATAGAGTTTACGATCAAATAAGGCCAAAAGCTACTGTGTAAAAATATTAAAAATATTTATTGTATGGTTAAGATTTCGTCGTGCTACGACATCATTCTGCAACTCAACATGCTACTGAAGGACAACTTCATCCGCTTTGTTTCTCCTTGTTGTGTTTATATGAAGAAGATTGAAAGTTTTCGATTTGATCGAAACGAATGGCTGAAGTCAATCATTGATCGCTTTGAAATTTTAATGTAATTTTATATGTGTTAGATCTCTATTTATAAACTAGTTTAATGTATCTTATTTGTATTTAGTTAGGTAAATTTGAGGGCCACAAGTTTATCAGCCAATCGCTGTCATGTGTCACCCTCGTGAAATAAAGTTGTTCATTCATTCATTCATTCATTCATTCATTCATTCATTCATTCATTCATTCATTCATTCATTCATTCATTCATTCATTCATTCATTCATTCAATCCAGTGGATTGACTTGAGATTCAAGCAAGGATCGACTTGAATGTCTCCAATCTGATTCATGTGAACACGGTTTGACTTGAAAATGACTTGATACGCATGAGTGAAGTTGGTGTGTGTCGTATTAAACTGCAGACATTGAGGGAAGCACAGAAAATAGTGTTCCAAAACCGAAAACAATGTTTCAAGCAGATCGGATTCTCCATGTAAACATGTGCCCGGATTGACGTCACTCGCGTTTTTCGATCCGATTGGACTGTCAATCCGCTTCGTGTATTAAAACAGGGCCTAAGAAAGACAAATATTTCTGAATATTTGAGTCTGGCGAACGTCTATCGTTTAGACGGCCTCGTGAAAAAAATGTGGAAAGCACGTTGCCAGATATGTGAATTTGTGAAGGAAAGACATATGTTAATTTAAAGTAGTTTTAAATACATTTAACTTGATTTAAAAAAATTAACAAAAGAAATAAAAAAGAAAATTCTCTCATCAATATACGATAATTTACTAAAGAATTGTCTATTAATTACAATAATAATATTGACAAAAAAATTAATCTAATAAGGTGTTACTCCGAGTGACGAACCATACCGAACAAGTAGAGAAAACTTTACTTGGCCCGGCTGGGATTCGAACCGGCGACCTTCGGTTTACTAGTCCGATGCTCTACCAACTGAGCTACAGGTCAAGTTGGGAGCTGAAGGAACCTGATCTGCAGCTCAGTTGGTATAGAGCATCGGACTAGTAAACCGAAGGTCACGGGTGGCTAAGTAGAGTTTTCTCTAATTGTCCGCTATGGTTCGTCACTCGGAGTAACACCTTAAAGGGGATTGGCATTAAACATTAAGTTTGTCTAATTTGAAAGAACTCATAGAATTGTAATAGAAGATCCTTTACAACTTTTTCGTATCTTTCTGCGTTTTCAAGATATTTCAGTTTGTTTGATATGTAAATGAGATGGTCTCTGACGTCAGGAGTGGGGTAAAATATTTTCATACAGAGCAAAATCACTTACATATCGAACATGAAATGTTCAGCGTCGCAAGGAGTTTTTATGTGCACATTTTCAAATGATTTCGCTGAACAAACTTAGAGATATAACTGGTTTTGCTACATGTGAAAATATTTTACCCCACACCTGACGTCAGAGACCATCTCATTTACATATCAAACAAATTGAAATATCTTGAAAACGAAGAGAGATACGAAAAAGTTGTAAAGGATGTTCTATTACAATTTTATGAGTTCTTTCAAATTAGACAAACTTAATTTTTATTGCCAATGTCCTTTAAGCTGGTTTTCCACTAGGCGACTTTTTTCGCGCGAAGCGACTTTTTCTTTTGTCTCATGAGCTCTGAGGTGGAACTAATCAGAAATCTATTGAATTCGAACAAAAGAAAGTCGCTTCGCGCCTAGTGGAAAACCGGCTTTAATATTCTTCTCCAGTCTCCACCCGACTTCACTGTCCCACAATAATCATTGGAAAATTAATCTAGCTTTCGTTTCAGGGTCGTTACTAAACGCTTCTCGACCTCCAATGGCTGATTCACTGGAAAACACCAGCCTGGCAATGAACACAACCCCAGAGCCCACAGGCTCGACGAGTATGTCCAACGGCGAGATCTTCACGTTGACCGTTATGATGGTGGTATCCATATTATCATTGGTCGGCAACTCGTTGGTCATCGGCGCGGTGTACGTACGCGAAGCGCTTCGCACGCCCAACAACATACTGCTAGTCAACCTGGCCATAGCCGACCTGGGCCAAGGCATCATGGCCATGCCTCTGCGTATCACCGAAGTCTTCAACCGAGGTATGGAACCTCTGGTCCCCTGCCTGCTCGTTCTCTACGTCACCATACTGTTCTTTGGTGTTTCCATGATAACGGTGGCTTTGATCTCCATCGATCGCTTCATAGCCATCCGTTGGCCTTTCTTCTACGTGAAATCGTTCACCCGCTGTAGTATACTGATCGCCATCACATGCACGTGGGTATTTATGACCATCTTCGCCATGGTCCCGTACCTCGGTGCGGCCGTCAGTCCTGAGATGACCACCAAGTTTTGCTTTTACTCTCAGTACCTTTCCAAGGCCTATTTGCTCACCATGTTCTCCCTCATAAACATATTGATCATCGTGATTCTCCTCTTCACCAACACCTATCTCCTCAAGCAGACACTGCGGCACATTACCAAGATCAAATCGCAAGTAGTCCCGATGGCCTGGGACGAACGCTCGTCGGATGAGCGCGCTGGATACAACAACAACACCCCCACCACCCAACAACACTACCACAACAACAACAACAACAACAACAACAACAACAACAACAACAACAACAACAACAACAACAACAACAACAACAACAACAACAACAACAACAACCCAACGCCTAGCAACGAACACCACGTTGGCAAAACCAGGGCACGTTATCACCGCGAGATCAAGGCCACCAAAGTTACCCTGGCCGTCGTAGTTTTCACAATTGTCCTCACAACCCCCATCATGATCATCGACTTGGTGTCCATCTGGTGTCCCATGTGTTCCCCACCCGTCATCACAAGAATTTCCGTCGCCATGGCGTACGCCAACTCGTGCGTGAACCCGTGGATTTTCGCCGGATTCAATAGTGTGTACCGCAAAACCTACGTCGAAGTCCTGAAAAAGCTGAAGAACTTCTTGTTGTGTAAAAAAGAGCAATAACATTTGCATAAATATGCATGGACGTCGCGGTAGATATTACAGTGTGTCTTTGTGCACTCGGGGCGGGCTGCGACTAACCCCAGACAATTTTAATCTGTCTAACGCCAGACAATTTCACTGTCTAACGCCAGGCAATTTTACGCTGTCTAACCCCAGAAAATTTTACTCTGTTTAACGCCAGACTATTTTACCCTGTTTAAGGTGGCTCCATACAGTTTCTTGAAAAATGGAAAATACAAGTTTGAGAGTCCAAAAGACGTGATTAAAAAATTCGGAAAAAGAATAAAACTAAATATTATGCACAGTTATACAGTCTGACAATGAAAAACTGTTACCAAATAAATAGTAACAGTTGTTGCTATGGCAACAATGACGTTTCAAAATGGCTCCCAATGGCACCCTTCAAACTAATTTAATTCGAAAAAAAACTTTGGTGACCCCCAATTTTTTTTTCATTAAAACTTTCCTTGAAGTATGAGTAATCAATAGCGCGATTTAAAAAAAATTCTGTAGAACGAAATTTAAAAAAAAATAACAAACATGATTTTTCCGGGGAAAAAATTATTCGTTCAGATACAGAATTTTTTTTAAATCGGCCTATTGATTACTGATACTTCAAGAAAAGTTCTAATGAAAAAAAAATTGGGGGTCACCAAAGTTTTTTCGGAATTAAATTAGTTTGAAGGGTAATTGGCAGCCATTTTGAAACGTCATTGTTGCCATAGCAACAACTGTTGCTATTTATTTGTTAACAAATTTTGATTGTCAGACTGTTTAATTATGTATAACATTTAGTTTTATTCTTTTTCCGAATTGTTTATGCATGTGATTTGGACTCTCAAACTTGTATTTTCCATTTTTCAAGAAACTGTGCAAAGCCACCTTAAGGCCAGACTACTGTACATAGATTCTACCCTGTGTAACGTCAGACTATTTTCTGTCTAACAAAAGACTATTTTACTCTGTCTAACACTAGACTATTTTACTCTGTCTAACACCAGACTATTTTACTCTGTCTAACACCAGACTATTTTACTCAGTCTAACACCAGACAATTTTACTCTGTCTAACGTCAGATTATTTTACTCAGTCTTAATGCCAGACAATCTTACTCTGTCTAACACCAAACTATTTTACCCTGTTTACAGAACATGTAAAAAAATATTACAGTAGCCATTACATGGGCTATAGAAAAAGTGTGTAAATCTAGCTGTGTACAGCACATCTAAATCATGAAATCCAGGTTCTTGTGCAGTGTATGTAACTACTATAACTAGATAAGTGGTATTGAGCTGATGTGTGGAAAATTAAAAAAAATCAATAAATATGTTTAAATGTCTTTTTTATGTCAGTGGTAATTTTGCGTGAAACATTCTTCTCTTTTGACTGGAAACCACCCTTCGCATTTTGATACTTGACCTTGGTAAATGTACAGTATATATAAGGTTACCTATATATATATATATATATAACATTCTTCTCTTTTGACTGGAAACCACCCTTTGCATTTTGATTTTTGATACCTATATATATATATATATATATATATTAGCCCCATTTCTCAAGACTGGATATGTACATATAGGACAACTTGGCATTTTGTAAACAGTCTTAAAAAATGACTTGCCCCAAAACGTAGATGAAAAAAGTTAAACAAAATTGTCTCTTGTCAGATTAGCTAATAGCTTAATATAGTCCAAACGTAAACGCGTTGTCTAATCTTTTAATATAAATTTAACACTGACGTTTATTAACTACAAACCAGAACATAATTTGACAAAGATATATTTGTTTTAGCATTGTATTTTGAACCATTTTAGGCTAATCAAAGCTCTTCTTTTGACTTCAAGAACACGACTCACGAGGTCGTTTTAACTGGTCAAGCAAACAAGCGACATTTTACTAAAATGTGTTTTTTGTTTCCAAACACTTTGTGAACTTTGTTCAAACAAAGAATAAAACAAATTACATAAACATCTTACCATTAGTAATTTCTTTACCAGTCACTTGGTAGCTGTCTGTATTCTTTCAGGGACTTAAATGTTCAATTTCATTCCCCCCCCCCATTTTTTTCACACGACCGACGCCATCTTTGATTGCTACTAGCAACTACTTCATGTTAGACTTACATAATGGTACCACCCTTAAATCCGGCCCTGAGTTGAAGCATACAAAAACGCACTCGTGAGGGCTGAAATGTACGTATGCACATGTATGGCCAATAAATAACAAAATAATTACTTGTATACCATCCCAAGATTATATATCAAATAACTACAGTTTATTTAACAATTTATATATTTTTAAGTTTATAATTTTTTAAATAATTTTTATATATTTATATTTTATATATTTAGGGATTGTTTAACTCACACAAGATAGTTTATTTGTATCTATTGCATTATTTATGTATAAATCTAAAATACACACATCTTTAATCCAAATAATATTTGGCGCCTATACTTGATAGTAGGCGGGATTTCGTCAAAGATGACCAGTCCACTAGGAAATACATTTAATTAACTGACAACAACTCAGCAATGCATCTCACTCAGCCCTAAGATTCTAAGGTTTTTCAAAAAATTCAAACACGAAGTGACTATAAGCTTACCTCCCTTATTCCACAGACGAGGTTCAGTGTACACGGTCGGCAACTTCGAAGTTCCAATAAACTGGTCACTTTTTAAATGTAATACGGACCGTTTTAAGCGTAGTTTTGTCCCGGCACTCACCCAGTATATAAATAATCCAGTTTAGCATTTTACATTTACTAAATATTGTAATTTATTGAACTTTTTAACTTGTAAATGTACGTATTTTTTATTTTATTTTAGTCTTTGAACTAATTTTGTAAATATAAAGTATTTCACTTCGGTGCAATTTTATATCTAATAAACCATTAATTATTATTATTATTATTATTCGGAATATATGAATTGCATGCCGTATAATCATCACGTTTTTTGTTATTAAAACAAACAGGGCGGTTGAAATAATAGGAGAATGCTATAGTAACCCGACCTTCTCTACAAAAAGTCAACAACTAGAAAATTTCGACAATACCAGTTAACTGCAGATGTCAGTGATATAAAGATTAAAATTATGAATGGTTTGTTACAGCTCATTTTAATCAGTATCACCTCTGACAGCAGAAGTGAGATATATTAACTGTAACGTTTGTTACTACAGTATGCACATAGAAACACTAACAGATACAGGTCTAGCTGAAAATGTTCTGTTTCTGCTAGTTACAGTAGGAGAAAATAAATCTGATTTTATACCAGATTGTAGTGAATATAACCGTGTTAGGAAAGCACTGTATTGAACTGAACTGAACTGAACTGAACTGAACTGAACTGAACTGAACTGAACTGAACTGAACTGAACTGAACTGAACTGAACTGAACTGAACTGAACTGAACTGAACTGAACTGAACTGAACTGAACTGAACTGAATTGAATTGAATTGAATTGAATTGAATTGAATTGAAAGACTTTGTTTAACCAATAAATTCTTGCCTGAGTCGGTCAAAAATGGCCCTTTATTATTTTACTCTGTATAACGCCAGACAATTTTACTTGTCAAAGGATATGAATTAAGTAGGGGTGAATTTTGTATATATGTAATCGTTGTTACTATACAGTATATGATACGCCTACTTATTTGAATATATAGTAAATTATGTTTTCGTTGTATTTGACACTACCAGTGGGTTCAAACTTTACTACCTTATATATATATATATATATATATATATATAGTTCAATCTACAGACACGGTGTTTCGCTGTACAACAGCTCATCAGTGTAGCTTGGAACAATCTGAATGAATTTCACCAATTACTTATACACATGCGATCGTCGGTGACAACCGCATGTGGGACAGCATCGGTGAAGTACATTCAGATAGCGTGAAGTGCGCATGGGCCCAGAGTGCTCAAACATCCACAAGGGTAGTGAGCGTTGCATTATCGCTAATAGGTACCCAGGTAATGATGATTTCCAAATTTTAGAAGTGGGGGAACGCTCACTAAAGTCAAATGGGCGTGGCCACTGGTCGTAAAATTAAATGGGCGTGGCTCCTGTTGTGGAAGTTAATGGGTGTGTTAATGGGTTGGCTAACTTGGTCGAAAAACGAGTACACTCATTGACTCAAAGCAAAAATAGTGCGGTGTTGAACGGTGTTCCACTACGTTTAATTTTTTTTAGGGGGAACGGCGTTCTAAGCAAGCTAGGACGACGACGGCAATTAAGTTACTACATTTAAAAGAAACCATGGATGGGGACATCGTATATTGTATGTTTTATGTATTTTGTAAGAGCTTTAAAAAGCAGCCATAGCTTCGACTACGTGACGTACAATAGATAAACGCCTAAATAAACTAACAACGTTTGCTGTTCCTTGCCACGTCGTCGTCTTGAAAACGTAAAAACGCTTCAGTTGACGTTGTATGTGCAACGAGGTCGGTGTTGGGATTACTCTTGGGACTGCAAATTATTCAACGCTTTGTTTTTGTTGAAAAATACTATTGTGCTCGGGTCGTCGTCGTGACGTTCGCGTTGTGCTTGCTTAAGGTCCCTAATATTTGTCAGGGGGAACGGCAAATAGTGTCAGTGACAAAAATGCATTGGCGCCAGTTCAATGTACTTTGTAGCGTTACGGAATGTATGCAGTTACGTCATACCCGTCCCGTGGGTATAGCTTGTGTAGAGTATTTAAGGTGTGCTAATAGCAGATAATGCCATTCGAAGGCATCTCTCTCAATTCGAAGTTCTAGCTTTTGTGAGTGTGATTGGTTGTGCCATGGTGATACATGAATAAATGAGATGCCCGCTTCCTAGTCTGTTGTTCCTGTTCTTATTGTGTACTAATGCAGTTTAGCTATAAAGTGCTTTATACTCGTTGTAATAGAGTATAAAGCATGGTATACACTATGTTGTCGATATCGTGTGTATATCTAGTCAGGCTAAGTACAATCAGTTAATATAAATTATAATATAACCCTTTACAATGTAGACTCCCAAGGCCAGAAGGTGTCCATTTGATGAGTAGAATTGTCTGGAGTTGCCAAATCGGGCAACACTGACCAGTGACGCTTACGTAATTCTCGTCGCACTAAGTTGCAAAGGTTCAACATTTGAATCAGTCATTGAGTGTTGTTTATGCGCGAGTTGGTACTGATGAAGATCAATCGACACACACGTGTCAAGCTCAGATTATAAGAGAATGTTGCCGAGCCCCAGACTGCAGTAATAACCCTCTATTAACTATGTGCATGTGTGCAGACAAAGATCAAACTCGTGATTTCTTAATACTGGACTGGGGACTAGATGTTTGAATATCCTGATTGTACTAAAATGTACCGAAATTTAGAAGCAATCGTAGACTCTTAGCGACATGTCATGAGGAGAAATTGGAGAAATTGATATCAGTAAACATTTCCTGGGATTCGAGTTTGTATTGAAGTTATGTGACGCGCCATCACACACGCCCTTAGCTTACAGCTTATACAGACAAGTGATGACATGGTGTGTGTTCTGCTTAATGGATTAACAAACCCGCTAGCTTGACGTTTTGTTTTGAAATGAACACTTCAAGAAACAGAACAATCGCATGACAACCTAGTTTCTATTTTTTTTAGTCCGAAAATGAGATTCCTCATTTAATTGTTTTGACGGTTGCCGAGTTGTATTACCAAAATACCAAGTAAGTGATATGATATACTAACTTGATGTCTCGCCGCGGGTAAAAAGTAGATACAAGCCGGAGATGTGTTAATGTGATAAAATGGCATTTAATTAAACTTGCAAGGTGTGCTATTTTTGAAGGTCACTGAATGTTCACATGGCCTCCCCGCTTCTATAGACAAAATATTGACATTCTTTGTGTGGCATTGGAGCTGTCACGGAAGCCAAACGGACTGTCCTATTAGAAGAACGAGCAACGAAGTAACGAAGTGAATATAGCGAAGAAGATGGAAAAGGTCTAGTTGAATCGGTACCAGTAACGGTACACGGTGAGTCCAGTGGGGTTTTTTTTATTCCAGTGTGATAACATATATACTTGTATGCAGATCTTAAATGTGTCAACGTGTATTAGTGTTACTGTTCTTCGATAATAACAATTGCTCTTAAATAGGGCTATTGATAAGAGTATTAACAATTGGCAATCGACTCAATTTTTGGAGTCCCAACACGAATCAGTCTATTATGGCTGGTCGTGCCGGTATATATGACCTACATTATTCACACAGATTCGTGATTTAGATCGATTTAGCGCCGAAGTCTGAATTAAATACAGCTGCGAGGTTAGCAAACATGCATGATGCATGGCAAAGCTCTCAATTCATCTTGCCGGCCTTCTTCAAGAGCTTTGGGTCTTTCAAAACTCGTGCATGCAGTAACCGTACTATAGTTAGTCTAGTTACACTGAAGCCAATAAAGGATATGCATGCATGCCCAACTATGCAAGCACAAATATATATATATATGAAAGTCGTGTTTTCTTGCGTAACATTTCAAATATTTCGTGGGAGGTATCTTTCAAACGTTTCAGTGCAAATAGCCTACAGAAAAAGCCTTCTACAGGCAATTAGTTATATAAACACTGCTTTATCGCATTTTCCATAACCGGTAATTCAAACTGAAGTCAAGTGATTGAAGGCAACGCTTATTTAGCATTTTAGTTTTATGCACATCTGCATGATTTAGACGTATATATATATAAAAGGCTAATCTCTAGGATTATTAATTTCCCCTTATAACAACACTTCACTATTGCTGATAATGAATCAGTTAAACTATAGCGAATGCCGCGAATGGCGCAATTCCTATAGCTTTTGCATGATTTTTCGCTTATTAAAATTCTAAAAACTAGACTTTAGAAAGCGAGACGAATCGTATATGGCATCCTAATCACTGGATTTGCGTATTTGGTCAGAGCTGACTGTTATAAACTTGTCCCGCAATGGCTATTCCAGACCCAACTAGTACATAATTTATAATCTCAAACCTAACTTCATTCTTTCTATGGTTTTTGCAGCTCCGAAGCTTAGCTAATTTTCGCTGTGTCGCGCGCGGGTTTTTATGTCGCGAGTCAGTATACAAAATTTTCAGTTATTAACTGTCCTTTTCCTCTCAACAATACTTGGCAGCATTGTATTCCCTCCCAATATGCTAGAAGTAGAGCTTCCGTCATGCAGCTACACACTGTGCAGTCGAATCTCAAAGAGACGAAAGAACAGTCAGTATAGAGTTTATCACGATTGGTGGCCCCTTGGCCACACCTGCATGGCACTCGTGGGCCGGCAGCTTTTATGCTTGACTACAGTACTTATCAACCAGTTAAACTGCGCAATGCAAGTTGATTTGATTTGGACTAGTATAGCATAGGTTGAGTTGATATAATTGGACTATAGCTACGTTTTCGTGATTTTCGTGGTGATCGAAATGCCAGAAGCGAAAAAACATTCAAATGTTGACATCCGGTGTCGCCACGCAGTTTCAAAACCTTTCTTGGTGTCCCAAAGTGTAATAACTTAAGAGTACTCAGGAAATCCAAAATACTGAATATCCAGTGCGAGTATATCTCGATCAGTATATTTCCAACTTGACTATACAACATAGCAAACTCTATATATAGACGTTATAGATGTCCACATAAGATGCAACCATCTTACTGAACTCGAAAACTATACGACTTCCTGGAAAAAGTAGACAAATAGCTTGAACTGCACGTGTTGTACATATGCTGTTGAAAGTCAGTTGGTTTTCGTGGTAAAATGAAATGGCACTACAGGAGATTCAAAGGTGTGGATATATCCGGGTGTCGGGTGCACAGATTGCATGTTCCAAAAACACACTTGCAGTGCCCGCATGCATGTCAACACGAATATTACTTTCACTGTCACGCAATTGCGCAAACCTATCGAATTGAGCCAAAATTCTTTAAAGTTGTTACTTTGCTGATCATACTATACAGCTAATCGGATTAGAGTTGTTCTTAACACTCTATAAGCATTAAACCTTAACCCTTTAATAGCTGACCCTAAATCAAGCAATGCATATCAACCCAACATACTAGACAACAACGTCGTCCTGAAGACGTGAAAATGATCTGAATAACGTTGTATGTAGAACGGGGGCGTTAGCATTGCTCTTGGGACTAAAAATTATTCATTTTCTTTATTGTGCGAGGAAATATTGTATTAAGGTCGTTGTCCTTGACGTTCCGCGCGTTGTATTTTCTCAAAAGTCGTTATACCCATTACATGCGCTTTGCCCACTGACGCGGGCGGGATGGGCTTTGGAAACTTCCAAAGTAAACTGAACAAATGCACGCTCCGCCTGCGCGGGCAAAGTTAGCCTGCGTGCAGACGCTCTAGGGCTCTAGGGGGATTCCAAACAAGGGGGGGGGATTTAAAGCGTCTGCGAATCAGCGGCAAATTCCGTGTTCTGTAATTTATTCCGATTAATTTGCAATTCAGCAATAATTACAGCGACTAACGAGTAACGAGTGTCAACGACTAACGAGTATTCGCTAGGAAATTGAAATCTACATCAATTTATACTAACCACTTAAGAATCTATATGAAGAAAGAAACTCTAATCGATAAATAGGATACTCTGAGCTTCGTAGGAAGGTAATAAAACAAAAACAAACATCGAGGAGCAAAGGTCGTATTATAAGTGTCGTATTTCACTGTGATGTTTGAAGCGATTCACAAGTTCAGTCCCGCATCTTTTTCGGCTGTTTGATAGTTCTCAAACAACATTACGCCGACTATAAAAGCTTCTAAAAGAATTAACGAACTCATTTTAGTCCGTGCTTTGGTACAGTTTTGATTAATGCGTTGAAGCGGAAGAATCGAAAAGTCCGTTGCCTTTGTCTGCGTGGTAAACAACAAAACATTCAAAACGGAAGCAGTTGTAATTAACCAATTGAATATCGTGTATAAATATTTGGCCAATCAGAGAGCGTCCCCAGAGTTCTACTCCGGGGATTTTCCGAACGTCTATGGCGTAGGCCAACCTCGTACCCAGGGTCTTACCTCCGCTCCCCCGCCCCCGCCCACCGCTGCGGTGGGCGGGGAGTGGAGGTAAGACCCTGGGTACGAGGTTGGGCGTAGGCTGGGGCAAAGTGGGCGTAATGGAAAACGGCCTTAAGCTCCCCCTTGGACTCCGCCCTTGTAATACCGTTAAGACATTTCTCCGGTCTAAACATAGTTAATAGAAAAAATACATGGTTTGGAAACCCGGCAAACTTCAAAGCGGTTAACAATCAAGCTACGATTCATGTTGAAAGGTACATGAACGTGCCAAATCCTTTGTTTCAGGTTTATCAATATTTAAACAGTACGGTTGAGTGATTGAACCCAAACGTTGCTATTGGATGATTGCTTCATTATACAGAAAACACAATATGTTCAGTAACCGTGAAAGTGAAAAAATTTCCATAAACCTGAACAAAAACATAAAACAATGACTTTTGTTGATCTTCCAAACCATGAGTATATTTTCTATTAACTATGGTCTAAATAACGCCAGTCACGTATTACAGTGCAAGGAATCGAAACGCAAACCATTTTTTATAAGCTATCACTAAGTATATGCTATAGGTATCAGTTCTCACACCGTTTCTCGCTGGGTGGGAAAATAACACAGAAGTTGCTGTATAGACATTGAGTAGGAACTTTAAGATGCTAGGACGACGACGGTGGTTAAAACGCAAGATAAGTTTTACAATTTAAAGAAGTCACGGTTAACTAACAAGCTAGTTTGGTGACTTCCAAAACGCCCCAGTATTGCTAAAATGATTGTAGTGTGCGTATTGAAGTCAACCTCAAGCAACAGTTCTCATCTTTTGGCCGTTGACGTCGTCCCGAAACCGTGAAAATGCTCTAAGTGGCGTTGTATAAAGAACGAGGACAGTGTTGAGGTTACACTTGGGACTAAAAATTATTGATTTTCTTTGTTTTGCAAAAAGAATTATTTTGTTCAGAGGACGTCGTCGTTGAGGTTGACGTCTGTTTCTTTTTCTTTAGCCTCCTTACCATTTTTCTCCCTTTCCTTGTAATTTCTATACCCTTTTCTTTCTTTTTCATCCCCGATATCCCTATCACTGCAGATCTATATATAATTGGAGTGCGGGTGCCCTATATCAATGACTAACTGAGTGACCGATTCAAGATGGCGGTTCATGCGTCCTTTGTCATATAGTACTAACCGCTGACCCTTTTTCACAAATATATTTTTCATTGAATTGATTGGTCTGTGGGCGCGACTGAGCCCACAGTCAAATAAACATATTAGACAGAATAAGGTCAGCAGTCGCTACCATGAGAATTGCCGTCATCTTTGTTCTGTCACTTTTTGGACGGAACAACTTTATCTTTTTACTCTGTCTAACGCCAGACGATTTTATTCGTCAGGGGGAGAAGACTCGGAAAGCCATAAACGGAAGGGTCAAGCCTGAGCTGTGTTTTTCGTACGTGCGTTTTTTGCATTGTCAGGCCTTGTCGAGTTTCACTGAGAGAAACTGATCGATTATCTGAAAAAATAATTCTCTAAATGAAAGAACTTTTTACTAGCTGACCAATTATAACGACTTATACCGAAATCATACTACCCAATTTTATATATGGATTTCATATTTTCTACTCTATTCCAAAAAATGAAGATTGACGCCTTCCCCAATGAGAACATGCACAGATACACGTACGTTAAATATTTACCCTATTATAATTATTCCTTGAAATTTAATTGTCGGCTATGGTTCGGTATCTTACCGTTTGATATATGATATAATACAGTCATATATACAGTATTCAATTATTTGACAAAAATGTCACAACATTTCGACAATTATGGAATTTATGTACAGACAGAATGGCACCTTTAAGACGAGCTGTCTATATACAAGATGAGTGGACTACCGGCTTAGCGTGATTGTGATATCGGTATCCCGTTATTTTCTCTGGTATTTCGTGAGATTATTTCGTTTTTGTGTTGAACGGAGGAGCTAGCGTTAGGTCCTAGATGTTGAATTGGAAGTTCTTTTTTCAGTTCTTTTTTCAGTTTCAAGACGGCGACTACGTTTTGGGGGGACTAAGAAGTTCACGTGAGTAAACACAAATTCAATTTCGCTACAGACGTCAGACGACTATAAGTTTTCGTTGATACGCTTCTTGCTAGCTTTACTTGCTTAGCTCTGGCGAAGGGCCATCGCTCGAAACGTTAGATTCCTACGTTCTCTGTTTCGGCAGTATATCTAACCTTACTATATTTCGATTGTTGTTTCTACACTGCCTACGCAGCACGCTACTTTTATTTTACTTGCTTAGCATGTGTAAGATTGAAACAAAGTTGTTTCTATTTTCTCGTGTGTATGACTGAACAATTAGTTTGACTTTGACGGCAAAAAAGCAGTTGCATCTATTCTCAAATGTCATTATAATAGATTGAACTTTAAAAGATTCAAATAAATGCTCGATTTAGATTTCAACTGATGGACGAAACCAATTATGGCAGTGAACTTTGAAGTTGTGTGGGAAGCGGCGTGCAGCGTAATTTCTTTCTCATGTTTTCCGCCTTGAACGGCGACAAGCCGCACAAACGAGGACTGAGGACGTAATATATATCCTTGCCTAACAGCTGGCCTGACCAGCTTCTGAACAAAGTTTTTTGTCAAAGAAAAACTTGTCAATTTGTGTCGTACACACGAACAAACAAAACTTGTTAAAAACTGAAAACTTGGTTGCCTGAGATAGCACAGTTATTAATTTAGCGCAAATGGAATGTTGTGGATCAGCCAGTCTCGTGTCCACCCCCACACACTCTTCCGCCGAACGTCTTTGACAGTAGGGCGGGAAGAAAGTTGAATTTGGGATAGGCACAACTTCAAAAAGGCACTTAGAGCTTCAAAAGGACACTCGAGCCACATGTTTTATCGTAAGAGCACTTTTCTGTTGCCAAAAGGGCACTTTACGACAAAGTCGTGGGATAGTATATGCATGCGTCTACTGTCCTCACGGTTCCTATAATGATGAGACCCAACATCCTATCGTTGCTGTCAGAGCCTATCTGTATGGAACTACAGCCGTTTTGAAAAGTAAAAAGACACTCGAAAAGCCAACAAAGTAAAATCCCTATTCGCAAGCGTATCGTCACAA
>JAWNZC010000013.1:2472500-2505000 GCA_035771165.1 Paragorgia papillata
ACTTCGGTGCTCGGCCGTTTTGCCTTTGGTTTTAACGACTGTACTAGATGAAATGTTTCCCAGTACTTGCTGCTTGACGGGGATTAAGTCACATTATTAGCCTTCCGTATGAGTCAGCGGCTAAAGCCATTCTTTCTCTTCCCCTTAGCTTTCAACGATATTTCTGATCAGCCTTGGTTAATAGTTGGCTGCGCATTATGACCGAGAATGAAACGCCTGACAAAAACACTCTTGATTTGGCTTCTAGTGGAAACCGCGGTCGCGTCCATCCACCTCAGAAATGAACTGCGCAGTCCTTCAAACCGTAAGTACTTAATAATAGACACGGTAAATATTAAAGTTTACATACAGATGAAATATCAAATATGTGAGTTGTGCATTGTGTGGATGTTAGCATTAGAAATATGTCTAATATCTTATACAAACACATTTCGGTCAAATTTCCTCTGTGTTACGGAATGATCGCCAAGGAGTGGTTTTTGTTTCAAAATGTCCATGATATAAAGTTTCTTTCACGTCGTTATGTAGTCTTGTTCATATACTGATTATTAACTAAATTATATATCTTAGTTGAGTGTAGTTATTTTTTTCTTCTTTCGCGTCACGTCACCATGTCGTGAGGTCGGCGTTAAGATGTCGTTTGGTGACTTGACCAAATTACGATCTGAACTCAACATATATAGTTGCTGTCTAAACTATAGGTGGTGTGCAACCAATCCCCTGAGATTCGAAGGACAAAGATATTTTTGCCATGTTGGATGAAATTATAATTGCAGATGATGAAAAACCTTTGTCAAATTCATCCAACATGGCGACAATGACGTAAGGTGCACACCAGCAATAGTTAATATTCTAAACATTATAGCAAGCCAAAGAATGAAATGTACATACAAACATAATTGTACAAAGGAGAGAGAATACATGTACATTCCAGATAATAAGAAGACACCGGCTCGCCAATATAGCCTGTAATTTAGAAGACACCGGCTCGCCAATATAGCCTGTAATTTAGTATGCCCTCTGGTCATCTGGAAGGTCGACAATTGTCTATTAACACTTTGAGGTCTGACAAGTTATTCTGGCTAACGCCAGACGATTTTATTCATCACAGGGAGAGGTCCAGGTCTCAAAATGTTAAAACCTATATCTCTTGAACCCTTCGAAACATGAAGAGTCTGAAGACGAGTCTTTAGTATTTTATTCTGGCTAACGCCAGACGATTTTATTCAGTCCAGGGAGAGGTCCAGGCCTCAAAGATCAATTTGATTGTTTTAGCATTGTTCCCCTAACTGAACTAGTTATTGCTCGAGAGTGGTTCGGCGGTATTCAGCATTGTTTTATATATAACCGACTCTTTTATTGTTAGTAGCAGAGTTTTACACTTTTACTTTCTGTTATCTAAGTTTTGGACGTATTGATTATCGTTCATCTCCAGGATGTTTGCTGTTAGCATAAAAGAATGTTAAATAAATGCCTTGCTGTTGTTCTCTTATTTCAATTAGCAATTAGTCACGTTTTACTCTGATGAAGGAACCCGCTCGAAAGTATAAAGTATTTCGTTGCTAAAAATCTCGGCACCACCTTTTCACTTCGCTCTGTCCAAAACACTGCCTACAAAGCACTCAACGTTTTACAACCATTCTCACTGATTTCCAATGAGACGCATGCACGCCTATTTTTGATTTGTGCACTTGGCCCACACATCAATGGCCCACACACGGAACGTGAAAATGACACGTCGGTCTCTGATTTCACCACACTAAGTTTTTCTAATTCTTTGATTGGGATCTTTTTAATCCCCACACGCAATTCCTGTATTTGAAATATTTGTTGAAAAAAGAATTCGTCGTGTTTACGTCAAGGAAGCTGTGAAGGAAATGACTGTTCGATAATCGCATTATTCGCATATCTAGATTGTCTGAAGAAATTTTCAGAAGTAGCTTCTTCTTGACTTCTTCAAAAACATTCACCGACGGCGAAGGTTATAAAAAGTCATAAAACCCAAGGGACGTCACGAACCTCGTACCCAGGCTTTTTCTCAGCTATCGAGAAAGAGCCTGGGTACGGGAACACCGCTGCCAAACGTCTTCTTTTTAAAACACAAATGAATAGTGAGTCTTCGCTGTCAGGTTGTTGTTGGCACTGAAATTGTTCGCACATTTCTTGCTGTCTACTCTTGTATAAACTCCTTTTGGCAGTGGTGTTGGTACAGGGCCATTGGGAGAACACCTGGATACATGATTTACGGTATTTCTCATAGACGGTATACTTCATATATTAATAGTAAAAAATGTGACATCATGTTTCCCATTCCCCCCCGTAGAAATCCAAGATCACCGCGGAAAATCCTTCCTACTGGGTTTCCTCGAAATGGACCGGCTACTTGGCGATTCAAGGATCTACATCACCTCCACGGCGTATGGTGAGATCAACCTGTTTTCCCCATTCCTGAATCTAACCGAGACAAGGAGTGTCGCGCCTGGGATATCCACAAAAATCCAACTCTCCAACACGGTTCGTATGGCGGGATTTGGCAAGGAGAATAAGGGAATCCTCCTCACATCGAACGTGACAACCTCGGTGTACGTGACAAACGCGCGGAAGACGTCACGTGATGTTCACGTTGTTTTCCCAACGTCGACACTCGGTACCGAACACATAGCGGCAACGTTTACTCCCGGGGATAAAGCGTTGCTTGGTGTCATCGCTCGGACTAATAACACATTGGTCCAAATACGTTTCAAACTCCAACCTCTCCAGAATGTTACTTATATGGGTAAGACATACTGGAATGGTGACGTATTACGAGTGTTCTTAAATAAACTCGAGACCTTTCAGGTTCAGCATCGAAATGACTTGACGGGAACTGTTGTCATCTCCTCTCAACCCGTGGCCGTCATCAGCGGCAACACTTGCGCAAGCGTCCCTTCCTCCGACACGACTTGCTCGCACCTCGCCCAACAAATTCCGTCGTTGTCTAAGTGGGGGAAAAGTTTCATTACCACACCAGTTGCGGGCCGGGACAAAGGCGATGTTTTTCGAATGGTGGCCGCCTACGATACAACATTGATATCGATAGAAGGTAAACGAAATTTCACGCTCAACGCGAGAGAGGTTCATCAGTTTGAACTTGGCAGCAAAGAGCACAGAAAGATCGTCTGTAGCAAGCCTTCGATGCTCGTACAGTTTAACAAGGGTTCGTTGGATGAAATCCATTCGGAAGCCTTTGCATTGGTGGTTCCTCCCATAGAGCAATACACTTTCGATTACTATCTCGTCGTCCCAGTAGCCGTAGAGAAAAACAGTCCATCTTACTCGACGTATATCACTGTGTTAGTAAAAACGGATAATACCCAGGATCTTTTATATAACGCGTCGCTCTTTCGTGATAATTTCACGTGGGTTTCCATACCTGGTACAAACTACTCCGCGGGCGAGGCGAGGCTCAAATCGTATACGAGCGACTCCACGACGGTCGCGATAACACATCGATCAGGCGATGCTCGGTTCGCTGTAGTCACTGTTGGTCACACCGATATTGATGGATACGGGTACGTAGGAGGGATGGCAATGATAGACATTAACTGTAATCGACTGTTCCCGGAGACAATGAAACGTGGCGATGGGATTGACAACGATTGCGACGGACGAACGGATGAGGAAACTGAAAATGGCGTAGACGACGACGGAGACGGCACCATAGACGAAGATTTGGATTTTGTTATCCACGATTGTGAGTTGACCTCCGTTTGCCAGAGGAACCGAAGCAGTGTATACCTGAACGGTTCCCAATTCAATTGCTCAGTCACTCTGGGAGGTTGTGAAGGAGTCATCAAAAAGGAATGGTATATCAATTCACCATCTGGCTCCGCGGTGAAACTCGCCGTGCAACAAATAAGATGGATAAAACCGAAGATTAATGTTACGTTTCCTGTAGACAGCTCTGTGAGTAGTCTTAATATTTCTGTTCTGAAGAACTTGGTGCCTAAAGTGTCTTCGTCATGCTCTGTGAGCGATATCAACGTTACGTTCGTTGATACCAGATCTTCCATTATGGAGAACACGACCTTGATCACTCGTATGTGGACTGTTCAGGAGAAATGCGGACGTACAGTTACTGGCAATCAAACTATACTTGGTAAGTATGTTATTTGTGGATTTAAGAACTTGAGTGGACGTAACAAAATCCCAGAAAGGCGTTTTGCTGTGTGTACTGTAGTTGTACAGGCAGACACACGTCAACTTTCTATCGCATAAACCCATCCACCCGGGTGTACGATTGCATGTAGTTTCTCCAAATAATAAACAAACAAACAAACAAACAAACAAACAAACAAACAAACAAACAAACAAACAAACAAACAAACAAACAAACAAACAAACGGGAAGACAGACAGACAAACGGGAAGACAGACAGACAAACAAACAAACAAACAAACAAACAAACAAACAAACAAACAAACAAACAAACAAACAAACAAACAAACAGGCAGACAGACAGACAGACAGACAGACAGACACAGACAGACAGACAGACACACACAGACAGACAGACAGACAGACAGACAGACAGACAAACAAACAAACAAACAAACAAACAAACAAACAAACAAACAAACAAACAAACAAACGGGAAGACAGACAGACAAACGGGAAGACAGACAGACAAACAAACAAACAGGCAGACAGACAGACAGACAAACAAACAAACAAACGGGAAGACAGACAGACAAACGGGAAGACAGACAGACAAACAAACAAACAAACAAACAAACAAACAAACAAACAAACAAACAAACAAACAAACAAACAAACAAACAAACAAACGGGACGACAGACAGACAAACGGGAAGACAGACAGACAAACAAACAAACAAACAAACAAACAAACAAACAGGCAGACAGACAGACAAACAAACAAACAAACAAACAAACAAACAAACAAACAAACAAACAAACAAACAAACAAAACAAACAAACAAACGGGAAGACACAGACAAACGGGAAGACAGACAGAAAAAACAAACAAACAAACAAACAAACAAACGGGAAGACAGACAGACAAACAAACAAACAAACAAACAAACAAACAAACAAACAGGCAGGCAGACAGACAGACAGACAGACAGACAGACAGACAAACAAACAAACAAACAAACAAACAAACAAACAAACAAACAAACAAACAAACGGGAAGACAGACAGACAAACGGGAAGACAGACAGACAAACAAACAAACAAACAAACAAACAAACAAACAAACAAACAAACAAACAAACAAACAAACAAACAAACAAACAAACAAACAAACAAACAAACAAACAAACAGACAGACAGACAGACAGACAGACAGACAGACATCAAACTATTACATTATTTATTAGATTTACACGGGTTATATTAACTATGATTAACATTACTATTTAAAAGAACACCATCCTCATGACGAAAAGAAGCCTAGTGCCCGTGAGCCTAACACACGTTTAGCTTTGAGCCTTGGCATTGGAATTGGAATATTGGTGCCGACACTAGTAGCAGTGGGCTTGATAGTGTAAGTGAATGAATCATAATCATTATTATCCTTATTTCAGTGTGTAATCTTATAGCTGAGATTAAGTAGCCTGTGAGATTAAGTGGCCTTCTCCCTTTACGCCCCGCCCCCACAGAGATAGCCTATTCACAGGCTAACATTAAGAGTCTACTACTCGAAGACACTAGCTATACAGGGTGTCCCGAAAAAAATGCCCCCCATCCATTTTTGTACTGTATCTTCTTTAATTTGGGTACAAGAAGCATATTTTTATATCACGCCGAAAGCCCATCGCTCCTTCTTTGTTATCTGAAATTTTCAGAGCTAAATTGTTATCTACTCGCTTCCTGGAGTCATTTAAAGAGGCAACATCAAAATTTGAACTTGTCCAAATTATGCAAATTATCTATGCTACCTACAGATTTGGAAAAATACAGGGTGTCCCAAACGAATGTCGCCCATCCCGTATTTGACCACAGAATACAAGTTGCGGAATACAAGTTTGAATACATATGCATGTGAAAACTGACCACAGGGGAATAAAGTTTGGTTCCAAATGAAGCAATGCGGCATCAAATCATGTGGGGTTCCTTGGGGTAATAACAATGCTCATGAGAGTTCCATGCACATGTTTGCCATGTAGGCAGAAGTGCACTTTACTTCATCCGTCTTAAGATGGTTGGACAACAATTCACTCCCGAGGAAAGAGCGTTCATGGTACTTTCCTATCATGAAACAAAGAAGCCCAACAAGGACAAGGGAAGCCTTTAGGAGAAGGTTTCCAAATCTTGACGTAGCATACATAATTTGGACAAGTTAAAATTTTGATGTTGCCACTTTAAATGACTACAGGAAGCGAGTAGATAACTACTTAGCTCTGAAAATTCCAGACAACAAAGAAGGAGTGATGGGCTTTCGGCGTGATATAAAAATGTACTTCTTGTACCATAATTAAAGAAGATGCACCTCATAAATGGATGGGGGGGGGGGGGGGGGGGGGCATTTTTTTTGGGACACCCTGTAAAGATTGATTTGACTAAGCTAAAGTTGATTTTGCAAATCTAAAAAATTGCACCGTCTTTCTTCTTTCTCGTTGCAGAATTTGGAAAAAACATGTGTCCCGGACCATGACAGTTTCTGTGCACATTGACGTGTTAGAGGCGATAGACCAACAATGGAGTTATTCAAATACGGCCGCCATGGAAGATTGTGTTTACACTGAAATCGACATAGATACTCCTACTAAAAGAATAGAAGTGACCGCCAAAACTTAACGACGGATCGTGAAGATCGACCACAAATCATCTTATGAAAAACCCGAGATATGTCTTCGTGATAAAATTGAACAGTTTTCTGTCAAGGGTTAACCAATGGTTAAATGGTACAAGTTACGTGGCTAATATAAAGAAGAGAATGATTTGTTTCCCCATTGTGAGAAAAGAAGAGCCACCACGGTTATTTTAGCAAAATACAAAGCCCATTACTCGGGCGACTGAAAAGCTCCAGGCCAAGTAAAGTTTCAAGGTTTCGTTTTAGGGGTGAGACGTACAAAAAGTTGAAGAAAACCCGATGTACGAGTCAAATATAATTTGAGATGCAGAAGTCGGTAGTAGCTTATACTCTTAGATATTGTCTCACGCTTAGATAGTGGGAAACATAAACTCAGGATTCCGTTCAGGAAAATCGTTCAAAAAGTATACACAAGTTGTGCGAGTTGTAAAAATATTGACTACAGAAAACACAGCTTTCAAAATAAAGATTGAGTAAAATTTCGCACGAGATGTATATCTTATTGAATGGTTTGACCAATAATACGGACAGGTATTTTAAAAGTTCGAACGTATTTGGGCGAGAAATGAGTAAAACGCTCAGCCGTATATATTATCGACCAAACCATTCAATAAGACCTTTATTATATGACTGTTTAGTTGGAACACATGCATCTGCCATTTTAGTTTGGATTTGCCGTATGTGGGCAAGTTTTACCGGTTTAAAAAAACGGTTAAAAAACCGGTTAAACCGGTATAGATAGGAAGTGTATAATACGGTTTGTATTCCGGACTGGTATATGCACGCTGCGCTCCGTTGCCCATATATGAAAAAATGACGCCATGACATCTTATTTTTTAGTAAAAGCGATCACGCGGCTTTCTCTTCAGTTCTCTAGTAAAAATGATTCCGAAAAGCGTATTAACAAGGACGAACAAAAAAGTGTGAGAGAAAAAAAAAATCGGTTTAGAACAGGTATTTCCAAATAAAAAGCCTACTAAAAGCGATAGTGTAACACATTTGAAAATACAGTAAGAATTTCGAGTGACATAGAATGATACTGGCACTGTTCCTATAGAAAAGAGATAGCATTCTAAGAAATAAGTTTTAAGATTTCTCATAAGAAATAAAACAACAACGTGCAAATCCCAAGCAGAGCTCCGCCATCTTTGAAAGTCTGGCATTCCGGTGAAAATGAAGCGTTGAATTTCATGCAAGTATATTCGCTCGGCCTGTATGTATTTTCCACCTCCACTCTGATCAATTACATTTCGTCTTTTCTGGTTTCATCTTTTTCTGGCGATCCGTCCTCGTCGTGTTTCGTGAAGTAGTCGAGCTTCTCCTTCGGGTCGGGTACAATCGTGTCGGCTCCAGGCTTCCAGCCAGCGGGGCACACCTCGCCGTGTTTGTCAGTGTATTGGAAGGCTTGGACCAATCGTAGAGTCTCGTCGACAGATCGTCCGACCTGATAGACACAAGAACATCGAGACTTTCTTAGGTTTTGGGCGGAGTTGGAAAACGTTTTCATCTGGGTAGGTTTTCAAGTTGTCACGACCTCCCTCAAAATAGTGGGAGTTTGTCTTTTTCCGCGACATTCATAAATAGCATGATTTATACCCTAATTTTTCACGGTTATACTGTACCTGGGTATACTGTAAGCTTTCCAATACTGCTACTCAGTACTGCTGACTACCAGCCTCTTTATACTACACGTAGTTGCTGCTAGCTACTCTTGTGATTGTTGCGGAGAAGCGGACTTCAGGACTGTCTCACCGTGAATGCCAATGCAGTGCATTTGTTGGATATACACACTGCTTTGCTGCAAATCAATACCTTTCCGCATGAAGTGAATGGATCACGTGATCTTTTTTTTTGACAAATCTGATTGGCTACTGTCCAATGTTTGCCCGAAGTTTTGGATGTCCGAAGTTTTGCGAGAGCCAATCAAATCTCTCAACGCGTTATCCACGCACTTCATGCGGAAAGGTCTATTCTACTGACCTTCCCAGACTCTAAATTGTTTTGTGTGTTAAACGTGTTAAACGTTGAACCTTCCTCACTTGTAAACCTAGGACATGGGTGGTACCCGCGTACCTGCAGCTTTTTCCCAACTCTTGTTTTGGGCCTAAAACGCCTAGCGTAGTATGTGTAGTATACTGTAAGCCTGTTCGGCTCAAATTTGTTTTTAGGCGACAAAGGGCAAAATCCTGAGGCAAAGCACTAGCGGGGCTACTCGCAGTGTAGACGTTCGCTCTTAGGGGGGGGTCATGGGGTTCCCGAAAAACGTTTCAAAGTTGCGTTCAAATCTAGACCGCGCAGTGACGTCAAAAAGAGAAACTGCTGTATGATTGGGGCACAGAATAGAAATACAACCAGAAGTCCAACTCGAGTGACAACTTGTCCGCTTTTCTTCAATGCGCAGGCGCGATATTTTACGCCATCCGACGCCATCCTACGCGATCCTACGCAATGTCCTACGCCATCCTACGCAATCCTGGCAGTTCCCCCGGCAGTTTTAACGGCAGGTTCAAACTGCGACATGCGCGAGGACATAAACTTCAAAGGTTCCGACGCGAGTTGTACCTCTGGTTGTATTTCTATTCTGTGATTGGGGGGGGGGGGGGGGGGGGGGGGGGGCTCGCAAAGATGTACAATATGGCAGTGCCCAATGTATATATGTGCATCATTATAACACAACGGAACCCCCAAGCCAAATTTATATTGTGTATTTGATATTTGCTTATTCAAAAGTGCACTTACGCACCGCGCGCTCATGTTCAGTTTTGCATGATTAACTTACCGGTAAGTCGTTCATCGTGATCTGTCTTAAAAATCCTTTGTCATCGATAATAAATAATCCCCTAAAAACAATAAAGTCAAACAATATCGCTGTCAATTTATTTCCATTCACAGTTTAAATTTTCATCCAGTGAGAATACAAAAGTTTAAAGTTTTAAAATAAAGCTGCACAATGTAGTGAGTAATCCTTTTATTATCTTTATCCTTATCATCATTCTTATTTAATTATCATCATCCATGTCTTTGTTCTTACCATTAATGTTTAATAATAAAATTACCTCAAAGTGTGTCCTTCATTCTCTAGTAGAACTCCGTAGTCTTTAGCAATCTGATGGTTGAGATCAGATAGTAGAGGGTAGCCAAGTTTTCCCAGACCTCCAACTTTTCGTGGTGTATTTATCCTGGGGTCAACAAAAAGAAAGAAGTTGAGATACCAGGCAGTGGATCAGGGGCGGTGTGGCCCACCGGGACACCGGGAGATTTCCCGGTGGGCCCCGAGGATCTGTACTTTGTGGGCCCCAACAATTTCTGACTGGTATCGTGATGTACAGTTCAATTCGTTTTATAAAACTTTTAGTATTTCGATATTATTTTTCCAATTCAACGTTTCCTATGCAGAACATTTGTTTTATTTTATTTTATACAATGACACCCAAATTTCAAATAATTTCTGGGGGAGCATGCCCCCGGACCCCCCTAAACATGAGGAGCCAAAACAAATTTGAGAATGAGCAGTTCTAAATTCTTCATATGAACACTGAAAGTGGGCACTAGAACTGTCATTTCCCGGCCCCTATTTCAGAGCCACGCCGCCACTGCAGTGGATTACCATAAAAAGAAGGTTAAAAGACATACAGTACTGAAATGTAATGTAAAACTTTATTTATCAAGGGTAAAACACTTTACAGTCATAGACTGATAATCTAGTGGCTGAACCTACCAGGCTAAATGTGTGAAAACCGAATCCACTGAGCATGCCACAACCTCTGTATTAATTTTTCGGAATTCTTCCATTCGATTGCTGAAGGCAATGATCTCAGTTGGACAGACAAATGTGCTGTTTCAGAAAGAGAAAATATAATATTTTATAAGATCTTTTTTGTCCACATCATCTAGTGGTCTATCACCAATGCTGCAAAACGGTCCCAAACAAATGCACCTTAAATAATGTAATATTGCTTGTATGCATACATGTGTATGTATATGTATATGTATATGTATATGTATATGTATATGTATATGTATATGTATATGTATATGACAGTATATATATATATATATATATATCAGGAGCTCTGGAAGCTTTTCAAAGTTGTGGGTGTCCTGCATCTCGCAGAATGCCATAAACAGGGCCATGCCCTTCAGAGAATATAATAGATAACTAATAACTATATATACATAACATACAAGATAACATCACAAGTTCACAAGAACGTTTAAAAAAAATATTACAAAAAAAAAGGTATTATTATGTATAAAAAAACGAAAAGATGTACTTCATGTAACACCAACAAAAATAACAACACCAATTTGTTTAAAATTTGCTAATATATTGTGGCCCTGGACACCCGCTGCTTCCAGAGCCCCTGATGTATATGTATATGTGTATGTGTATGTGTATTGTGTACTGTATACATACATAATGTATGCATATATGTTGTTCTTTCATATATTTGTAAGAAATTTAAAATTACAATTGTTTATTAGTCTTTTGTAGGCAGCAATAGCTTAACACTACTCAGTGACTTAAAAAGGTTTGAACATAGTTCCAAAGACTTTAAGTAAGGTGCTATACTGGTGTTTTACTTACAAATCCAATGGGTAGAAGAAAAATACCAAATATTTCCCTAAAATAAACAAGTAGAAATAATTTCAAAAAGAAAACAAAATTTGAGTATAACAAGTGATAAAGTAAATTACTTTACTTGAAAAAAATGTGAAATTAGTATAGGTAATCATTCATAATCAATGTAATACTGTGATAAATGTTTTTTTGCATATTACCAAGAAAATCTGTCAAATTTAATGATTTGAATTCACCCTTAACAACCGCAGTTCCTTCCCAAAATGGAGCAGGCTTGGAAACTAAAAAGATTTTAAAAACATGCATTGTAAATGGTAATGATGATGATAATGATTATGAAGATGATGATGATGATGATAATAATGATAATGATGAAAATGATGATAATGATGATAATAATAATGATGATGATTATGATGATCATAACAACAACCACAACAATATATTTTTTTGACTTAAATGAACACAGATCACTGATCAAGTCTTAAACAAAAATGGCAACATTGCTCTCATCATGGTTGTCATGGCAACCCTATATTCATGACTATATTCTGTCACGCACATGTTTACACACAGGCTCAGATAAAGTGGTTAAACAGCTGTCTTATCAAACAAACATCTTTTTGATAAAATCCTACAACTTTCCTCAATTTAGTCAAATATACGCAAATCAAAATGACTTTCCGCTTATATTCGAACATAAGCCTTTTCGGCAGTGACTCCCGCCGCGACAAGAATATCACGAAACCAATGAAAGTCACGCGATGGCGCTGAAATGTTGGGATCTAAATTGTAACGGAACAATGAAACGGTTTTAACGAAACTAGAAAATACTACGACAATCAAACTAAAGTCTAGTATTTGAACGTCGAACTCAAAAAGGTTTTCCACTGAGCGTATACAAACTATTAAACTGCCTAAATACAAGCATACAACAGCACGTGCCGACGTGCATGGCTTTATTCAATAGCAAACACAAAAGGAATCTTCTTTCTAGTCACGAGAACATAGCCACGAAGGGGAAAGAATATCCCGGACTTACCACATAAAGAAACCAGGGTTAGATAGTTACATTTAAGTTAACAACGAATTTCCTGACTTACTTTGAGCCTTGCTCCAGTGGAGTGCGTGTTCGGAGCTCCTTCGCTCTTGTGGATACACTTGTCCCCCAGCGTAAATTCTACACGACTCTTCGTCACTCTCAACTTTGTTGGCGTACGAAAGGACTGCACATAATAAGCACACTGCTACGGACAAGCACGGGGTAGGTTTTAAGAATAATAACATTTTTTTCCGGCTGTATAGAGATCAAAATCGCCCGGTGTACAATCCCACACAATTCGATTTAAAATTCGCGAATAATATAAAGAGTGACGTGTCCTTCGGGTCATCGGCCAGCGGTCTACAAATGAGTAGCGTTATCCAATGACAAACCTTCTTATAACTGGAATATTACTATTCTGACCAATCAGAAACCTGGAAACTAATGCTTAAAATCAAACATGGCGTCCGCTTACGCGAGGGTTTGAAAGCATTGGCTCGAAAGTAATGGGAAATTATTCAGTTTGACATTTTCGAATAAGAAAATGAATTTGCTTATGCTTATGGAGCATATCTACCCTAAATTTGAAACAAAGTAAATTACAATCTCGTTTTCTGTGATTGTTGACCATATGCCATCGAAGTGGATCGAACTAGTGAAGTCTACATTTTGCATGGGGAGACTTCTGCAAACAAAAAGGTAGAACTATCTGAAAGTTAGGAACAATGTTTAAAAGACTTAAAGATTTAAAATTTTAAAAATTTAAAAAATTTAAATATAGCTAAATTTTAAATTAGTCATACCGCACTCGGAGTTCGTCGATTTACTTTCGTAATATGTCGTGACTCGTCGACTGTCACGTGATTCTTCATTAACCCAGCAGCGTTGTGAACTGAAAATATAGTTCATGCACCCGATTGAATGAAATAATTAAAAAGCTACTGCACATGATAACTATCTGAAGATTCTGAACAACTTGGCTATGCACCTCCACAAGAGAAGTCTTTCGTCGTAATTTGTTCTTCAGGATATTTAACGATGTTGAAGTTTTTATGCAACAAAGAAAAAAAACAACATGTTTTTTAAACTTTTATTTAAAATTATGATTAACACACACTACATACAACACACTTGTCTCGCACGATTTTGACCATTCACCATTCTACACTCAGAATGTGTAACAACACGCTGCAACACACCTGAAGAGTATTGGTCTTCCTTCGAACAAGAGAATATCCCAGTCACGTGTTGTCCACGTGTTTCTAATTTTAATTCCCATTCCTAGCTAGTGGCGGCTTCAATCCTACCCTGCGAGCAGAGCCTTCTTTTCCTTATTTCTTCGCTGAGAGAGAGGAAGAAAAGTAGGCTCTGCTGTATGCGTGTTTGGGTTCGTCCAAGATTTAGGACGAAGTAACCCGTTTAAGACCCGTTTAACCGGTTCTCGTTTTGTTTTCTGCTCTGATTGGGACTGGGTTCGAGATTGTAACCAAGCAACTGACATGCATGCGCAACTTTTCTTCCTCTCTCTCTCTGCAGACTTCACCCGTTTCCCTCCGGGGAACGGAAACGGGGGAAGTCTGTATGCAGGCTACGAAGAAATAAGGAAAAGAAGGCTCTGCTTGCGGGGTATTTCAATCCGAACAGTGGCGGAAATTTCAGTTCCTAGTTTCCATTTCAAAAGATTCTAAACCAAGACTACAAATTCAGCCTTTAACCTTTCTCCTCCGCAGAGGCTTCTAGGCCTTTAACCCTTCAAATTGTCTATCAAACTACCTTTTCGGTCCTTTACCACCCCCACCCCCCCCCCCCCCTTTCCCCCGCAAAAAAAATAATTAAAAAATTAAATCCGACTGCCCGTAAACGGGTCAAGAAAATAATTTTATCTATTTTTTTTCTATTTTTGTCTAACTTGAAAGCTAATATTTTGCTTACTATAGCTCAGAGCTTTACAAAATTTACGAAGAATGGTATTATGAATATGTTCTTGCTGGTCGTGTAAATAAATCTGTGCGAAAAGCTTTAAAAAAGCTACAAGTGTCGGCGAAATGTATCTAGCGGATAATAATTTAAATAATAAATATAATAATTTTTTTACCGGGATGTCTGGCCATCTCGATGATAGTACTTAGCTCGTTGCGAGACTAACTGCAAACATGGCGTGTCACACGAGGAAATCGAAATCTTTCTTGCAACTTGCAATACAACGCCATTGCGTTGCAATTTGCCAGGAAAATTGCTTTGTGTGACATGGCCTTAATTAAGCGAGTGGGGGTTTTCAATTTAAAAGGCGCTTCTGCCTGCACCTCGCTGCCTCTCTTTCCTGCTCTTCCCTAAGATCTGGGAACCTTGACACAATTTTCTGCACTGGTACACCTCCTAAATTCTTATCCTATTCCTTCCTGTATCAATTCTTTACTCAGCCGGCTTGAGAGTCGGGTGTATGTTGTATATCACGTCTGTCAACAGGAAAGGATTGAATTTCACTCAAAGGAATGAAAATAAATAACCGTGTGAGTTCTGAGGCCTGAACGCATCGTGTACTAATGTTTCTTATTGTACCAAGTTTGAATACCCAATTACCTTTTTCAACACAACGGTGGATTTGAGTTTTACAACGTGGTGGTTCAGTGGTTGTACCGAAACTCTGAGTAACCGACTGGCGAGCGTATATTAAACAGTAATAAAACTCCGTTTAAATTGCTGTAAATTAAGAGACAACATGAAGAAACAGCAAGGCAGTTTGAAGGCCAACGGGTTACAAGAACGCCTGATAAACAGAGAGGCCTTTCATCTAGTTAACCCTACAAAGTACGGTACGGCCAGTTCGAGAAACGAACGTCAACTCGTGAAAAAGATGAAATCCCTCCACACTCAACAGAACAGACGAATGGCGAAAATCGATGACGAAATCGACGAAGTGAAGGCTCACCAGAAGAAGTTAAGAGAAGTGGACGATACGACATGGGATCCTAGGACCGTGGTTGATAAAACTACGGACGTAGAAGATGTTGAAAGTCGCGGCGAAGTCGAGAAACAGAGCGAAGTGTTTGGAGTTCAAACGCGCGTGCGTAAACACCATGCCTCGGGTACTAGACAACACACATCGAATCGTTTATTGACTTCGGTGGTCGCTTGGGACCGTCCAAAGAGTATGACCCCTTATGTGAGCAAGAGCAGAAAGCACGAACCGAATGGATATTTGTCGAAGAGTGTGAGTCAAGAACGCGGGGTTAACTACTTGAAGACGACCAGTGTCGTGCTGTCTAAGGAATCGCCTAAGAATTCGTTTCAATGTGGTCTACTCGATATTCGCTTGAAACGCAATGCGAATTTGTTAAAAAAATACAACTATAACCTGATGAGCGCCGATAAAGTCGCGCGCGAAAAACGACGGCAAAATACGCGCCATGTACGCCACGACGAGAAGGAGCCAGAGCTAGCAGAGGGATCTCGTGAGAACAATTTGTTGCCAAGGAGACAGGGTGCGTGGAAAAACCCACACACGTTACGGTCGGACGTCCGGCGACACGTCGAGTTCGTATCGAGAGCTGGCGCGGAACAGGACGCGCCAAACCACGGACACCTTATTCATGTGTCGACTACACACAAGTTACCCAACCACGAAGCAACGGATCATAGTAAAGGAGTTGGGAATCACGGCAATAAAAAAACTCGTTTCCAAGAATATAGTACTGCCAAGGATGGCGCCGAACATAACAGACAGTACTCATCCGACGACGAGGTCGAGGGACGCGAAGAAAGTACGCCAGAACCCACGGAAGAGAACTGGGGAGAAACGTTGCGCAAATGTCGGTATCTTAGAAAACCGAAGGGTTACGAAACGCCAGAGATTGCATTGGAAGCGGTATTTCAATACGAGTAACGCGCATTTTAACACGAAATCGCAGTGTCTTACCTTAACAACCTATAGGAATTTATCCTTGTTATACACGATGTATTTTTCGTGTGTCCCATAAAATTCGACAATCAAGGCAATCACTGTGCATGATGAATCCGTCACGTTCTGATTCGAGATAAAACTTATTTTCTTTATAATATAACATAGCTTTATACTAGACATAACACAGATTAACAAATAAATTCCCAACGCAGCCAGGTGAAGAATCAGACATAGTTTAACGCTACTCTGGCTTAAAAGTTTTTTGAACGTCTGACTATGAGACTACACTCACTCTCCAACCATTCAGTGAATGGTTAGAGAGTGAGTGTATATATAGAGCTTAAAAAGTTACTGTTCATGACCCAACGTTTCGACACTCCGATCTAGTGTCTTCATCAGGGGTGATCGTTGTATGGGACCTGTCCTTACAATGCATGATCACCCGTGATGAAGACACTAGATCGGGTGTCGAAACGTTGGTAAGTTACGTTCAAAAAACATTTAAGCCAGAGTAGCGTTAAACTGTGTCTGATAACATAGCTTATTCTAAAGGTTAGTAGTACGGTTGCTTCAGCTTTATGTATGAAAAAGTTTTATCCCGATTCAGAACGTGTCGGCAAAACTCACGCGCGGTCAAAATTCTGAAAGGTCTATCTTTCGTGTGCCGAATAGAATATGTTTTTTAAATGTTGCATTATTAATAAATTTTGTTAAAGAATCCCAAAAAGGTCTAAGACGTGATCCTTGACAAGCTCCTTGGTAACTTACAGCCTGCGGCATTGACGTATCGCTGATTCGCTGGGAGACAGTTGCACGAACCACTCCATCGCGTGTAACAACATACTGCAGCGCAATGTCAATGGCAACAGTCGTGAGACAAGTTGCGGCAATCTTTGAGAACGGAGATGAACGTTGCGCTGAGACAACACAAGCCCAAACTTGTTGAATGAGATTAAATAAACAAGTTGAAAGGGTTAAAAATACAAATTAATATAAATCAACAAGCCAATCTAAGACCAGGCTAATAATCTAAGACAAATATATTACAATTAAAATATATTTTAAAAGGAAACGATCCGCAACTAACCCCCATATCACTTGAAAAACATAATCACGTCTACATGTTTATAGCGTTGTGGGAATAAACCCTACACGCTTCCTTCGAATTAATTTGGATAAAGTATAACCTTCTCGGATAGTAATTAGTAATTATGCACATGTGACGTCAAGATATTTAATTTGCATATCAAACAACCTGAAATATCTCAACAACGAAGCAAGGAAACGAAAAACTGAGATGTTACTCTGTTCTTTGAAGTAAGACAGACTTGATTTTGGTTTCATGGGCACTTTAAACGCATTCCTGTTCGTTGACTTGGCCATTTCCAAACCCAGTGCCACTTGTTTTTCCCTTATAGATTCTTAGAACGTTTTCCATTTTGGCATAATTATAGGTAAGCTTCACTCCCTTATTTCAATAAATTATTTCCCCTCTTCAACAGAAAATGCAAAGGAGATAAATGAGGACGAGTTGACCACAAACTCTGGCTTTAAGCGTTATATTACAGTCATTTGCAACTCACTTTTCACCCAAATCTTCGGAAGTCCGTTCGGAAGTTCGCAAGTTCGTTGGGAAGTTCAAAGTTCGTTTTGAACTACGCATTTGATTGGCTGTTAGGAACCAAGCAACCAATCAAATGCAGAGTTCAAAACGAACTACGAACTTCCAAACGAATTTCCGAAGATTTGGGTGAAAAGTGAGTTGCAAATGACTGTAAGACAACAGATATAGTCTCAACGTTGACGCTTGGAGATTCGAAAGCGGGGCTCAAACTCACCCAAGCCGTGTCGAGAAGTAACCTTCATTGCAAGCTCTGCTGGGTCGTTGGTGAAAATGAATTGATTTCCTCGTACCTCCCGCAACCGTCGAAAACCCACTCAACTGAGGGGATTGGGGATAGTGGTGCCCGGATGTATCGGCACTTGGTTTCTTGGCTTCCCGGATAAATATTTCTCAAGCTTTCACCGCAAATCTTGGAAACCTTGCGTTGCTCCAAACACCCTAAACCGCCTTGACGCTCACGGGTTGATGCCAATGGCGTGAGCAGTCTGGGAAATCTTGCCGCTGACCGAGCGGAAGTCACGGAAACCGGAAGAGGTCTTCCGAGAAAGGTTCCAACTCTCTTGGTTAAATGACTTTGAGAAATGTCTTCGATTTTCTTCCCACACTTGGTGGTCAGGACCATGCCAGAAATAACTCTTCGACTCACTTCTTTGTCGATGTCTTCCATAGCCTCGTGGTCTAGGCCAAAAATTTCAGCTCTTTCCGTCGACTGGAAATCGTTACCATCCCAATCAGAAAACCCGTCATCGCTACTCAACGGTCTTGAGAAAGCAAAGTGCCCTTCATCGACACTCCATATGTCGTTCACCTCTTTCCGGGTATCTGTTAAAGGGGACAACGCGACAGTTGATCCCCTTCTTGGAGAAATGTCCATGTGATGACGAAAAACGTCATGGGAACCGGGTTCTGGCGAAACTGGATTCGTTGTCAAATTTCTCGGAAAATGCGTGGTCGTTTGGTGAGTTTTGGCTTGCCGAAGTTTTGGGAGAATGGTTCCTTTGAACAACGAAGCGTTCTCTTTGTCGCCGCTGATGTCGGACCTGTTGTATCTCCAAAGCTTGGCTCTATCCCCCATTGTTGATCTAGTTGATGAACTAACTAGTTTTGTTTAATTCCATCTTGGCTTGCCAAGTTGTCAAAAACACGGACGCCGTCGCAACGGATAACGTAGCAGTGTAGTACACGACACAGAGGGTCACATCTTTATATTAAAATACTCGTGGTATCAGAAGCTAATATGTAGGGATGTGAAAGGGATTAAAACCTTGCCTTAACTAAATACGTGTGAGAAAAATTCTAAAGGGAAATTATATACTTCCACAAGCCCAATTAATGCTTAAAATGGTTTAACTTCCTCATCAGCATTTAATCAGAATTTAGCTGAAGATTTCAACGTTTTTCAAGTGGCATGTCACGATTTCAGGTAACCCGGCCCAAATCGGGATACCCGTGTACAAGCGAACCCATACGCAAACCCAGGGCAAATCTACCATCGATTGTAGGACAAAGGGGCTGTTTTAATACATGAACGGTGAGACGGGACGTTTGCCGGCTAAGCGGCATCGTATCGCTACTGAGACGTTTTTTCTCCCGTCCCGCCTAAGCAGAACCCAGGCTTGACAAGAAAATTTTCGCCTAGATGCTCTGTCCCGCCTAATCGGGACGATATAGCGGATACCGTTTCCGTCAAATTCTATCTATTTCTCTGTTATTCTGTGGTTTTTACAACTTTCCAGCTGTTTTGTGAAACGTCCCGGTCGTAATTGTCCCGCCTGAAGACATTCTCATATAAACCCAGGATGAAAAACGTCCCGTATAGTTGTCGCGTCCTGGCTGTCGTGCCAAACAGCCTCTAGTTTAAAGAACTTGATTTATGATTCTACGGCTCTACGCTAAGGTCAGCGGTCTAATCTTTCAAGCCTCGCTAATGGTTTACCACATTAAACAAACGTGCCATCTGTGTTTACTTTACTGATGATAAACGGTTAAAAAATCATTCGTTGTATTAAAGATAGAAGCGAGGATCAAGTGACACTTTCACTGTGACTTTCGCTATACCTGCCGATGGCGAAGGAAGGAAGGAAGGAAGGAAGGAAGGAAGGAAGGAAGGAAACGAGTTTGATATTCGGGAGAGACCAAGTAACAACTCTGCTCTGCAACTCTACTTACACGAGTCTCAGAACACGACCTTTAGCCAATCAGAGTGCACATTTCCAAGTTTTATATATACCAAATTTAAATTAATATTTAAAACACGAGCAGCAGTCATTTTCACTCACGTGACGGTGACCCCGTTGGGTGTGGTGAAACAATAAGAAATGTCTGAATAAGAATAGTTATTGTGCACCAATATGGCCACCATTTCATTGTTTCTGTGAAAAACTGCAAAAGATGTTACGTTGTCATTTTAAGTGTTCTTTCAAATAAGACAAACTTAATTTTCGTTTCATAGGCAGATTAAGATAAAAAAGATATCCGTAAAAGCAAAACTATAGCTATAGACCTAGAAGAATTTTAAACCGCTAATTTTCAAACTCACCAGCTTTAACACGCTTATTTTCTTTAAAAAATTGTTTCCTCATGTTTTCTCTGAAACGATTGTGAAATATAATGTTAACTTTATTTGCTATTTATTAGTTCGACAAATTACATTTGGCTACACAGCATAGACGTAAACATAGTCCGTTATATAAATGTTTCGTAACTAATCCATAATCATGGCGGTTAAAGATTCACTACATAGCTATTTATCTTTCTAGCATTTACATACTTTGATTATATATCTGGCAAACTGTTTACCATTTGGTTGAAGACTTCCCCACTAAATTAATAATTCACAAACCGTTGCTAGTCATGCGAATAAGCTACTTCTAAAACTTGGGTCTGACTAATTTTTATATTTATTTGCAGGGTTCAACCAAAACAGATTTTTATTTTTTTTCACTATACAATAGAGGGTGGAACAATTCCTTTTTTCTTTGTCATTTTAGTTTGCAGCACCTATAATAAGAAAAAAATTATATAATTTTGAAAATAATACATAATGATGATGATATTGATAATTATTAAGATTAAGATAAAGATAATGACAAGGATGATGAAGAGGAGGACGACTAAGGTGATGATAATGATAATGATGATGATGATGATGATCATGATGATCAAGATGATGATGATAATGATATTGACGATGATGATTATAATAACGATAATGATCATAATGATGATAATGATGACGATGATGATGATGATGATGATGATGATGATAATGATGATGATGATAAAAATGACGATGATAACGATGATGATGATGATGATAATGATGATGATGATAATGATGATGATAATGATGATCCTGGTGATGATGATGATGACAGCATGTTTATAGTTGAGCATCCTTTCAAATGCAAGTACATATTTATCAAATGCTTACCGGGGTATATTCGTTGTACTCCAGTGTACTCTCGCCCGCAAAGTTCGTTCACTGTAAATTCTCTCTCCAACAGCAAGCCTTTCTTTTGACATTCGATGACGGAAATATTATCTCTGTACGACACACGGACTCGTTCCTGTTCGCAGATGCTCTCAATCTCAGGCCCACCGGTCACAGTCAGGTCGATCTTTCCGTGACATCCGTTCGGCACGTGGACAGGATACCTGACCACGAGTCTTGGCTTCGTAATCTTGATGTACTGCGAGAGATACACGACGTTTCCGCACCCGTCGGCCGCCTGCCACGTCCTATTAATGGCCCGCGTGCATTCACGCTCGACGACCAGGTCACTGTACGTGAGACGCAAAGCTCCCTTGCCTTCGCACTCGACCGAGCCGATCACCTTGGCGCGCGGTACGAGCGCGTCGACCTCGAGCGTGCAACTCTCGTACTCGTACCTCGGTTGCCGAAGCTGGATCTCTGGCGGGAACGTAGCCAGGTCCTCATCGATACGCCCGTCGCCGTCGTCGTCGATGCCGTTTTTCAACTCCTCGTCGATTCTCCGGTCACAATCGTTGTCCATCCCGTCAGCCGGCGTGTCGACGCCGGTACACTCGCCGGTGATGTCGGCAAGCCGTAGTCCTCCCGGGTAACCGTACGAGTCTCGCCAGGCGTACCCATACATGAACGCACCGAAAGTGACAATCGGCGAAGTATGGTCAACTCTGTGGACACCTTTCGTAACGCTGATGGCGGACGCCGAGTAGGGAGTACCTTTAATCTTCTTGAACGAATTCAGATGGTACGCCGGATTCCCATCGACCAGTACTCCGCCTAGGTGTTTGGTAAGAACAATGATGTTAATGTAACTCTGGAAGTACTGTTGTGTTGGACGGTCCGGGGTCGAGAGAATGTAGTGAGAACCGTACTGTTCGATTGGAGGAATCATGATAAGGAAAGGATCCGTGTCCGTGCCGTCCGTATCGGCACCTTTACTGTATTGCAGCAACATGCATGGATTGGTGGCGGTGATGAACTGGTACTCATCCGAAGGCACATCACGCTCCACGAAGTCGCCCGCGTTGAGCGTATACCTGGAAGGAATTTATACAATATGAGCGGCAATCGATCAATCAATCAATCAATCAATCAATCAATCAATCAATCAATCAATCAATCGATCGATCGATCGATCGATCAATCAATCAATCAATCAATCAATCAATCAATCAATCAATTGTACAATCAATCAATTGAACAATCAATCAATCGAACAATCAATCAATCAATCAATCAATCAATCAATCAACCAACCAACCAACCAACCAACCAATCAATCAGGTACTTGGTATTTTATGCTTCCTAAAGTTAGACACTGCTATTTCAAAACTCGTGTCTGACTACGCTACTGCATGCCTGACTGCCCTATTGCTTGCCTGCCTGCCTGCCTGCCTGCCAGCGTGATCCGAATTAGCAGCTCGTTTCAACGATTACCTTTCGCCTGGGTGGAACACGACCGATGTGTGATCCTGGGACGCCACAACTCGGAAGAAGTCGCCGCTCTTCCGGCTGAACAACGGAGCGGTGACGAATCGCCGTCCCCACGTGCTCGTCGGCGTTAGCATCTCAACTAAGTGATCACAGTAGCCCTTCTCCTTCGGCACGTTGGCGCACTCGTTGCCACTGTACACAGATACTGCGCGAGTCGAGTAGATTCTAGTCCCGGTCAAGTCTCTCGTGTGCGCCAACCTGGAATGTTTGTAGTCGGTTGAGATTGATGATCATCGTATCTCCGTTACGATACACTGCGCCTTGGTAAACAAATGGGACGTCTTTGTCCATCCGAAGAGTGATAAACACGGTAGTGTTGTCGTAGATACCAACAACGGCTATCAAAGAGTGCTGACTCACAGTATACGAGACAGCGTAATATTCCGAGCCCTGGATGTCCGTGGGCAAGGCCAAAAACGCGTCGGTGCTATGAGCCATGATGTTTAGGCCGTAAATGACTAATTCGTGATCGGCAGTTACCAATATCCCTTTCTTTTCCTTCTGTGTGCCCGAGAGACGCGCCCGTAGCGGAAGATCCACCCTGACGAGTTCGTCTGCCTGGAGTAGAACGGACCGGCGGTAGTTGTCCAAGCCTGGGATGCTAATATCTGCCCTGGTCGTGTTGTCTGACGTAATAAACAGACTGATGGCGCCAGCGCGCTTCTGATTATACTGCTGCATAAAAGCAAGCACGAATTCTCGACCTCGGTTGTCTGGGATACCTATAACAGAAACAACGCATCACGAATCTCAGCACACACTCAAGGTGGCCTCCTGCCGTTTCTTGGAAAGTGGTGTCAACGTCGATCGTGGATAATGCTATTGGCCATTTCCCAAAAGAGTTGAAGACTGATGACGGGTTAGGAACGCTAGTGTACTTGGGGTTGTTGGGAGGGACAGATTTCATGCTTGGTAGCGTAAGCACAACGAAACTGTCCCTCCAAACGATCCCAAGAACACCAGCGCTCAATGCTCTTTACCACGTCTTCAACTCTTTTTGGTAATGGTAAATTAGGTGTTATTCCGAGTAACGAACCATACCGAGCAAGTAGAGCTCGAACCAGCGACCTACGGTTTACTAGTCCGACGCTCTACCCACTGAGCTACAGGTCAAGTTGGGAGCAGGTCGTGGAATGATGGTACTTATATTTGATATTTCGACACTGAAATCTAGTTTCTTCAATATGCAGAAACTTAACTCTTCATCTTATTACGCTGTTGGAATAATTAACGTAATAAGATGAAGAAACACCGCAATCTACTATAGCTAGCCTAATAAGAATAAGAATAAGAATAAGAATAAGAATAAGAATAAGAATAAGAATAAGAATAAGAATAAGAATAGGAATAGGAATAGGAATAGGAATAAGAATAGGAATAGGAATAGCAATAGGAATAAGAATAAGAATAAGAACAGGAATAGGAATAGGAATAGGAATAGCAATAAGAATAAGAATAGGAATAGGAATAGGAATAGGAATAGGAATAGGAATAGGAGTAGGATTAGGAATAGGAATAGGAATAGGAATAGGAATAGGAATAGGAATAAGAATAAGAATAAGAATAAGAATAAGAATAAGAATAAGAATAAGAATAAGAATAAGAATAAGAATAAGAATAAGAATAAGAATAAAAAAACTCCCAGCTCTTACCAACAACAAAAGTATGGTTAAGAATTGGATTGGTGTTTCCTTGGGGATCTACTGCTCGCACTATTAATTTATGTTTTCCCTTATCAAGATCACGGCCTCGGAAATCGCCCTTGGTACCATTTCCACACCACTCGAACTTGTTCAGGTCGTCTAAAGCACATTCAAAGACAGCTTCTTCATTCACTGTCCATCTAATGACCGGGTTCCTGTTTGTGAGATGAGGAAGTGGGCCAACTTGAATGAGGACGGGCGCCACCAGATCTTAAAAGAGAAAAGGATCAATGGAAATTATATGAATTACGATTTGTCTTGTTTATTCACGAACGCTGTTATAATAGCGTACCGTCGAGCTGCTATTTATAGCAGAAAATGCGGACAAACCAACCAAAATTGATTTTCAAATGATTGTAAATGAGCCATTATCTATTGTTCGGATTGCAAGAATTATGGGGAAAAGCGGACAAACATAAATAGTGACGTCATCACGACGGAGCACTATTTATGAACAAGAGGGCACTCAGAGACTGCACATACCTCCGCCAGCGGGTATTAGAGATGTTTAGTTCATTCATGCGTCGACTCCGTTTGATGTGCCGTGGTTAATAGGGACTTTAAGATGCTAGGACGACGACGGCGGTTAAAACGCAAGAGAAGTTTTACAATTTAAAGAAGTCACGGTTAACTGACTATTATATTTGATATTTGAAGCTAGCTTAATGCTTTCCAAAACGCCATCAGTTTTGCTAAAATGATTGTAGTGTCCGTATTGAAGTCAATCTCAAGCAACAGTTCTCATCTTTTGGCCGTTGACGTCGTCCTGAAGACGTGAAAATGCTCTACGTGGCGTTGTATAAAGACCGAGGACGGTGTTGAGATTACTCTTGGGTCTAAAATTATTCATTCTCTTTGTTTTGCAAAAAGAATTCTTTTGTTTAAGGTGGCTCCCTATAGTTTCAATAAATGCGCGCTATTTCATACGCTCATTATCTAATGTTATTCACAAGTTTAAAAATTTGTTAGATAAATACTAAGTAGACCTTACTATAGCAGAACTATCGCAGATATAAAATATCTATCAAAAAGTTCAATTATTTGCTGTTACCATGGTAATAATGACGTTGGAACTTTGGTATATTTTCAAATCTTGCATAATTGAAGCGACATGTCTTCAGTTTGCTTCGGTGAAATTTTTTAAAAATTGCTGAGATGATAGATACTGTTGTGGAGAATATTCATGCACAAAATCAGAGAGGGTTGTATGGACAGATTTTTCGCTGTAAAAATTATCGTTTTAAAAAAGTTCTGTCTTAAAATTATATATACTTTAGAACTTTTTATAAACTACTTATTTACAAAATTTTAGCAAAATTCACCGAAGAAAACGTCTACAAGTCTAACATCTATGTAGAATTTCGAATCGACAAGATTGCTATTTACGCATGCGTAGCGATACTATTTCTAGTCACCAGTCCCCTATTGAAATTACAGTAGGGAGCCATCTTAAAGTACGTCGTCGTTGAGGTTGACGTTGTAGAGTCTTAAAGTCCCAAATAGGGACAATTATTTTATTAATTGTACTACAGTACAATTAATAAAAATAGAGTAGGCCCTGGGAACGATGTTGACAATAACATTCAAAATGGCGGCCAATTCTGCAATGGAAACTTTTCACATTTCCAACGACTTGTGGTAAACTATGAACTAAGAATTCCATGTAAATCTTTTGAAATGAGTACAGGGAACACCCAGAGTGAAAATGTTTCTTGTCAAGTAATGAAACAAGATGTTTTTAAAGGCGTGAGTGAGTACGAAGCGTATGTGTCGTAATTTTGTCATGCATATAATAAATGAGTATGATATGATTGATTTTGCTCGTACAATTAAGGATTTACACTACCCGTGATATTTGGCTCGTGCAATTTTGGTAAAATTTTCAAATATCACTTGTAGTGTAAATCCTCAATTGTACTCGCTATCATATGATTACCTACACTAATTTCTCATACTGATCAACAAGTACCTACCCACATTCCATTGAGCCTCAATGGGGTTTCCTTCATTTCCATGTTTGTCGACCCCTTTGACGTAAATACGGTGCTTGCCGTTTCGTTTCAAGTTGTCGGACCGTATACTGGACATATAACCGTCACCACAAGGAAAGAAATTTTCTGGATTTTCAAATGCACACGAGAAGCTAGCATTTTCGTTGCTTCTCCATGAAAATCGAACACTTCCACCGCTCTTTTTCGGCACCGGTTCGTTGAAGAAAAGTACGGGGCCTTTAGTGTCTGCGACAAAACAAAGTGTAAAAGGACAAAAGTTTCAGAAACATCCTCGCAGAAATACAACGCTAGCAAATTACAGCGCCGTACAGTGTAGTGCAGTACAGCGCAGTGGAGGGGGGTGGAGTGGAGTGCAGAACAGAGCAGAGCAGAGAAGAGCAGAGCAGAGCAGAGCAGAGCAGAGCAGAGCAGAGCAGAGCAGAGCAGAGCAGAGCAGAGCAGAGCAGAGCAGAGCAGAGCAGAGCAGCGCAGCGCCGAGCCGTGCCGAGCCGTGCCGTGCCGTGCCGTGCCGTGCCGTGCCGTGCCGTGCCGTGCCGTGCCGTGCCGTGCCGTGCCGTGCCGTGCCGTGCCGCGCAGTACAGCACAGTACAATACAGAGCAGCACACATAAATACAGAAAGTAACGCAATCTTACCAACAGTCCATTCATGTTCTAATGGCTTTCCTCTGTTTCCGACACCATCAATCCCAGTAACCCAGAAACGATGTTTGCCTTCTGGCATATTTCTGTCTTTCCAATTGCCTTTCCATCCTTCACCACAAGGTTTCATGTCGTTAATATTTTCGTGCGCGCAGGTGAAGTTCGCCAGTTCGTCTGATTTCCATTTGAATTTCATCTTCTTACCGCTGACCGCGGGCGGTTTCCTCGTAAATGTAAGTATCGGTGGTTTGGTGTCTGAAATAATCATGATCATCATATTAACGATAAATATAATGACGATGATGATGATAACCATGATGATGATGATGATAATGATGATGATGACCATGATGATAATGATGATGTTGATGATGATGACCATGATGATGATGATGACCATGATGATGATGATGACCATGATGATGATGATGACCATGATAATGATGATGACCATGATGATGATGATGATGACCATGATGATGATGACCATGATAATGATGATGATGATGATGACCATGATGATGACCATGATGATGATGATGACCATGATGATGATGATGATGATGATGATGACCATGATGATGACCATGATGATGATGATGACCATGATGATGATGACCATGATAATGATGATGACCATGATGATGACCATGATGATGATGATGACCATGATGATGATGATGATAATGATGATGACCATGATGATGACCATGATGATGATGATGACCATGATGATGATGACCATGATAATGATGATGATGATGATGATGACCATGATGATGACCATGATGATGATGATGACCATGATGATGACCATGATGATGATGATGACCATGATAATGATGATAACCATGATGATGATGATGATGATGACCATGATAATGATGATGACCATGATGATGACCATGATGATGATGATGACCATGATAATGATGATGACCATGATGATGACCATGATGATGATGATGACCATGATGATGATGATGATGATGATGATGACCATGATAATGATGATAACCATGATGATGATTATGATGATGATGATGACCATGATGATGATGATGACCATGATGATGACCATGATAATGATGATAACCATGATGATGATGATGATGATGATGACCATGATGATGATTATGATGATGATGACCATGACCATGATAATGATAATGATGATGATGATAATGATGCTAATGATAATAATGATTAGGATTATTATATGATTACGATTATGATCATAATTATGATTACGATTACGATTATGATTATAATTATGATTACAATTATAACAACGTATGTCGGTAATTAAACTTGATCATATTTCGTTAGTGTTTGAAAAGATATTGATTTTTTTTACTGTCAGTTTTGTGCTTGCTTTACTTTTTTACAAATTTACGAGTAAAATCGCTTGGCGTCAGTCAGCATAAAATACATTGCATTAGGGCGTGTTTTTGTTTACATGAACGGCCTTGAAACTATATAGACTTGGTTTCGCTGTTACTCCAAGAGTTGTGTCAATTGCCTTACAGCTCGTGACCGCCGGAGAATCGTTATTTTATGTGGATTTGACACCAATCTCATTTAAAACAACGTATTGAGTTTGAGAGGTGAAAGTGCTTCAGTTCGGTCTAGCAGGCGACCTGAGATTAGGCCGGCGTGAACTGAATCTCAGGCCAGACTCATGAAAACGTTCTATAGTAAAAACACTACAACCGACCCGAAATCAGTCCAGCCTGAGTTTGGGCCGGCCTCATGTAAACACCCCACCGGCCTGGAATGAATTAACATACCATGAAGCCGCAAGAAGAACTTACCAACGGTCCAAATATGTTCTATGGTGACTGTATTTCCAAACCTATCCTTGGCTCTAACAAAGAACCGATGTTCTCCGTCGGTAAGATTCCTCCCCGTCCATTTTCCAGACTGACCTTTCCCGCACCCTTCCAGGTTACTTTCGTCTGTTCCACATTCAAACACGGAGTCTTCTCCTGTCCGCCAGAAAAATATCGGCGTTCCATTTGTTTTCTTCGGCAATGCGTTAGTGAAGTCAAGTTTCGGGGGCTTGGAATCTAAAAACGGTAGGCGATCATTCTACAATTTTAGGACAATTTTGCTTGTGTTAAGATTGCAAAAAAAAAATATAGCGTGACAAATAGTTAATTTTATTAATTTTCCATTAAAGTGCCTATGAAAGGAAATTTCACTTCAGTTTTTCAAGATTGTATTTGGAAGAACACCTAAGATAATGAAAAATGGCTTTTACATGCCTTTCAAATCTTATCCCATTCTTGAGTTATTGGCTATGCAATTTGAGCAATGACGTCACACGTATGTGGGAGAAAACGGAAAATCAGTCATATCTTTGGATTGGTTTAATTAACTACACAAAATCACACATTGCAGATGTAATCAGTCCATATACCCAAGGCAAATTTCCAGCGTTTGATTCAGTTTAGTCAAACCAATCCAAAGATATGACTGATTTTTCGTTTTCTCCCACATACAACGTATTCAAAAATGGGATAAGATTTGAGAGGCGTGTAAAAGCCATTTCTTCATTATCTTTGGTGTTCCTCAATCTTAAGAAACTGAAGTAAAATTTCATTTCATAGGCACTATTAAAGGGGCAGTATGATGGAAAATAGCATGACATAGCCCTTTTATTCACTTACCCACAATCCAAGAATGTCTTGCCCAGTTGGCATGGTTGCCGAGGTCGTCGACAGCTTTAACCCAAACTGTATGTTGGCCTTCGTTTAAGTTTGTAAGGACTAGATCGCCATCCTTGCCAAAGCCACAGTCCACGTCGTCGAAAATGGAGTCGACTGCGCACTCGAACGTGGCGGGTTCACTCGATGTCCATTCGATTGTCACGTTATTGCTAGAGACCGTTGGCAGGTTCGCATCCATTGTAACCACAGGTGGTAGAGAATCTAGAAAAAGAAGTATAGGAAAGGACTGAGAACTAATCATCCTTATTCGGAGCTAGTGGCTGAATTGCGAAGGACGCAGATCAACGTGGCCGAGTCGAAGGCATATTAAAGGCGCCCCAGGCAGCCGCCATACGACACACGTCTGACCACGGAGTACAGCTAAGATCTAGGTGTTGATTTTACCGAGGGACGAAAACCTGAGAACCCGGCGAAAACCCCTCGAAGCACAGGAGAGATCAGCTATGAAGCGAAAATTAAGTTTGTCTTATTTGAAAGGAAATGACTATTAGAATATGAATTATTTACCAATATTCCACGCGTACTGTATAGGTTCCCCGTTGTTTCCTTTGATATCCGTGGCAAACAGGTAGAAGGTGTGGTCGCCTTGGGAGAGTTCAGGCGAGATCCATCGCCCATCTCTGCCTTCACCACACGGCTGACCAGTCTCGACCACGTCGACAGCACACTCGAATGTCGCATTTTCGTCGGACCGCCACGAGAACACGCTGCTTGTAGAACTGGAACGTTTTGGCGGCTTGTCGATAAGCTCCACGCGCGGAACTTTAGTGTCTAAAACAAAAATGTACAACTTAGTTAGGCCCCGTTCACATGAAGCGGATTGAGTGTTCGAGTCAAATCTCGTATATTGTTTCTCCTTGTTCAGTTGTGTTTACATGAAGAAGAATGAAAGTTTTCGACCTGATCCGGAAACGGATGGCTGAAGTCAATCCACGCAGTGGAGTGGATTGACTTGAGATTCAAGCAAGGATCGGTTTTGAATGTCTCCAATCTGATTCATCTAAACACGGTTTGCCTTGAAAATGACTTGATACGCATGAGTGAAGTTAGTGCGTGTTGTATAAACATGGCGGACATTGAGGAAAGCCCGGAAAATAGTGTTGGAAAACCGCTTACAAAAAGAAAAAACAGATCGGATTCTCCATGTAAACATGTGCCCGGATTGACTTCACTCGCGTTTTTCGATTCGATTGGACTGTCAATCCGCTTCATGTAAACAGGGGCTAAGTCGTCAAATTTGTCTGCATACAAAGGCAAAAAAAACCGACGACAAAACAGGCGTATAATTAATGGGAGGGGGAAGAAAGGGAGATGAGTCGAGAGTGTTGTAGCCTGAATGAACAACACTAATGCACTTCTTGCCCGCGCGGGAAACATTTGATTTGTCATAGGCCACGTGACGATAAATGAACCAATGGCACACGAGTTAAATCCAGCGAAAACCCAGCTATATAACGAGATAGGAATTTTCGCCGCTAAACAACGAATCAAGGGCCGCTATTTTTTATGTACGAACCAGAAGACAGCCACAGATATTTATAATAATAAATACTGGCTTGTACCCTGCGAGCAGAGCCTTCTTTTCCTTATTTCTTCGCTGAGAGAGAGGAAGAAAAGTACATGTAGGCTCTGCTGTATTCGTGACTGGTTTCCGTTGCGCATGCATGTCAGTTGCTTGGTTACAATCTCGAACCCAGTCCAATCAAAGCAGAAAACAAAACGAGAACCGGTTAAACGGGTCTTAAACGGGTTACTTCGTCCTAAATCTTGGACGAAGCCAAACACGAATACAGCAGAGCCTACTTGTCTTCCTCTCTCTCAGCGAAGAAATAAGGAAAAGAAAGCTCTGCTCGCAGGGTAACTGGCTTGTCGAAGGGGGACTACAATCCGTTGCGCATGTTCGTCGATTTTGTTATTAGGGACTCTAATAGCAATAATAAAATCCCACCAAATATCTAAAAACAAGCTAAGCCATATAATAAAGCCTTCTTACCAACTGTCCAACGATGTTCCTTAACGACCCCAGCTTCGCCGAATGAGTCTGTTGCTACAACATACAACTTGTGACGACCGTCTGGAATTTTCCGACCGATCCAGGATCCAGTCTTTCCTTCGCCGCACGGGTTCATGTTTCTTCTATTGTCCAGTGCGCATTGGAACGAGGCGGGGGTGTTCGTCGTGGTTCGCCAATGCACGGTTATGTCCGCGTCCGAAATACGCGGTTGATTTGGAAGGAATTCCACTTGTGGTTTTATCTTGTCTAAAACATAAGAGACGTCACTAGCAATACTATCGTAGTCGGCCACCCACATCCTTCACACACACCCTACACCCCACCCCACCCCACCTCAAACCCACAACTTTCTGATCGCCTGTGAAACGCTCCAACCATGCGCTACTGGGACTCAGATGATTTGAACGTAGGTTGAGTTCGATGTATGACAACAGGGCCATTTAAAC
>JAWNZC010000013.1:2510000-2545000 GCA_035771165.1 Paragorgia papillata
CACTTTCTAATAAATTTCTGGATCCTGAAATTAAATAAGTCACCCGATGGCTCGCTGCAACATGTCCTCTCACTTGAGAATGACGATAATCATCATTTCTTAACACAGACGAATATGATGATTATCATGATACTCAAGTGAGATTCTGTCCCACATGCGGGATGTTAATCTTGAACACATAAAGCTAAAATTCCTAGAGGGTTTTTTTCCGGAGGGTTTTTTAGGTTTAGTGTTTTGGTTAGGTTTAGGGTTTCCAGGGGGGTTGTGGTTAGGTTGGTGGTGTGGGGGTAGGGAATTCATATTTTAAAATGATGATTATCGTCATTTCAAGGACATTTCACAAATGACGATAATCATCATTTCGAGATGAGAGAATATGCTGCTCAATAAGGCTCTTACGGTATGTAAGTGTAGTGTTATGTGACAGACGCCCAGGAGACGTTTGTCAAGCCGAAATACTCAAAAAATGTTTGAGCCCCAGGCGAGGATCTAAGGCTTTGCCACTTACCAACATTCCATGGGTGCTTGGTCGGTTTCCCTACGTTGCCATTTTTATCTCTTCCCCTAACAGAAAGCACGTGCTTGCCATGAGGAACATTCGTCCCAGTCCAAACCCCATCAAATCCACTCCCACAATCTTTATAGTCAGCGGAGTCCAACGAACACTCGAAACGAGCGTCTTCCGTCGAGGTCCAGGTAAATTGTGGCGTCGAACCAGTTGTGTCTGACGCTTTCGAGAACACAATTACAGGAGCGCTGTTATCTGAATTAAAAAATATAAATATGTGTAATTTACACAACAACTTAAGAATCATTCTAAGAAAAATATAAAGAAAGAATTTCATGATTTTCTTAATACACTGCAAAACGCAAAATTGTTGACTTCAGCCAGAATCTTCGCGATTCCGATCCGCTGCTCTAACTAGGGTTTTTGTTTGTTTGTTTGTTTGTTTGTTTGTTTGTTTGTTTGTTTGTTTGTTTGTTTGTTTGTTTGTTTGTTTGTTTGTTTGTTTGTTTGTTTGTTTGTTTGCTTGAATGATTGATTTATTAATTAGTCGATTGATTGATTGATTGATTGATTGAATGATTGAATAATTGACTGATTGGTTGATTGATTGAATACTAACCCACTGTAAACCGGTGCTGAGCGTAAGGTCCCGCGTTGTTTATGTCGTCAACACCATACACTAAGAACACGTGAGGACCATCCGGGATATCTTGACCCGTCCATTGTCCGTTCGTGCCTTGGCCGCAGTCAACCATGTTGAAGCTGTTATCAATACCACACTTAAACTCCGCGGGCTCTGATGATGACCAGTTGAACGTTGGATTGTTCTTCGTGACTTTGGGTTGATTGGCAGGGAAAGAGATCTCGGGACCAGTTGTATCTTAAAGAAAATTAACCACAGAGTAATCAAAGTCACATGTAAGTGATTGACTTTTTCTAGAAAACATACGACTTTTACATCTTTACAGTCGATTTCAGGTTAAAAAAGAAAAAAACAAACGAACAAACGAACGAACGAACGGACGGATCGACGGACCGACGGACCGACCGAACGACCGAACGAACGACCGACCGACTGACTGACTAACTAACAAGACACAAGCACACTAAACTGAATATGGACTTTTACTTGGTTAGTTATTCGGTATCTTCTACGAGTTGTTTCTTACCAACATTAAAAGTGTACGGTTTCCATTCACCAACATTTTTAACATCATCCGTGCCACGTACCCAGAAGGTATGGGGACCTTTAGATAGATTAACACCATTCCACTGACCATTGGTACCACCGCCACACCGGATCCTCTTCTTGAGGTCGTCCAGGGCACATTCGAAGTTCGACGGCTCGGAGCTAGACCACCTGACCTGCGGATTTCCTTTGGTCGTCGTTGGTAGGTCACCGGGAAACTGGATTTCAGGAGCCGTTGAATCTGTAATTATAACTTTCACTTATTAAATAGTGGTCTATGAAATAAAAGTTTTTATAAATTTTTTCAACTCCAGAAATATCAATTTTGAACTACATATATTTTGTCTGTCCGATCCACTGCTTAATCAATTTTAACTTTTTCAGTCTCTAATTTGTTTTATGTGGTGGTGTTTAGCGTGTTTTCACTTTAATTAAACTTTCCTCACTAGTAAACCTTCCTCGCTAGTAAACCTTCCTCACTAGTAAACCTTCTTCATTAGTAAACCTTCTTCACTAGCAAACCTTCCTCACCAGTAAACCTTCCTCACTAGTACACCTTCCTCACTAGTAAACCTTCCTCACTAGTAAACCTTCCTCACCAGTAAACCTTCCTCACTAGTAAACCTTCCTCACTGTGGTAAACCTTCCTCACTAGTAAACCTTCCTCACTAGTAAACCTTCCTCGCTAGTAAACCTTCCTCACTAGTAAACCTTCTTTACTAGTAAACCTTCCTCACTAGTAACCCTTCCTCACTAGTAAACCTTCCTCACTAGTAAACCTTCCTCACTAGTAAACCTTCCTCACTAGTAAACCTTCCTCGCTAGTAAACCTTCCTCACTAGTAAACCTTCTTTACTAGTAAACCTTCTTCACTAGCAAACCTTCTTTACTAGTAAACCTTCTTTACTAGTAAACCTTCTTCACTAGTAAACCTTCTTTACTAGTAAACCTTCTTTACTAGTAAACCTTCCTCACTAGTAAACCTTCCTCACTAGTAAACCTTCCTCACTAGTAAACCTTCCTCACTAGTAAACCTTCCTCACTAGTAAACCTTCCTCACTAGTAAACCTTCCTTACTAATAAACCTTCCTCACTAGTAAACCTTCCTCACTAGAAAACCTTCCTCACTAGTAAACCTTCCTCACTAGTAAACTTTCCTCACTAGTAAACCTTCCTCACTAGTAAACTTTCCTGACTAGTAAACCTTCCTCATTAGAAAACACTGTTTACCTGTGTTCCAATTCATCACCACTGGGGACCCTTTGTTGCCAACCTTGTCCACGGCGTTGAGTGAGAACGTGTGTCTTCCATTAGGCAAATCAGGAGTTGTGTACGTGCCTCGAGTACCACTGCCACACTCAACTCGTTTGCCGTCAAGTTGGCATTCGAAGTTAGAGTCTTCGTTTGAAGACCAATCAATGGTCACCTCGGGATTCTTTGTTTTCGGCGGTAATCCGTTCGTTGAGATTCTTGGTGCAAGAGTATCTGAAAAACAACAGGGGATTATTGAAAACCGGTGTAACTACAACCCCGTACCCAGGGCATTGGCGGCCAAAACAAAATGGCGGCCAAAACAACATAGAAGCCAAAACAACATAGCGGCCAAAAACAAAATGGCTGCCAAACACAATGGCGGCGACAACAAAAGGAACAGCAACAACCGCAACAACAACAACATCAGCAACAACAACAACAACAACAACAACAACAACAACAAAACAACAACAACAACAACAACAACAACAACAAGCAACAACCGACAACAAGCAACAACAACAACACACAGATAATTCAACTGGAAAAACCTTCTTTCCACTAAACAAAACAAGTCAGGGCTTGAGATCGTTTTCATTTCTTATAAAACTCACCAACTTTGAATGGATATCGAATATGCTGTCCATAATTATTGAGACTGTCCTTTGCTCGTATATACAACATGTGCCTCCCACTGGGTACATTGGTTCCAGTAAACGTTCCATCTGTCCCGCTACCACAGTCTTGGTATAATGCCGGGTCGTCAATGGCACATTCAAACGTGGCGTCTTCTGATGACGTCCAAGTAAATCTTGGATTAGAAGTGTTATAAACAGAAGTATCAGGATTGACTGTCACCACAGGTGCCTTGGAGTCTAAGAAAAGTTAAAAACAAATAAATACAATGTTAAAATAAGAATGATAAAGATAATGGCGACATTTTATGTTCGACTTTTCATATATTTCTTATTTTGATTGACTCATTGTAACTGTTGTAAGGTGGCGTAGTTAGTTCGTTTATTTCCTTCCCCTCTTCTACTTCTTAACTGCTCTTCTTTTCTTTTCCCTTCCCTTCCCTTTCGTTCCCTTTCCTTCACGTTCCCTTTACGTTCCCTTCCCTTCCCTTCCCTTCACGTTCCCTTCACTTCACGTTCCCTTTACGTTCCCTTCCCTTCCCTTCCCTTCACGTTCCCTTTACGTCCCCTTCACGTTCCCACGTTCCCTTTACGTTCCCTTTACGTTCCCTATACGTTCCCTTTACGTTCCCTTCCCTTCCCTTCCCTTCCCTTCCCTTCTCTTCTCTTCTCTTCTCTTCTCTTCTCTTCTCTTCTCTTCTCTTCTCTTCTCTTCTCTTCTCTTCTCTTCTCTTCTCTTCTCTTCTCTTCTCTTCAAATAGAGTCAAATAAACCACCCCCGATGTATAACTAACTGACCTACCTATCAGCCATTTACGACTCAAGGTTGGCGCCTTGTTTTTGAAATTATCTTCCGAAGTCAAGAAAAATGTATGTTCGCCATCGGGTAACCTGGGTGTCACCCACTGTCCATCGTTACCATAGCCGCATGATACGGCGTTGCGTACGTCATCGACAGCACATTTAAAGTTTGCATTTTCGTCAGACGTCCATTGAATTCTCGACACCGGATTGGAGGTTTTCTGAGGGAACGGTCCAGTTATACGTACTTTCGGATGATTACTATCTGAAAAACAATAAAAAAAAGGAAGTAGAGTAGTTGCTAAAAATTCGCATTTTAAATATCGAATTTCACATAACATGAAGTTCACTTAGAGTTAGTTGTTCTGAATTTCAATAGAACTTCATATTATGCGAAGTTCGATATTTAATTTTTGCCAAGAGATCGCCGTGTACCGTTTGCAAGTCAACCTTGCAATGTTGCTGTTAATATTTCAGATAAGAAAGAGTATAATGCTCCCTTTCACCTCACTTACCAACATTCCACGTAAATTTGGTCGGCTCCCCTACATTGCCATTCTTATCTATTCCCCTCACAGAAAACACGTGCTGACCATGCGGGATATTCGTTCCAGTCCAAAGTCCATTAAATCCACGGCCGCAAGCCTGGTAGTCAGCGCCATCGAGAGAACACTCGAAACGAGCGTCTTCAGTGGACGTCCATCGAATTCGTGGCGTTGAGCTGGTTTCGTCAGGTTGTTGCGGAAATACAATAACAGGAGAGTTGTTATCTGTGAGGATGAGAAAACGTTTCAGAATACTTCCTGGGGCAATTTTGATGGGAGATTGGTAACGAATTAAGGAAAAGCGTAAATACTGTGTTTATAAGTGTTAGTTTTGTTTGTTTGTTTGTTTGTTTGTTTGTTTGTTTGTTTGTTTGTTTGTTTGTTTGTTTGTTTGTTTGTTTGTTTGATTGATTGATAGATGGATAGATGGATGGAAATAGATAAAAAATATTTATTTATACACGGTAATTACATCAGAATATATAACTAACGTTTACATTATCTGCTCAACCTGTAACCGTGAATTATTTATGTATTTTACAATGAATATAATTGAATATAATACAACGAATAGTAAAGAAGTTGACAAGATAATTAAATACTTATTGTTGCCCCAAAGATCAACATTTTTTTAGTTCACTTCTGAAATGGATGGATGGATGGATGGATGGGTGATTGAATGGTTGATTAATTGAATGAATGAATTAATGAATGAATGATTGATTGATTGATTGATTGATTGATTGATTGATTGAATAATTATTATATATTTATTTATAGATAGATTGATTGATTGATTGATTGATTGATTGATTGATTGAAGGTTTATTTGTTTGTTTGTTTGTTTGATTGATTGATTGATTGATTGATTGAATGGTTAATTAATTAATTGAATGATTGATTGAATCATTATTATATATTTATTTATTTATAGATTGATTGATTGAATGACTGATTGATTGATTGACTGATTGACCCTTTTCCGTCGGTAGGTTTCTCTGTGACGAGTAGAGTAAGATAGTATGGCGTTAACCAGAGTAAAATACATAAGCCTCGAGAGTCGGATGCACGCCGCACAGAAAAAATTAATTAATACTAACCCACTGTAAACCGGTGCTGAGTGAGACGTCCTCTGTTGTTCATGTCGTCAACACCATAAACTAAGAACACGTGACGACCATCCGGGATATCTTGACCCGTCCATTGTCCGTTTGTGCCTTGGCCGCAGTCAACCATGTTAAAGCTGTTATCGATGCCACACTTAAACGTCCCAGGTTCTGATGAAGACCACTTGAACGATGGATTGTTCTTCGTGATTGTAGGCTGATCGTCGGGGAACGAGATCACAGGACCTTCGGCATCTAGAAAGTAAAGAGTAAAAAATTATTTTAAGGTGTTTAGTTAACACTTTGAGGCCTGGACCTCCCCCTGCGCTGAATAAATCGTCTGGCGTTAGCCAGAATAAACCTTAAAGACTCGTCGTCAGGCTTCAAAGTGTTAAAAATTGAAGTAAGTGTCCAAATGACGAGTCAAGAAATCTAATTAGCAATTACTAAATAGATTTCATTTTTCCGTGTGTGTGTACTGTAATAGATCACAGATGAAGACACAGCGTGTAAAAAACGAAAAAATACGACACAAAACAAAGTCGAGCGGCGTGGCGGTCTTCGAGCTACTAACTCTCAAAATTTGCTGCGGCTACAATCAGTGACAAAAGTGTTGGGACACTTCAACCTAAAGGACAATATTTTCGGCTTCAAGTATCCCTCGGCACCCCTGTTTAATGTTGGTGATCCTTTAGGCGTTCGTTTCAACGTTTACCGAGTTCCTTACTTTAAATTCAACATTGAATAGGGAGGGGAGGGAGTGATACACTTTATTACGAAAAATATTGAAATAAATATTAGGTTATTACTAACAATGCGACGTGTCCCAAGGTATTTTGTCACTGATTGTAGTTCATTTCTGGAGAAATTTGGGCTCTCGGTAACAATGCCTTATGACGCACGCAGATGGACAACTATGCATAAGAACAATAGATTTTAGCATCAATGATCCATCTGCGTACGTCAGAAGGCATTGTTACCAAGAAGCCCAAATTTCTTCAAAAACGAACTAGTCATAGCAAACTTTGGGAGTTCATAACTATACCAGATTCTCTTGAGATTTTCAGTGAATGCTTCTGCCATGCTCTGCTGTTCATTAAAACAAAAAAGTCGCAAGTTTTTCACACTTTAAGAGAATGTTGAAAGACATACCGACATCAAACGAGTACGATTTCCACTCGCCGACATTTCCTAGATTATCTGTACCGCGCACCCAGAACTTGTGCGGACCTTTTGGAACATTGTGAAGTCTCCATTGACCAGTGGTTCCGCCACCACACTGGATCACATTGTTGAGGTCGTTCAGAGCACATTGGTAATTCGACGGCTTGGAGCTGGACCACCTAACCACCGGATTTTCTTTGTTCTTTTTGGGTAAGCTTGGATCAAACTGTATTTCAGGAGCTCTGGAATCTATCGAAAAGTAATTATAAAACTCAGCGTAAAAAAAAGGAAGGAAGAAGGCAATAAAGGAAGGAAGAAAAGAAGGAAGGAAGGATGGACGGAAGGAAGGAAGAAAGGAATGAATGAATGAATAAATAAATAAATGAGGGAGGGAGGGAGGGAGAGAGGGAAGGACGGAGTTAAAAAAGGAAAGGAGAAAGGAAGGAAATAAAGAAGGAAGGAAGGAAGGAAGGAAGGAAGGAAGGAAGGAAGGAAGGAAGGAAGGAAGGAAGGAAGGAAGGAAGGAAGGAAGGAAGGAAGGAAGGAAGGGAGGGAGGGAGGGAGGGAGGAAGGAAGGAAGGAAGGAAGGAAGGAAGGAAGGAAGGAAGGAAGGAAGGAAGGAAGGAAGGAAGGAAGGAAGGAAGGAAGGAAGGAAGGAAGGAAAGAAGAAAGGAAGGGAGGAAGGGAGGGAGGGAGGAAGGGAGGGAGGGAGGAAGCAAGCAAAAAGAAAATAATCCACTGGTGAACAATCGTACCTTTAACCCAATCTACTGTGAGAGGTACCCCCTTGTTACCCACGTTGTCCACAGTGTTTAATGTAAACCTGTGTTTGCCATCAGGCAAATCAGACGTTGTGTACGAGCCCCGAGTACCACTGCCACAATCGACAACAGCTTTGCCGTCAACTTGACATTCAAATTTAGAGTCTTCGTTTGAAGACCAACTAAAAGTCACCTTGGGCTTATTCGTTGTTTGTGGGATACCTCTGGTCAGGTAGACTCGAGGAGGATTAGTATCTAGGGAGAGAAAAATGAAAGCAAATTGTTTGCTGGTTTGAAATAATATTTTCGCAAATTTTTATACTATAATATAAAACATATAAATTGCTGATCCAGTCGAACACTTCTCTTAAGCGGACATCTCTCTTAAGCGGACACCTAAGCAGACACTTCTCTTAAGACACCTCTCTTATAAGCGGACACCTTTCTTAAGCAGACACCCCTCTCAATTAGACACCTCTCTTAAGCAGATGCCTCTCTTAATTGGACACCTCTCTCAAGCAGATGCCTCCCTTAAGTGGACACCTCTCTCAAGCAGATGCCTCCCTTAAGTAAACACGTCTCTTAAGCCACCACCTCTCTTAAGCAGACACCCCTCTTAATTGGACACCTCTCTTAAGCACATGCCTCTCTTAAGTGGACACCTCTCTTAAGCGGACAAATTTCTTTAAGTAAACACCTCTCTTAAGCGGACACCTCTCTTAAGCGGACAAATCTCTTAAGTAGACACTTCTCCCCCAGCCTTTATAAAAGCGTGCAAAACTAATTTCCCACTCACAGATAAGCTTAGATATTTCTTAAATAAAACTCACCAACTCGGAACGGATATCTAACATGAGGACCATAATTATTAAACTTATCCTTTGCTCGCATAAAGAACATGTGGTCCCCGCTGGGTACATTGCTTCCAGTAAACTTTCCGTCTGTTCCTGTACCACAGTCTTTGTAAAACTTTGTGTTGTCAATGGCGCATTCAAACGTGGCGTCTTCCGACGACGTCCACGTAAACGATGGACTCGAAGTGTTGTAAACAGAAGTATCAGGATTGACCTTCACCACAGGCGGATTGGCGTCTGCAAAAAAATAAAACAAAAGTCTTGCTACTTAGTCATTAAAATACTCGAGTATTACTTTTTCGTTAAGAATTCACGAGTAAAAGACGTTGAGTCCTAATTAGTAACAAACAAACAAACAACAAATCGGATACCACATCGTTCTAGTTTGTATAAACTTTCTCTACAGTTTACTCAGGACGTGCGTGCATATGTATGTGAGTGAGTGAGTGAGAGAGTGAGTGAGTGAGTGAGTGAGTGAGTGAGTGAGTGAGTGAGTGAGTGAGTGAGTGAGTGAGTGAGTGAGTGAGTGAGTGAGTGAGTGAGTGAGTGAGTGAGTGAGTGAGTGAGTGAGTGAGTGAGTGAGTGAGTGAGTGAGTGAGTGAGTGAGTGAGTGAGTGAGTGAGTGAGTGAGTGAGTGAGTGAGTGAGTGAGTGAGTGAGTGAGTGAGTGCGTGCGTGCGTGCGTGCGTGCGTGCGTGCGTGCGTGCGTGCGTGCGTGCGTGCGTGCGTGCGTGATAATAAATATATTTGCCGATAAGCTTTGGTTTGATCATCATTTGCCGACAATATTGTTAAACCTCCACACACCCCAATCCCGACGGCCTTGTGTCGGAATTTTATGGTAAGACGTTAGCGTGTCCACAGGCAGTCTTAAATATCCTTACCTATCTCCCACTTTACAACTGTTGGTGTCCCTTTGTTACCCACATTGTCCACGGTGTTCAGTGAGAACGTATGTTTCCCGTCTGGCAGGCGGGGCGTTGTGTATCGTGCTGAACGACCGGTGGCGCCACAGTCAACAACTTTACCGTCAAGTTTGCATTCGAAGGTTGAGTCTTCGCTTGAAAACCAAGCAAACGTCGCCGTGGGACGCCTGGACTTTGGCCTGACGCTATTTGTGAGGTAGACTTGAGGAGCTTGAGTGTCTGTGAAAATAAGAATAGACCCCCATAGTTTAGCCCATAGTTTAGGGGTTTCGATGTCGGAAATGGGAAACATAAATCTGAATTACAAATAAAAGTCATAATCCTACGTGCTACAAGAAGGAGGAGGAGGAGGAGAAGGGGAAAGAGAAGGAGAAGGTTAAGGAGGAGAAGGAAAAGGAGAAAGAAAAGGAGAAGGAGAAGAAGGAGAAGGAGAGAAGGAAAAGGAGGAGGAGAAGGAGAAGGAAAAGGAGAAAGAAAAGGAGAAGGAGAAGAAGGAGAAGGAGGAGTAAGAGAAAGAGAAGGAGAAAGAGAAAAAGAAAAAAAGGAAAAGGAAAATGAGAAGGAGAAAGAGAAAAAGAAGGAGAAGGAGAAGGAGAAGGAGGAGAAGGAGAAAACAAAAGAAGGCGACGACAACAAACAAACAAACCCACAAAAAACAATTAATTGTCCAGTGAACAGAATAAGCCACGGTTCGAGGCCATTTTCATTTCTTATAAAACTTACCCACATTGAATATATATTGAACATGTTGTCCATAATTATTAACACTGTCTTTTGCTCGAATAAAGAACGCGTGCCTCCCACTGGGTACATTGTTCGCTGTGAACTTTCCGCTCGTTCCGCTACCACAGTCTTGGTATAATGTCGTGTCGTCAATGGCACATTCAAACGTGGCGTCTTCTGACGACGTCCAAGTAAATCGTGGATTAGAAGTGTTATAAACAGAAGTATCAGGATTGACCTTCACCACAGGCGAATTGGAGTCTAAAAAAAGTAAAAGTAAAAACAAGTAAAAGACACTCGAGAAGAGATCTCGGCCAGCAAGTTCTTGAGTTTAAGTTACACCATACCGGGTTGCTCGTATATCAGTTATAGAAGGCATAATAGTGATCGCAAATCAAGCATTTTTTCAATTACAAGTGTATATTATTTCTTCTACACGGAGAAAATTTTCATTCAATTTTCAACCAAATTCAACCAAAATTTAATGGCTTCGTTCTTGGTCTATGATCAATTTTTCCACAAACTTTCATGAAAATACTTTACGAGATATCCTGGTGGTGACAAACAGACAGACAGACAGACAGACAGACAGACAGACAGACAGACAGACAGACAGACAGACAGACAGACAGACAGACAGACAAAACAAACAGATAAACAAACAAACAAAAAACAAACAAACAAACAGAGGTAAAAACGCAACCTCTTGGCGCAAGGAAAAGCGTTATTTAAATATACAAATTAGCTTTAGTCTGGCCGCTCTGCAAAGTATATGTCAACGCCTGGTTTTTACATTCAAGGAATTCATAAGTGACTTACCTACTGACCATTTACGACTCAATGGAGGACCGCTATTGCCGAATGTATCTTCCGCAGTTATGTACAGCGTGTGCTCACCATCACTTACACTTGGTGTTAACCACTGACCAAATTTACCAGTGCCGCAGGAGACTGCGCTCGATAGGTCATCCACAGCGCATTTGAATCTGGCGTACTTGTCGGACGTCCATCGAACTACCGACACTGGTTGTGACGTTTTTGTCGGGAATGGTTCGATGATACTCACTTTCGGGCCACTCGTATCTACAAAACAATGAATAAGCGTGAGGGGTGAGGGAGTGAGTTTGGTCGACCGCAGTCGGAGGCAGCCAGAAGGCTCCTCTTTCGATGGCTACTACCCTAAGATAGGGGTGGGCGCCACTCCTATCCCTGATCAGTTTATCGTGTTGATTTTGTGGAGGGAGGAAAACTGGAGACCAGGGCCTCCGATTTTCCAGTGTACCGAAGAGGCCCTGGGAACGAGGATGTCAGTGTCTCTAGATTTCAAAATTTTCGAGGAGAATCATGCGCACGGACACATCCCCCCCCCCCCCCCCCCCCCGTACATTTTTTCGCGTCTTCGGCCCCCGAAATAGTCCGCCCAACTTTTCACACTCTGCTACAACACTGGAGTTGAACAAGAATCGTGTTCCACTTACCAACATTCCATGTGTGACTGGTCGGCTCTCCAACGTTGCCGTATTGATCTCTTCCTCTCACAGAAATCACGTGTTTTCCATGAGGTATATTATTCCCAGTCCACACTCCCGATAATCCGCTCCCGCAATCCACAAAGTCAGCGCCGTCCAACGAACATTCAAATCGAGCATTCTCCGTCGAGGTCCATCCGACACGAAGCGACGAGCTCGTGGTGTCTGGGAGAGGTTTGAAACGTATCACTGGGGAGTTGTTATCTGGAATGACGGGAAATAATAGCGTTAAGGAATATATCGATTATTCGATATTGTGGTGCCCTGACAAGTTTCGAGTTAGCACAACTTTATATTCTCCCTGTGAGTTCGCCCGTCAGTCCGTTCGCACGGGATCACTAGAGAGTTTAAGCAAGCTAGAACGACAACAGCAATCTAAAATTCAGTATCTAGCTGAAACCACGAATCCATTTACGTAGTATTAAATACTTAAAGTATGTTTTTCGACATCCAAAAGCTTTAGCTTTCTAAAAGGATTTTGTCGCATAGTTTGAAGTCAAACTCAACTAACAGGTTTCACCGTTTCACGAGTTAACGTCGTCCTGAAAACGTGAAAATGATCTGAATAACGTATATAGAACGGGTACGGATTACACATGGGACTAAAAATTATTCATTTCCTTTGTTGTGTGAGGAAGATTCTATTGTATAATGACGGCGTCGTTGACGTTCGCGTTGTATTTGCTTAACGCCCTGTTTACACGGCCAAAATTTAAGCACGCTTAAGTTAAGCGTGCTTAAAATGCGCCACCTTGGTGCGTTTACACGGTCATTTAATAATCCCTTACTAAAACACGTACACCATTATTCAACATGGCGGACGAGCTATATTTTTGGTTTTGGAAGCTTCGTATGGGTAGCATGCTTCAAAGAACAACGGAAGACATCGGTACACGAGAAAGAGTAATAGCAAAAGAAACAAACAAACAAACAAACAAACAAACAAACAAACAAACAAACAAACAAACAAACAAACAAACAAACAAACAAACAAACAAACAAACAAACAAACAAACAAACAAAGAATAGCGAGATGGAAGCTTCTACAGCAGGAAAAAAAAAGAAGCATTTTATCGTATTAATAACACCGTATTAATAGCAAGCGTTTTTCAATCCCGTTGCGTTTACACGGCCAAGTTAAGCGCGATTAACTGATCGTGCTCAGTTTAATCCACCTCCTTGAGGTGGTGCAAACTAATCGCGATTAATTTACGCCGATCTGTTTACACGGACATGTTAAGCCCGCTTAAAGTCAGATGTGGCTCAGATCCCGCTTAAATTCTGAGTATTTAGGCTTGGTGAACGTCTATCAAACATATCATCTGTCACATTACACTAAGCTCGCAAACCTACTACATGCACTACATGTATACGTACAACTCGTCATATTCCGCGCAATGCCAACTTGTGCTATTAGGGCGCTGCCTCTCACCAATAGTTAAGCCCGGTTAGACGGGGTTAGTACTTGGATGGGTGACCGTCTGGGAATAGCCCCGTTCTCGGGATGGGGACTCATGTGAGTAGAGTTTAGTTGGTCTCTCCTGTGCTTCGAGGGGTTTTCGCCGGGTTTTCCGGTTTTCCTCCCTCCGTAAAATCAACACCTATAGGTCTTAGCTGTAAATGGAGGACCCCACCAGCTCTGCTGAAAAACTTATCCTCCTTAAATAAAGAATAATAATAATAATAATATTCTGGCATGAGGATTGGTGAAATAGGCCAAAAAGAAATGCCCTCTTATAAATCTTATTTAACAAATTATCGTCATCTTACTAACCCACTAGAAACCGATGTTGCTTGTAATCGCCCCTGTTGTTCATGTCGTCAACACCATACACTAAGAACACGTGACGACCATCCGGGATATCTTGACCAGTCCACTGTCCGTTCGTGCCTTGGCCGCAGTAAACCATGTTAAAGCTGTTATCAATGCCACACTTAAACGTCCCGGGTTCTGATGATGTCCAGTTGAACGTTGGATTGTTCTTCGTGACTTTGGGTTGATCGTCGGGGAATGATATCACAGGACCGCGATCATCTAGAAAGTAGTAAGGCATAGATTACTTGAACGGTTACATAAATTAATATAACTCTATCAGACCAAGGGCTTGACCACTGATATATATATATATATATATATATATATATATATATACCTTTTGGACGGGACATCCAGTATATATTTAATAATAATTATTATTATTATTATTATTATTATTATTTATTTAAGGAGGATAAATTATTCAGCAGAGCTGGTGGGGTCCTCCATTTAGCATTACATTAATACATAAAACTATAGTAAACTAACAAATAAATAAATAACAATGGATTAGTGGTCTAAAATAATCTAAATAAAATAATGGCCAATATACAAAAAGTATTTAAAAGTAAAAATAGTCTTCATCCTTATTATGGTTGAGAGAAACTCCTTGTGCAAATGAGAAGCTAATCAGCTTCTCCTTTTCCTTCATTAAACCTAATTTGAAAGAATTTAAGTTAGTTATATTACGAGTGTATTCATTTAAATCGTTCCATAAAATTGCTCCCCATTAATAGGCAATATATTTTCTACCCCAATTCGTTTTAGGTCTGATAATTGGCAGCAGATCACTCTGCCTTGTGCTGTACGAACTAGCACTAGAAGCTTTATAGAGATTCTTTAGATTTAACAAATAGATTCCATTTTGCCGTTGTCTGTTCAGTTATATAGATGCACAGATGACAACGTGGTAAGAACAAAAACGCTGACCGTAATCTTCCCAATACGTTTACTTGATTGTGGGCTCAGCCGCGCCCGCAGGCCGACCAATTCACTTATAAATTCATTTATGAGAAAAGGTTACTATTATGGAAGAAAGGACCCATAAGCCGCAATCTTAAATAGGTCACTTATTGCCAATCATTAATATAGGGCACCCGCAGTCATTAGGTCAGTGGTCTTGACAGTACGCGCCAAACCGCAGGCGAAGTCCGCATAAAAAACACACTCTTAACTGAGGACCAATTTTACACAAGCTCAAAACTGGACTGAAAACAACCAACCCTTGTTTCCTTACCAACGTCAAAAGAGTAAGACTTCCATTCGCCAACGTTTCCAACAATGTCTGTACCACGCACCGAGAACGTATGAGGACCTCTTGGGAATACTGCCGCCATTCCATTTACCGTGTATTCCACTACCACATTGGATCCTGTTGTTGAGGTTGTCCAACGCGCAGTCGTAATTCGCCGGTTCAGAGCTATTCCACGTTGCCCACGGATTTCTGTTGGTCGTTTTTGGTAACTCCGCTGTAAACTGGATGACGGGACTAGTTGAATCTGTAATAAATATATTGAAGTGTGTATGACCCGAAAATTAAGTTCGTTATATTGGAAAAGACTAAAGTGCCCCATAAGGCAAAAATTAGGTTTGTCGTAACCCTTTCAATTCCCGTCGGTAGGTTTTCCATGTGCGAGTAAAATACATCTGGCGTTAGCCAGAGTGAAATACGTAAGAGCTTAGAGTCGAAGGCTGCCTAGAAAATGTTAAAAAACAGTCATAATGGCAACTGAGATGAAGTTGAACTTTATAACGTCACAAATACAGTGCCAGGTTGCTAAACTCGTTTCGAAATAGCGGAATCTACTGTCGAATTTTTGGCTTTTTCGAAGACAAATTTCATTAGATTAAGATGTACTTTCAAAGCCCAAAAAAATTGTCGGTGTTAGTGACGTTTAAAAAGAAAACGGGCCAACCCGCTAACCAGGTTGGCCCACAAGGCTTACACATGTGTGAATGCATAAAAAAAAATATGCTTGATTGCACTCATACCAAAATTATGCAAAAAACCGTTTGCATGAAATAAGGACAATAGCGCAATCACGCATTTTTTCTAAACGGAGAATCTTGCGGTCAGATTTTTATTGATTTCTCATTCAAATTTCAACCAAATTCAACCAAAATATAAAAAAAAATAAATAAATAAAATTGAAAGGTTTGGTCCTTGATCTATGATCAAGCTTTCCACAAACTTTCACGAAAACCTGTCGAGTATTTTGCGAGATATCCTGGTGGCAGACAGACTCACAGAAAAATAGACAGACAAACTGCAGAGGTAAAAACATAACCTCCTAGCGGAGGTAACAAAAGGTCCGCTATGCGTACATGTATCTGCGCCATTCACGAAACTTGTACAGTTAGATAGAGCGTTAAATACTCTACAACATATGTGAATTAGAAAAAATCGTATAGAATAGAACCCTGAAAAATCATAGTGTTTTAGTCAAAAACTTTGTCGGAAATATAGAATTTAACGGCTAACAGCCGTATTGGGATATATCTTCACTGCAGTTGAGCCACCGGATACCGCGTGTTTAAAGTATACCCCTGAATTGTCTGTAGGTTTGTGCCATTCACGAAAATTCTACAGGTAGACAGAGCGTTAAATTCTGTACAACATATGTGAATTAGAAAACATGGTATAGAATAGCAACGGAGAAATCACTTGGCGTACGGTCAAACGCAATCATTTTAAAGTATCCCCGAATCGTCTGTAGGTTTGTGCCATTCACGAAACTCGTACAGTTAGATAGAACGTTAAATTATGTACAAGATATGTGAATTTGAAAAAATCGTATAGAATAGAACCCTGAAAATCGTAGTATTTTAATCCAAAACTTTGTCGCTTCGGAGGACTTCGTGATATGGCGGACGAAATATTGTAAACACGATCGGATTAAAAATACTTGTTTCCATCGTTCAAACTGACAGCGCGTAGGTGAGCTTTGATTGGCCCTGATGTAATCGTCGCGCATTGGTTATAGTTACACAACAGCACACACTACAGGTCAGTGGTTACACAAAAAAGTTAACACACACACAAACACATAACACGATAGCAATATATCTGCTGCGCAGATACAAAAACTAACGAACCTGTCTCCCAGTTTACAGTTACAGGTGTCCCTTTGTTACCCACGTTGTCAACGGTGTTCAGCGAGAACGTATGTTTCCCATCAGGTAGGTTGGGAGTGGTGTATTTTCCCCGAGAACCACTGCCACAATCAAACACCTTGTCGTCAAGTTTGCATTCAAAGTTCGAGTCTTCGCTTGAAGTCCAACCAAATGTCACCCGAGGATTCCTTGTCTTTGGTGGCACGGTGTTTGTTAGGAAGACGCGAGGTGCAAGAGTATCTGAATAATAAAAAGACACGCATTATAGTTGGGGTTGTTTCACTCGAACAGAAGAAAACACTTTTAGTATTTGATATTTTCACGTAATATAGGAAATAGAGGAATTATAAAAATAAGACTTAAAGGACATTGGCAACAAAAATTAAGTTTGTCTAATTTGAAAGAACTCATAATATTGTAATAGAACCGAAACAACATCAATAACCACCACCACGACAACTTACCAACTCGAAATGGATATTGAACATGCTCCCCATAATTATTATTTTTATCCTTTCCTCGAATAAAGAACATGTGCCTCCCACTGGGTACATTGTTCACCGTGAACGTTCCACTCGTTCCGTTACCACAGTCTTGGTATAATGTCGTGTCGTCAATGGCACATTCAAACGTGGCGTCTTCTGATGACGTCCAAGTAAATCTTGGATTAGGAGTGTTATAAACAGAAGTATCAGGATTGACCTTCACCACAGGTGGACTGGAGTCTACAAAAAGTAAAAAAATGTAACACAAACAAAGCAAAAAATATAATAATAATAACCGCACGAATGATCATCAGATCATCCAGACTTCGGTTCGTTTGTTTGTCCGTTGGCCTGTCCCACTCTTCCTCTCTCAACTTCCACTACACGTAATCGTATGACGATACCAGATCTTTCAACTTTTCGTCCGTTTTATGGCCATCTATCTATCCATCCATCCTATCCACCTTCTATCCTCCCTCCCTCCCTCCCTCCCTCCTTCCCTCCCTCCCTCCCTCCCTTCCCTCCCTCCCTCCCTCCCTCCCTCCCTCCCTCCCTCCCTCCCTCCCTCCCTCCCTCCCTCCCTCCCTCCCTCCCTCCCTCCCTCCCTCCCTCCCTCCCCCCCTCAATCCCTCCCCTAATTCCTAGTTCTCTCGCCCTTTCTCCTTTCCTTGCGCCTATACCTTTTCGCCAAGTGTGTTCCACTACAGGGCCTCTGTTTCCATACAAATCTTCTGGAGTAAGATAAAAAGTGTGCTCGCCGTCCGGCAATGTTGGCGTCGCAAACTGGCCATATGTGCCCAAACCACAACTCACTGCTTTTGATGTTTTGCTGTTTCCAGTTTTTATAGCACAAGTAAACTTGGCATTTTCATTCGCCTTCCATGAAAATATGACCAATGGTTTATTTGAATCAGTTGGCAGTTCACCGGTCAGAGTGGCAACAGGAGCGTTCGAATCTAATCGTTATAAAATGCGATAAAAGACAATAATGAATTACAAACTCACAAAGAGGATTATTATTATTATTATTATTATTATTATTATTATTATTATTATTATTATTATTATTATTATTATTATTATTATTATTATTATTATTATTATCTCTCGAATTTAATTTGGTGTGAAGTTGCTAGGGCAGCTACTAATTAATATAATTAATATAATTAATATAATTATTATAATAATTATTATAATTATTGATTATTATGATTATTATGATTATTATAATTATTATAATTATTATATAGAGAATGATACATGGATGTGCGGAAATATGAAATGTATTTCGAGTGTTGATCAGGATATCTCACGAGTGAGCGAACGAAGCGAACGAGTGACATATCCTGGTCAACACGAGAAATAAACTTCATATTTCCAAGCATCCATGTATTGTTCTGTTTATTATATAAAAAAAATTGTCCTATTGCCTTGCAAAAATTGCATTAGACTATAATGCTGATTCAGCGATAATCGTCACATGTGCGATTATCATAAATAATCACACATGTGAGATTATCACTTTCATTAGTGGCGGAACAATCAATAAAACACTCTATTTTATATAATAAAATATGATTATAATTATAATAATTTTATAATATAATTAAAATTATTACAATTATAACTATTACAATTACTATAATTAATTTTAATTAATTAGTAATTATTATAATGATTTATTATTATAATGTCTCACTTACCTATGGTCCACAAATGTGTGTGTCTACCAGTATTGCCCATTTCATCTTTGCCTTGGACGACGAACTTGTGACGACCATCGTTCACATTCTTTCCCACCCAGCTCCCAGTCTTTCCTCTGCCACACGGAGTTAACGGAGCGTCGTCAAGGGAACACTCGAAGACCACATCCTCTGTTGAAGTCCATTCAAACCTCGGCTTTGACGAGCGGCGGTCGGGACGTGCCGTAAGTTTGATTAGTGGTGCTTGGTTGTCTGAATGTAGGAGAGCAAAAATACGGTGAGCAATGATGCGCAACAGAAAACGCTTTTCTCGTCATTCCCTTCCATTTTGATAAACCTAACTAACTTTATTTCTACTGGATAACCCTATCATTTGAATTATATTTAGTTTTACTCATTGTCCTTAGCTTTTGTCCATTCAGTAGAATTTAGGCCTCTTTTTTTCCCCAGGCCTCTCTTTTTAACGTCGAGCGACAGACCGAAATTGTGAGAGGCCTGGAATAAAATGTTTTGCTTGGCCCCAAATCTGGCCCCAAATTATACAGGCACCAAACGGCCGTTTGGCGGAAAACCAAGGCAGATAACACTCACGTCGGTCTGCACAATTCTTTATAACATCATATAGCAAGGTTGGTCTACTGCCGAAACGTTAAAATAGCATATTTCGATTTGTATAAATGTGTTTCAACACAATCACTTCCTACGCCGAACACTACTTTATAAAGCCTTAATTAATTAATTAATTAATTAATTAATTGACTAATTGACTAATAACTAAGGCCAACTTGAAAGCCTGCCTAATGTAAATTAAAATCGACATGTGAAAATTCAGGCCGTTCTGAGTTTACACCGGCCTCATGTGAGTAGAGTTTAGTTGGTCTCTCCTGTGCTCCGAGGGTTTTTTCGCCGGGTTCTCCGGTTTTCCTCCCTCCGTAAAATCAACGCCTAGGGCTTAGCAGGGATTAGTGGTCTGAACTGTGTCGTATGGCGGCTGCTTAAAGCGCCTTTGATATGCCTCGACACGGCCACATTGAAAAATCCTTAGGAGTAATTTGATTGTAAAGATACACGTTTGATGTATTCTAATTAAAGACCATTATTATATACCATTATTATGTAAACACCCCTTATTCCCCTGGCACATAAGTAAATCAACACACCAACAGTAAACTTGTGAAAGTTCGGTTGCCCGACGTTGCCCAGGTCATCTGTCCCGCGAACATAAAGGGTATGGTTGCCGTCCAGAAGATTGACCCTCTGCCAGGTGCCGGTTATCCCTGAGCCGCAATTTCGCCAGCTTCGTGCATCATTCAGGGAACATTGAAACGCCGCGGGCTCACTTGACTTCCAGTTGAAGATTGGACTGTTTAGTGTTGTCTTAGGTAGGTTTCTAGGGAACTTTATCGTTGGTCCAGCGGTATCTATAAGAAATTGAATTTAAATACGGAGCAAAAAAAGAAAGGCGACACTGTAATGAATGGATGAATGAATGGATGGATAGATGGATGGATAGAAGGATGGATAAAGGGAGGGATGGAAGGAAAGAGAGATGGAGAAATGGATGGAGGAATAGAGGAATGAATAGAGGGATGGAGCGAGCGAAGGAAGAAGAGATGGAGAAAGGGATGGAAGAAAAGAGAGATGAATAGAAGGAGGAATGGAAGGATGGAACGAAGGAACGAAGGAAAAAGGGGGAGAGAGAAGGAGGGAATGAAAGAGAGAGAAGGAGGGAAAACAAGAGGGAGAGAGAGAAGGTGAGAGGAAGGAAAGGAGGAAAAGAAGGAAGGAAAAGGGAGAGAAGGATGGATGGATGGGTGGATAGATAGATAAATAGATGGATAAATGGATAGCGGTGAGTGGGTGAGTGAGTGAGTGTCTGAGTGAACCTATATGGGGATAGATGGACAGACGCACGAATGTGAGCAAACGAACGAACAAACAAACAAACAAACAAACCAAAAGAAACAAACAAACAAACAAACAAACAAACAAACAAACAAACAAACAAACAGACAGACGAAAGCACGAACAAACTCCTACATACCAATTGTCCATTTATTTTTAACCACAGGAGCTTTGTTTCCTATATCATCAGTAGCCACCACCTTGAAATTATGATCACCATCTGGAAGGGGGTCTGTGGTAACATGTCCATTGGTTCCCCTGCCACAATCTGAAGGATCCGTCTGGTTATCCAGATAACAGTCATACTTTGCATCTTCGCTGGTCGTCCATTTGAATGTAGCCTGGGGCTTGTTCGTTCGCCGTCGTGGCACGATGACCGAGAATCCGGTCGGGGGAGTGGTATCTAAATCACGAAAGACCACACACGTTACGCGAGACGTCTCCTACGTCATCATAACCAGGACTTAAGACTTATTACAACGACTACGACTGAGACTAGGCCGAAGGCTATGGTTATGGCAATGGTCGTGACCATAACCAAAACCATAATGATGATCATAACCATGACCATGACCATTGTCATGACCATGACCATGACCATGACCACGACCATAACCATGACCATCACCATGACCATGACCATGACCATGACCAAGCTCTCAAAAGACTCACCGATCTCAAAAGGAAAGGTAAAAGGTCTTTCATTTCCATGTCGGTCACGAGCTCGGACACGGAAATTGTGCTTTCCATCCGGGACATTCGTGCCGGTCCAGCTTGACTTTGTTCCCCGTCCACATTCCTCATACTGGGTTAATCCCTCGATAGCACAAAGGAATGTGGCATCCTCGTCCGATGTCCACGAAAACTTTGGCCTACTGGTATCGCTTTTCTTCTTCGAGTCTTTGGAGAATGTAATGGTTGGAGCCTCGCTATCTACAATGATAAGGTAAACAAGTGAAGAACGAGCGGAACATGAAAAACCCGCTATATTAACTACGAAAGTGTAAAAAAGTAGAGTGCTGTGTAGGCATTGTTTCAGATAGAGCAGGGTGAAAAGGTCGCAAACTGCCGAGAATTGTTTTGATAACGAAATAATGACGTTTCGAGCGGAGCCTTTCAATTTTACTCTGATGAAGGGCTCTGTTCGACACGTCAGTATTTCATTATCAAAGCTATTCTCGGCAGTTTACCACCTTTTCACTTTGCCTCAACTTAGACCCCGTTTACACTAGAGCAAAAGTTTTCGGATTCGTGACGAATCCGGAACGTTTTAGTACCGGATTCGTTTTGCCGTTTACACACAAAAGAATGAATCCTGAATAAAAACTTTCCGGTTTGATCACGTATTCGGAGATTTCGAATCTGGAAAAAAAAATGTAGAAACTTCGTATCCGAATACTTTTGAATCCGAGACAATACGTAGTGTGAACGGTTATTCCGATGAATTCGGATGCTCTTCCGCTCGTAGTCATGGGAGGTTGCGGTGGAACCAACATGGTCAACATATTAACTGAATTAAAGGAATTCCGAGTTTAGTGTAAAGGGCCGAATCTGCGAATACTGTTGTAGTGTAAACGCCTAACGAATCCGAATACTCGGTACGAAGTGAATCCAGAAACATTTACGAATCCGGAAACTTTTGCTCTCGTGTAAACATAGTCTAAGAAAGTGTCCAACAAATAAATTTTTCGGACATGAAAAGTGTTCTTCAATTTAGATTTAGATTGGATAACAAAAAAAAAGACATGCGAGTTTTGAAATTTGTCGAAGTAATATCTAGGATTAAATTAAGACCCGCGTTAGTCCTCACCATGCAAACATTCGAGAAATTATTAACTTACCAATGGTCCACGTAACGCTTACTGGTTCTGCCCTGTTTCCAGTATAATCTTCAGCAATCAACCAAAACTGTTGTGGCCCTCGTCGAAGATACGGCGTCGTCCAGCTACCCTCTGTTCCTGAACCGCATTCAATGCTGTTGCCGACGTCACCGATTGCACAGTAGAACTTTGATCTTTCATCCGCTCTCCATTGCAGTGTTTGTTTGTGACTGTTAGTTACTGGACGAACTGGAGAAATACTGGCGCGAGGTGGTGTGGAATCTAAATGAAAACAGTGAAGAACAACAGTGAGCACAATGACCTCCTGTCTGTCTGTGTGTCTGTCTGTCTGTCTGTCTGTCCGTCCGTCTGTCTGTCTGTCTGTCTGTCTGTCTGTCTGTCTGTCTGTCTGTCTGTCTGTCTGTCTGTCTGTCTGTCTGTCTGTCTGTCTGTCTGTCTGTCTGTCTGTCTGTCTGTCTGTCTGTCTGTGTGTCTGTCTGTCACTCTGTCTGTGTGTGTGTGTGTGTCTGTCTGTGTGTGTGTGTCTGTGTGTGTCTGTCTGTATGTATGTATGTATGTATGTATGTATGTATGTATGTATGTATGTATGTATGTATGTATGTCTGTCTGTCTGTCTGTCTGTCTGTCTGTCTGTCTGTCTGTCTGTGTGTCTGTCTGTCTGTCTGTCTGTCTGTCTGTCTGTCTGTCTGTCTGTCTGTCTGTGTGTCTGTGTGTCTGTGTGTCTGTACTCTATACTACTCACCAACAACCCACGAGTGTGAAATTGGTTCACCGACGTTGTTCAACGCATCTTTAGCACGAACGTAAAAAGTATGGCGTCCTTCGGGCAATTCAGCATTCGTCCACTGTCCCTGGGTACCGCTACCGCATGGTTGGAAATTCCTCATATCATCTAGAGCACACTCGAAGTTTGATGTCTCGTCCGACCTCCAGTTCAGCGTCAGAGATTTCTTTGAAAACGACGGTAGATCACCAGTGAATTCAATACGAGGAGGGTTGGTGTCTACAAGAAAATGCAAAAATACAAACTAGGTTTTTACAGAAAGTGAAATACACTACATTCTAAAACCCGTTAATAAATCATGAAAATAAATTAGCAAAATCAGTTAGATCTCCAAGTTTGTTCAACAAAATCACTCGAAACTGTGCAGATTGAAACGCCTCGTGACACCGAACACTTCATATTGAGCAATCATGGAGGTGTAATAATATATCAAACAAATATCTCGAAAACGAAGAAAGATACAGAAAAGTTGTGTAAGGTCTTTATTACCATTTCACGAGTTTTTCAAATTAAACGAACCTAAAGGGAGATGGAGAGAGTTTAAAAAAGAAAGCAAGCTGACGACAGATCAGAAAGTCGCTGTTGTGTTGCTTGATTTTTGCGCTGCTGGAAAACGGAGAATCTGTGGTAAGTCTTTGAACGAATTAGTCCAAGACTGTTATCAAAATGTTATTAATTTTTATCAAATATTATCAAAATTACGACGACTCAAATCTAAACGTAAACAATCCTATGGAGATGAACCAAACGGATAGTCCCAAAAAACTTATTTATACTGGATAACTCTATCAGTTATATCTAAACTGTTATCCTCAGAGGTCCAGTGAAGGCCCACCCTCATTGGTCCAGTGTTACTACAGGAGGAAACTGGAGTACACGGAGGAAACCTGTGGTGTTTGGTAGAGTCAAACTGGAAGCACTCTTCTCACATGCGGCCAAGGTGAATTTTTTTTTAATCAGATAACTGCACCGTGCATGAATCGAACCCTGGTCGCAGAGGTGAAAGGCACGTGCACCCCTTTTAATTTATACTGCCGATGCCCTTTAACGTAGCGATAAAACTATGAATGTCGACTCACCAACAGTCCAACTATGGGGCACGAATGAGCCAACATTGCCAGCTTCGTCAGTGCCTCGCACCCAAAACGTTCGTCCTCCTTTGGGAAGACGCGAAAGTATCTTCCCACCGCTCGTTCCGCTTCCACAAGATTCCAGATTGTTGATGTCGTCAAGAGCACATTCGAAGGTGGCACTTTCTGGAGAGCTCCACTTGAACGACACATGGTCGCCTGACACTTTGGGAGGGAGATTTGTGTAGCGAACGGGTGGAGCGGTCGAATCTGAAAGAAATACAAGAAATATACTCAGCTCAGAGCTCGTGCCACAATTTAGCCCAGAGAACTAATTGGGGATACTATATAACGTTGGTTTTACTTAGGAGGGAGACCGGAGAAAAACCTTCGAGGCACAGGAGAGAACCAACAACTCTACTCGCATGAAGCTAAGGTGGTCACCCAGCGCCGGATTTAGGACTGTGGAGGCCCCTGGGCGGTCACTGACCAGCACAATATATCAATTCTATTTCTGAATGTATGCTAAGTTACATAGTCATATAACTAATTAATAAACTATAAACATCAAAACATGCTAGAGGTTGAGTATACTATGAGTAGGACAAGCAACTGAGACCAGAACTGAGGAAGTTGAACATATAAATTATATTTGTACATGTACAGATGTACCTATTGGCTATTACAGTGTTGGTACAATACAACGTAAATGACAAAATTAACGTATGGTTACAGAATACTGCAGTTATGTGGGTCTGTCAATTTAGCTTAAGACCAGGCACCTTACGAGCCTTGCGTCTAGCAAACTCTTCTATCAGCCTCATCGACGTTTATCCCACGCAAAATATCATATTCTATGCTCATTAATGCTAAGTATAGGTGAGCCGTTCCTGTGTCATAGTTGTGCGAAGTCTATTCTTGATGTGTTTCAGCTTCGAAAACGAACGCTCGCCACTGCAATTGGTCACCATCAGCACGAGATACATGCGAAGTGCTATTTCTACACTAGGAAATACATCCATCACATGCTTATCAAGTATTAACGTATACAGAAAATGTTCTCTTCCTGTCTTATCGTCTTCTTCTTGCTTGAACATCTTTGAAAACATTTTTGTGGAGGCCTCCCCTTAAACATTATTTTGTGGGGGCCCCTGGGCGACCGCCCAGTCCGCCCTGTCCTAAATCCGGCACTGTGGTCACCCATCGTCTGACAGGGCTTAACTTCAGTGGTGAGAGGCAGCGCGCTAACAGCACGTACCAACAGTATCTTCAGTAGGAAAACCTAATCTACAATAGGACTGAAAACCTTACCTATTTTCCATGTCGTCTCCAGTTCTCTGCCTTCGTTACCCACTTCATCGACGGGTGTCACTTGAAACACGTGTTCGCCATCGCGAAGGGAAGATGTAGTGAACGCTCCGGTTTTGCCCTGTCCACAGTCGATCTCGCGGTCGTCAACCCTGCAGTTGAACGTTGCCTCCTCGTCGGATGTCCACGTGAAACGCCCGTAATGTTTATTTGACAACGGGTTAGCTTTGCTGCTGAACTTCAAAATGGGCGCTGTCTTGTCTGCGAAAAGCCGGAGATAGATTAGTTAGAACATAGTCTCTAGAAATATATTGTCTGGAAACGCGACCTAAGTCTTTGTTCTATGTTTTAGTTCACATTTGCGCACCTTCGCGCTTGCTGAACACATTGTATTTTTGGAATAATGAAGCAATCAGTCAAAAGCAGCGTTGCTGCATAAATATTAATAAACGTAAAACAAAAGATTTGTGCACTTTCAGGCCACCCGCGGCGGCACATTTAACCACAATGCTTTGCGACCTCAAATCAGCTCAAATAACAACTAAACATTGTTTATCATGCTAAGATGGATTAAGTAAGCAAGAACTTCATTCCTACCAAAGTTGATCGTTTTAAAACCATATCTTCCAATAATTCTGCAAGAAACAACATTTACTGCACGCAAAGGATTGTGGTTAAATGTACAAGTCGCCATCTTTTTCGGTATGGTCAATCGCAGCTCATTGTTAGCCCCAATCTCGTTCCCACAGCCCACGTTCCCCACCCGGGAAACGAGAGACTCTGGGATAATCCGTTTCAAATCGTTACGTTATTGGCTGAATAGTGAGCAGAGCATGAGTTGGTCTGAAGTGACCGGAAGTAGAATTAATAAAACCAAAATAACAAAGATGTCGGACGACAAGACTCCAGTGAAGACGTTGCCGCGATCGATATCTTCGCCGTATGTGTGTAGATACTGTAATTCGAGCTTCGCCAGCAACCCCATTGACTTGTTTGGGGAAAAGTCAAACAAGGAGAACATACTATCCAGATTCCGCTCGGATATTTACGCATGCGTACCTCAACCGGAATAACAAGAATCCTGTGATTTGAAACGGATTAGCCCAGAGTCTCTCGTTTCCCGGGTGGGGAACGTGGGGTCTGGGAACGAGATTGGGGAAGCCCAACATGTTACTCTGATCAATGAAGGGCTCCACTCGAAACGTCAGTTTTTCGTTATTAAAAATCTCGGGCAGTTTACCACCTTTTCAGTTTGATAGATAAGTCAGGTTTCTCCAACCTCGTACCCAGGGCATTTTGCCTCCACGTTGCGAGGTCGGCGAAAATGGCCCTGGCATCGGCTGGTCACGTGACACCCAGCATTTTGGGGTGTTATGGCAAGAAAATTTATGCGGTCTTTGTGTTTTGTTTTTGTATAATACGTATACATGAATAATAAATGAGAAATATTTAACGCTCTGCCGACTCACTCATGTGAACCTCTATCATAAAAGCAACTGGCTAGCGTTATTCTTCATACTCCCACGATTATCCAGGATACATGTAAATGTCATGAACAAACATATATCTAATGTTGTTCTTGACTTTAACGAAAGCTATCGTTAATCGTTTCCATTCTTTGGGTAAACTTCGCAGAGTCGGTCTATCACAATTCAAATTTTCATAAATAAATTATACTCTATCTGAATTAATCGAGTTCTTAAACCGGCCAATCAGATTATAGAATCGACCAGCCGATGCCAGGGCCATTCATGCCCTGGGTACGAGGTTGAGGTTTCTCCAAATAGCCTTAAATTTCTCTATCTTAGATTTATCTAGATTTTTCATTCAAACACATAACAAGGGTGGCTGAAGCCACTTCAAGTAACTGGTTCTCTTTGTTTGTTTTATCTTTTCAATTCATGCAATATGCTCTCGACCAATCAGAGGCTGAAATAGCCTAGCCTCCACCAGGGCTATTTGTTCCCGCCATATTTTTTTTTAGCCGCCAATGACTTTGCAGTTGACGTCAACGAAAAGGGTCAGGACCACTGACCTATATACAACTGAAGTGCGGATCTCGTCTAAAAAGTGACCAAAAAGATGGCGGAAAAGGTTCTCTCATGGTAGCGACCACTGGCCGTATTCTGCTTAATATGTTTACTTGACTGTGGGCTCAGCCGCGCCCGCAGGCCGATTAATTCAGTTATAAATTCACTTATGAGAAAAAGGTCAGCGGTTACTACTATGGAAGAAAGGGACTGATAAACCGCTATCTTGGATTGGTCACCCATTGCCATTGTCCATACAGGACAACCACAGTCCAGCTATATATAGGTCAGTGGTCAGGACCTCGACCAAGGTCTCCTTTCTGAACCGCTGGCATGAGGTCTGTTTGCAGACACAAACGAGCGCCTGTGAAATAGTCGGACCGTTCGCTTCCTTACCTGTGGTAACAGTAAACACACTTGGTTCACCAACGTTTTTCAACTTATCTGTTCCTCGGACGTATAACTTGTGCTCGCCATCAGGCAAATCCTCCTTCTGAAATACCCCACTTTTCCCATTACCACATTTCTCGTACTCGTTTGGATCATCCAGGGCGCACTCAAACTCGCTTTCTTCCGACGATCTCCAAGAAACGCCAATTTGCTTCTGAGGTTTCTTAGGGTCCTTCTGATTAAACCTAATAACGGGTCCAGCAGTATCTGGAAATGAAAATTAATTTTTTTTCCACTTTTAGGTGCTTAACCCTTTGAGGCCTGGACCTCTCCCTGTGCTGAATAAAAACATCTGGCCTCAGTCAGATAAAATCCTAAAGACTCGTCTTCTGGCTTCAAAGGGTTAACCCTTTACCGGGCAGATTACCAGGAGGTCTCCACTTGACGAGTAAAATCGTCTGGCGTTAGGCAGAGTAAAAGTAATAAGACGCCTGCTCAGGCGTTCACTCGGGCTACTGATTTCTGAAAGCTTCGCGTAGCCTGTGCGTACTCTAGCAAGACTACATGGCAATGGCAATGCATTGCATATTTGCATAGATTTTCGCAAATAGAATCTATGGTCTTATATGAACTGTAGCGGTGCAGGAAGTGCCGAAGGTTAGCCAGAATAAAATAATAAGTTGCCAAATGGCAACCATGCCCTAAAGTACCTATCACTATGGTGATTTTACATATTCGTAATCTTTGGATTCTCCTGAGCAAAATTGCAACACGGTCAAGAAAATCAGCACAGTAGAGGATATGAAATACAACTCACAAAGCCACATAATAAAACATCTTACCAGTCTCAAATTTCGAGCGAATTAAAGGTGCGAGATTTCCAACAAAGTCCTCCACCAAGAGTCTAAATTCGTGTTCCCCATCCACCAAGGTTGGTGTCAAATACTCGCCTTCGGTTCCATTGCCGCACGGTACACCAGTTTCGTCGTCATCTACTGCACAGCGGAATTTAGCAGGTTCAGTTGAGTCCCAAGTAAATTTGACCTTAGGCTTGTTAGAAGTGCTTGGTATCTTGCCAAGAGTCACGGATGGCGCCTTGGTGTCTAAGCAAAGTAGATGAAGCAAAATCAGTGAAACAATCATAATCAAGATCAAGATCATGGTAATCATCATCATCGTCATCATCGTCATCACCGTCATTGTCATCGTCATCATCGTCGTCATCATCATCTTCTTCTTCATGTCATCATCATCATCTCATAGTCATTATCATCATCATCATCATCATCATCATCATCATCATCACTATCATAATTACTATCATAATTATCATCATTAACATCATTATCGTCATTATCATTATCATCATCATCATCATCATTAACATCATCATTATCATCATCATCATCACCATTGAAAATAACCTACCAATCTTCCATGTATGTAGTATAACAGGTCCTTCGTTGCCATGGCTATCAACAGCTTTCACTCGGAATGTGTGTGTGCCGTCGTCAAGGTCATTTACCGTCTTTCTACCGCGAGTACCAGTTCCACACGGAGAGAAGTTCGTTGCCGAATCAATGGAGCACTGAAACTTTCCATATTCGGTAGAATACCAAGAGAATGGTTGGTGGTCAGATTTTGAACTGTCCGGCAGCTTCCCAATGAACCTCACATTAGGCGCAACATTGTCTGAAGCAAAACAAGAAAAGATATAACTAGGAGTACCTAGATAGATAGGTGCAGGTAGGTAGTAGGTGAGTAAGCAAGTAGGTGAATAGAAAGAGTAGGTAGGTAGGTGAGCAGGGTAGGTAGGTAAGTAGGTAGGTAAATAGATAGGTATGTAGATAGGTAGGTAAGTAGGTAGGTAAGGTAGATAGGTAGGTAGGTAAGTAAGTAAGTAGGTGGGTAGGTAGGTAGGTAAGTAAGTAGGGGGGTAGGTAGGTAGGTAAGTAAGTAAGTAGGTGGGTAGGTAGGTAGGTAAGTAAGTAGGTAGGTGGGTGGGTAGGTAGGTAAGTAAGTAAGTAGGTACTAGGTAGATAGGTAAGTAGGTAGGTAGGTAGGTAAGTAAGTAAGTAGGTGGGTAGGTAGCTAGGTAAGTAAGTAGGTAGGTGGGTGGGTAGGTAGGTAAGTAAGTAGGTGGGTGGGTAGGTAGGTAGGTAAGTAAGTAGGTACTAGGTAGATAGGTAAGTAGGTAGGTAGGTAGGTAGGTAGGTAGGTAGGTAGGTAGGTAGGTAGGTAGGTAGGTAGGTAGGTAGGTAGGTAGGTAGGTAGGTAGGTAGGTAGGTAGTATAGCTGGGTGAGTAGACATGTATAGATACATAACTCGCACGCAGTTCATAAATATTAATACATCGCTAACTCTAAAAGATATTCCCCCACCTATTTTCCAAGAATGGCGCAGGGGACGTGCCTTGTTTCCAACTTCATCTTTGGCGGACAAGAAAAACATGTGGCTCCCGTCAGGCAGTGATGGAGTCGTCCATTCTCCGTCATTTCCACTACCACACGGTACCGTGTTAGCAGCATTATCGACAGCACAGTTGTAATATGCCATCTCGTTGCTGGTCCATCTGAACGTCAGTGTTTTACTTGTCGACGTTTTGGGTAAAGGTGTGTTGAGACGAACCTCGGGTGGTAGATTATCTGAAAGTAAAGTAAAGTAAAGTAAAGTAAAGTAAAGTAAAGTAAAGTAAAGTAAAGTAAAGTAAAGTAAAGTAAAGTAAAGTAAAGTAAAGTAAAGTAAAGTAAAGTAAAGTAAAGTAAAGTAAAGTAAAGTAAAGTAAAGTAAAGTAAAGATTATAATTATATGACTATTATTATTTGATCTTTGAAGTTAGTTTAATGACTTCAAAAACGCCCCAGTACTGCTCAAATGATTGTTGTGTCTGTATCAAGTCAATCTTAGGCAACATTTCTCATCTCTTGCCCGTTTACGTCATCCTGAAGACGTGAAAATGCTCTAAGTGGCGTTATATAAAGAACGAGGACGGTGTTGAGTTTACTCTAGGGACTAAAAATTATTCATTTTTGTGGTTTTACAAAAAGAATTCTGTTGTTTAAAGGATGTCGTCGTTGAGGTTGACGTCGTAGGTCTTAAACGGACTTGGAGGCTGTTCATGTGAGGCGGGCTAGGGAGGCTGTTCATATGAGGCGGGCTAGGGAGGCTGTTCATATGAGGCGGGCTAGGGAGGCTGTTCATATGAGGCGGGCTAGGGAGGCTGTTCATATGAGGCGGGCTAGGGAGGCTGTTCATATGAGGCAGGCTAGGGAGGCTGTTCATATGAGGCGGGCTAGGGAGGCTGTTCATGTGAGGCGGGCTAGGGAGGCTGTTCATGTGAGGCGGGCTAGGGAGGCTGTTCATATGAGGCGGGCTAGGGAGGCTGTTCATGTGAGGCGGGCTAGGGAGGCTGTTCATATGAGGCGGGCTAGCCCGGTTACCGGGCTGTTTTAAGTCACGAAAATCTTTCTATGAGATCGCGAGTTCTGTATATATATTAAGGCTGGTTTCCAGTCAGTGGAATTTTGCGAGCGGGCGGAATTTTTCTTTGTCTTTCGTGCTCTGAATTAGATTAGTTCCGCTCGAGAGCTCACAAGACAAAGAAAAATTCCGCCCGCTCGCAAAATTCCACTGACTGGAAATCAGCCTTTAAGGTGGTAATGCCAGGCGAGAATTCGGTATATTATAAGTAATATTGGGCATTTCACTCGATTGCATAGCATGTTCTAGGGATTTGGGGGGAAGGAAAATTCGAGTGTATATATTCTACACTCGAATTTTCCTTCACCAAAAATCCCTAGAACATGCTATGCAATCGAGTGAAATGCTCAAGAATTAGAATACCCTGTCATGTGTTATACTTACAGGAAAACGAAGGCAATTCTGTTTTGTTATATCATTCTGCATTTCTCAAAGAGTCGTAATAAGATTTTCGTGACACGGTAACCGGGCTAGCCCTTCTCATATGAACGGCCTCTTGAAGTTCCCAATATAAGAGTCTCTCTCTCCTATTAATTAACTGCGGTCCAAACAACCCTGTCAAGAGTCTCCGAAAGCTAAAGCCCCCCCCCCCCCCCCCCCCTATGTATTACTGTAGTACTGTAACTGAGACTCAATGGTTAGAGCGTCTCACTGGAAAGTTGTAGGTTCGAGTCCTGCTTAGAAGCAGAGAAACTTTTCTGAGTAACATAGCTCGGCATATATCTTACACATAATTCTCACATCCGAGCTGGCATATACGTGTTTTCCCTTAGCAACAGATTTAGCCAGTGCTAGACACGTTCCACAGCGAAATGCATGGTGTAACACCGCCTTTCAATCACTTTAGTCAGAAAATTATTTTAAGCTTACCTATCAAAAACCTAAAGTTTGCAAGAGGTCCAATATTTCCATGTCTGTCCGTTCCTCGTACGTAAAGCGAATGCGATCCGTCAGAAATGCCGTTTTTGGACCACTCTCCCTGTGTACCTTGACCGCACGCAAAAAGTCGCGAGTTATCGTCCATGGCACACTCGAATTTCGCATACTCCGTCGAACTCCACTTAATGGTCGCAGTGCCTCGAAATTTCGTTGGCAAACCAGGATCAAAGAGTATATTGGGCGATGTTTTATCTGTTAAAAGAAACAATTAAACGTTGCAATGGCAATATTATGATCACATCTATTATCAACATCATTCTAGTCATCTTCCTCACCATCATAATCGTCGTCATCATCATCACCACCATTATCATAAGCAGCAGCAGCACAATCATCATTAACATCAACACCAACATTATCATCATCATCATAATCACAATCATAATCATCGGCATCATCATCATTTTAGATTTAGATTTATTAACTTTATTGCCTAGCAACTGGTGGTCAAACAGAGCGAAATGCCCCAATTGAACATGACTACCATGATGTAAGTGTTGGTTTTGCGGAGGGAGGAAAACCGGAGAACACGGTGAAAAACCCTCGAAGCACAGGAGAAATCAACTACAACTCTACTCACATTAGTTTCCAGCTCGACAACGGGGTCATGCCCAAGCGGTCACCCATCCAAGTACTAACCCCGTCTAACCGGGCTTAACGTTTGGTGAGAGGCAGCGCGCTAACAGCACACGTACTCCCCTAAATCATCATCATCATCATTATCAACATCATCATCATTATCATCATCATCATCATTATCATCATCATCATCATTATCATCATCATCATCATCTTTGTCATCATCATCATCATAATTTTGTCAAACGCCAGACAATTTTACTTGTTAAAGAAAGAACCTTCAGCCAGCCTAGGCAGCAATGAGTTAATTAAGGTGGCAATGCTTACCGGAGTTCCAAGAGAGAACTATAGGATCAGCTACGTTTCCAGCAGGATCTTCAGCTTTAACATAAAGAATGTGAGGGCCTTCGGTAAGATTATTCGCAACAAAATTCCCCCTGTGCCCTGTTCCACATGGCTGATAGGCATCTTTGGCGTCAAGAGAACAAAAGAACTTGGCCTCTTCGTTTGAAATAATTGGCAAGTCTACTTTAGCGTTTATATTTAGTGGAAGACTTTTTCCAAACTTAATCCGTGGCGGTGTCGAATCTAGGTGGGGAATGACACAGTTGATTAGTCCTAGATTGACGAAACTAGACCAGTGCATAGTTGGTAAGTCGTTAAATTCATTACTTTCAGTCGTCATTTTGAAAAACGCACAGACCAAACCAAAAAGACAGGGAGTCCCCAGTACAGTATCGCGTGACTGTGAGTTTTTGCTGTAGTTGTTGCTTTTGTTGTTGATGGTAATAGTGTTGTTGTTGTTGTTGTTGTTGTTGTTGTCGTCGTCGTTGTTTTTGGTGGTGGTAGTGGTGGTAGTGGTGGATGGTGGTGGTGGTGTTGTTGTCATTGTGGTTGTTGCTGTTGCTGCTGTCGTCATTGTTGTTCAGTGCAGAAACTGTGGTCTTGGTTTTCGTATCTGTACACAATCTTATAAATACAAATTGAACGTTGTTGTTAAGTAAACACATATATCTTATTGTAACACAAGAGTTCCGTGATAAACTTCAAGAATTTTCCTTTGCTGTCTTTGTTATCGGATAAAGCAGTTATCGAAAAGCGTATGTCCCGTCCAGGGCGGGAACTAATTTCTTTGAATTCCCTCCCCCCTTAGAATAGATATACATCCTGCAATTATAACGCTTTTTTAAAAACACTGATCAGAATATCATATCATGTTTGAAAAATCAAGAAAATATGTGTTGAATAAAATGAGTTTCCTACCAATTCTAAAAGTGTGTTTAATGATGTTAGCTTCGTTTCCCATAGCATCGCGGGCTCCAACGTAAAAACCGTGTACCCCATCTGGAAGATTCCTCAAATACGACCGACCAACTGAGCCAGAACCACACAGTTCCATTCTCGTCAAACTCAAACCGCATTTAAATCTAGCCAACTCCGTCGAACGCCAAGCAATGGTCATGCTGCCTTGACTAAGGGTCTTTAACGGCCGCCTAAACTCAAGTCTTGGTCCACTTCTGTCTGCAAAGAAAACGGATTAAATAAATGTATAAGCTTTTTT
>JAWNZC010000013.1:2547500-2702500 GCA_035771165.1 Paragorgia papillata
AGAGTTGCACAAAGGAGCGGATTTGACCTGTGGTTCTTTTAGATTTTTCTTTACATCCAACGGACAACCCCTAAAAAAGTTACTCTGCGTATCGAATTCCAATTCGGGGGGATCCGTCACCAAATCTTCGTCGATCCGACCGTCATTGTCGTCATCGATGTAATTCTTAATCTCCTCGTCGATCCGACGATCGCAGTCGTTATCCAAACCGTCACCGGGGTCGCCAGGTACGCACTCTAACGTCAAATCAGCCAAGCGTAGGCCGCCGGGGTAGCCGTATGAGTCCGCCCTGGAGAAGCCGTACATGAAGATAGCAAACGGGACAATGGGGGAGTCGTGCATGACGCGATGTACCCCATGAGAGACGGGTAGTCGTGCCACAGAGTGGTCGGTGCCCAAGACTGGTGTCCATTTCTTGTCACGCAGACTGCGAGTGTCAAGGCGTAGACCATCGATGTGTTTCGTCTCGATGATGACGTTTATATAGCTCTTGAAATACTCTTTGCTCTGGTCGGGCGTCGAAACCGTGTACTGGGCCGTGTATTGCTCGATGGGCGGAATCATTACCATAAATGGATCGGTGCGCGTTCTGTCGACCAATGACCCTTTACTGTACTGCACCACGAGACACGGCTTGCTCGTCTCAATGTATTGGTACTGGGACGAACCCACGTCAAGCTCAATAAACTTTCCCTCCTGCAGTGTCTTTATGTGTTTTCCGTTGACTCTCACGTCGGTGCTATCGTTAGAGGAGAGAATTCGAAAGAAATCCCCACCCGTGCGACCGAGCAGCGGTGCAGTAATAAACCGGGTCCCCCAGGTGTTCACAGGAGGAATATGTTCAACGAGGTGATCGCAGTAACCCTTTTCTTTCGGCACGTTGGCGCACTCGTTGCCGGAGAACACCGAGATAGGCTTGAGAGCGTATATCCGCGTACCCGTCATATCCGAAGTGTGAGCAATCTGCAGCGTCTCCAGTGCCCCCAACTGGATATACAAAGTGTCTTCGTGGCGATACCTCCTGCCCTTGTACTTAAAATAGGATTTTGTCTTGGCGAATCGGAATGTGATAAAAATCTTTGTTTTTTCTTCGATGCCAACAATGCCGATCAGGGAATGCTGACTTGGCTGAAACGACGGAATAATGTACATATTACTCTGAATATCCACAGGCAAGGCTAAGAAAGCATCGGTCGTGTATTTCTTAATATTTAGCCCGTAGACGACGACCTCCTCTGGGGACGTGATAAGAATCCCCTTCCTTTCTATCCCTGTGCCTTTCATGCGCAGGCTGTTGGACACATCGAAGGTTTGCAACTGCCGAGCCTTTATGTTAATGGTTGTTTTCAAGAGGGATTCTGGGACGACGATAACCACTTGAGTGTTGTAGTCCGAGGTGATAAACAGCCTTATTGAGCCGTCTGATTCTTGCTTGAACTGCTGCATGAAGCCAATCACAAATTTCGTTCCTCTGTTATCTGGAATTTCTGCGACAATAGAAAAGAAAAATATAGCACGCGTTACAATTGCTTTGAATAGCAACCGTATAGTCTCAGGCCAGAACATACTGTTGACTTCACTTCACTTCACTTCATCTCACTTCACTTCACCTCACCTCACTTCACTTCACTTCACTTCATCTCACTTCACTTCACTTCACTTCACTTCACTTCATCTCACTTCACTTTACTTCACTTCACTTCACTTCACTTCACTTCACTTCACCTCACGTCAGTTTAGTTCACTTCACTTCACTTCACTTCACCTCACCTCACCTCACCTCACCTCACCTCACCTCACCTCACCTCACCTCACCTCACCTCACTTCACCTCACTTCACTTCACTTCACTTCACTTCACTTCACTTCACTTCACTTCACTTCACTTCACTTCACTTCACTTCACTTCACTTCACTTCACTTCACTTCACTTCACTTCACTTCACTTCACTTCACTTCACTTCACTTCACTTCACTTCACTAACCAACTAACCAACCAACGAAGTACTTCCAGCTATCACAACTATCAGTCTTTTTCAACACTGCATACAGTATAAAAACAACCCAGAATCCACCAACCTAAGCACACAATACCCACTTACCTAACTAGTCAACCAGCCAGCCAGCCAGCCAGCCAGCCTACCTGCCTACCCACCAACCAAACAATCAACCAACCAACCAACCAACCAGCCTACCTACGTACCTACCAACCTATCAACCAACCAACCTACCAAATAATCAACCAACCAACCAACCAACCAACCAACCAACCAGCCTACATACCTACCCATCAGCCTATTAAAACCTATCCAACGACTACTTGGAACTAATGAGTTTAAAAAGATTTCACTTTTTCGATACTTACTTTTGTAAATAACTTTATACTGGGACTGAGCCACAATAATTGAAATATTAACGAGAACCATAAAGAGCACAACCCCCTGCATCATAAAGCTTTCCTGTTGTTGAAAGAACAAACAAGACCAGATTACTACAATACGGTACATCAAGGCTGAAAAAGACCGTTTGAAGAAGCATAACAGTAACCTATAAGTTATAAACACTCAGTTGTCCTTCAGCAGTATGTCCTTCACATATGTATATATATATATGTGAAGAAGAATAATTTCAGATGAAGTCGAATCACTGCTTTAGAGAAAAGTTTTCTGACTGCCCCAACCGGGAATCGAACCCAAGGTCTAACCAGTCAAAAATATCCCCCGGTGAGCTACGGTAATGTGTGCGATATTTGATATATGGATATTTCTGCTGACTGCCTCAGCCTGGAGTCCCAATAGCTCAGTTGGTAGAGCGCTGGTACGTTAAACCAGAGACCTTGGGTTCGATTCCCGGTTGGGGCAGTCAGAAAACTTTTCTCTACAGCAGTGATTCAACTTCATTTGAAATTCTTCTTCTATCACATATATACGCTGCTGAAGGACAACTGAGTGTTTATAACTTACGGTGGCTTGGGTCAAGCCGACTTCGTCCTGGAGAAAGATACCTAACTCTCCGTTTAGGTGGATTAGATATCCCAAGCTATATATATATGACTGTGTGTAAGGTGTATTAATAGAACAGTGGAATGTGCCCGTCTTTATATATGACAGATATGTTCACAAAGAGTTCCCAAACTACTACACACGGTTTACGGAATGTGTAAGTCATAATAACTATTTCATATGCTAATTAATATAATTATAATAATAATTAAATAATAATTAATATTAATTAATATTAATTATTATTATATTATTTATTATATTATTATATTATTTTAATATTAATTAATAATTAATATAATTTATATAATAGTCAATTCATATTTCTTATCTATATTACGTTATATATTTGTAACTTTTCGACATTTTTGACATGAGGGTCACTGGTTTGTCAGTGAAAGCTGTTATGTGTTTACACTCTTTACCCTCTTTAAAGTTGTTGTATTGTATTGTATTGTATTGTATTGTATTGTACTGTGTTGTACTGTATTGTATTGTATTGTATTGTATTGTATTGTATTGTATTGTATTGTACTGTATTGTACTGTGTTGTACTGTATTGTATTGTATTGTATTGTATTGTACTGTGTTGTACTGTATTGTATTGTATTGCATTGTATTGTATTGTATTGTATTGTAGTGTATTGTAGTGTATTGTACTGTGTTGTACTGTATTGTATTGTATTGTATTGTATTGTATTGTATTGTATTGTATTGTATTGTATTGTATTGTATTGTATTGTATTGTATTTTGTATTGTATGCCATGTTCCAATCGTGAATATCTAAAAAGAGCTTTAGCTTCAGTGCAGCGAAATTGTGAAATCAACTTCCTAGTAAGGTAAAAGACTCTCCCTCTTTGCTCCATCTTTTCTACAGTGTAGCGAAATTATGGAATCAACTTCCTAGTATAGGATATTCTCTATGTTTACTATCTTTAAAACTGCCCTTAACGAATGCTTCTGAGTGCATATCCCTTTGGCCTCCAAAATTTCGTTTATACACTATCTTTTCTTCTATTTAATAATTATAGCATTATATCCATGTTATAATACATGAAAATATTTTAATGTAGTCTATTATTGATGTAAATAGGTTAGGTTTATAGTGTTCACGGCTACTTGAAAGCTGAATTTGTATTACGGTGAATAAACAGAGGTCTTTATTATTACTATGATCATGCATTTATAGCGTTTAGTCTCCGCCTAAATTTTCTGTGTACACAACACATTACATAAATACAATGGCATTATTGGCATTTTGGGGTCACCGAGTGTTGTGATTTTTTATTTACTTATTAACTTTACAACCATGCAAGAATGCAAATATACAGTAAATAAAGAGTGCAATACTTGAACATGATTGAAGGAATGATCAACAGGACACGAGTCCCATGTAAAGACCAACCCATGATTTAGTCATTTTCATTATCCACATCATTAGCATTAGAAAACATATTGTAGAAATTAGCGTTTGACTGCGTGAAACCGTATTACAAATACGCAGACGATTAGCGAATCTTTTCATAAACAATCACCCATGACAGCTCAATAAGGGAAAAAAGACAACAAGTTTCCGTATCGCCGTCACCATTGGTGAATGGTGATTCGTGATAAGCAAAACGACTCGCGCGATTGGCTAATGCTATACCATTCCTATACCCTGCGACAAACCGGGTGTTTTCTATTATCAAAAGCGCGTTGGATAATTGTATGCTATATATATCTGCGTCGACTGGATAGGCCGGTGTAGATTTTTAGCATTTATCGCTTATCTTTGCACATCATCACTTCTTTATTACTTCTCCTCAACTCGACTCCTGTTGGGCTGTGAAATTATCGTATTAACGTCAAAGATATCAAACAACAGCACGCGAGCCACTTGACTCAACTGGCTTGCGCCGGGTTTCAGATTGCCTTTAATACAATTAAGAATTTATCGCATAAAATAATGGGTCAGGAATGCTATAACCCTTGTGCCAGTGTCACGCAGTCTCAATTATCCCCCGCTCTGTAATCTCCCCCTTCTCAGATAATAGACAGTTATTGGATGAGACTTTTTTTTATATCAAGAATTATCAAGGTCGAAGTCTGTGTTATCTGCCGAGCTAGGGCGAAGGCTGATACTGTGGTCTAAAGACCTTGATAATTCTTGATATCAAAAGTCGAATTCAATATTTGTTTGATTATATATTTTTTCAGTTGAAAATGTAAAGAAAATCACTCCCTCAAAACGAAAAAACGTTCAAAAATCGCAATTCAAAGACCAGTTGCTTCTCTCCCACGCTTTTCTTCTGTTTGCCTAGCTGCATGGACAGGTTTACGTATGTACATGCATGAAGTCCTTTTTCCTACAGATAATACCTCCAGGTGATATCTCAGAATAGGGGGATACTGAGATCTCTATACACCTTGCACAACAGAGCAGCGCGCAGAGCCGTTTATGCACGAGAGCCGATAAAACGCGGTTTTCATAAGACGCTAAACACTCGTATAAAAGGAACAAAGATTTGAACATGTTCTTGGCTTGTTCAAACGCCATATTATAATAGGGTCATTTCGCGTCCAGGCGCGTCTTATGTAAGGCGCGCCGTCTTGTCTGCTCTCGTATAAACAGCCCTAAATACACACGAAGAACAGCTAACACCAAAGATGGAAAGTAAAAAGAGTTTTTATTCTGATGAATGAATTCTTTTTTTTTACTCTGATAAAGGGCTTTGAATCGAAACATCAGTATTTCATTATCGAAAATCTGAGTAGTTCATGACCTTCACGATTTTTTCTGTACGTTGCATACACCATGCAGATTGCATAACCGACCAGACTACAGTAATATTAACCCAGATGTTTTGATTTATAATATATATATATATATATATAAATGGAGGTAGAACGACTCAACAAATTTGACTAGGCATATTTATTACTATTTAGTTTCGTACCACGAGATGTGGCACTCTTCAGATAAAACGGCCTAATGCCTGACATCGTTTTATCTGAAGAGTGCCACATACCGTGATTCAAAGATTCCTTCATTTCTTCAAATCTAGTAATCTTCTGATGCTAGAATCTCAAAGAAACAACTAGAATGTGGCTTCAAATCAGTAACATACGTGAAATTTTCAACCTTGGTTAGGTAATACATAAACAATTTGAAAAATGACTCGAGGAATTTCGAAATTTGAAAGAATTCCGGCTTTCTAGTTGTTCAAAACGTTCAGCCAACGGTTAAATAAACCACAAGATTAACCTCCCACGGTGGTTTTAAAACCCCCAATTAATTCGCTGACGTATAGATTCGTATTGGGTTTTTTTATTAGAGGGTTTGAAATCGAAATTAATTCAAGAAGTTGAAAGAAAAATTACCATCCGAGGTCGTTTAAGAGGTCAGAATCGTATTGGATATCTTACTTCTCAAACACATTAATAATTAGTTTCAGAAATTGCAGCTTGATGTTAGTAATAATTGTCAGTTGTTTGCTGTACAAGCTGTGTTTGTTGGTAATACTCAGAAAAACTCTGAGCTCTAAGCGGGACTCGAACCCGCAAACTTCTGAATGCTAGCCAGACTCTCTAACCATTGGGCCACTAGAACTCAGATAGCAGAGCAAGGTTATTTAAGGTATTTATACCTTAGACTGTGCCCAGTCCTTTGGGAACGAGTTTTAACCGCTCGGTTACAAGTACTTGTTGGTCCACAAGTCGCGTTGTAACAGTAAGTTTCCAGTTAAACATTGTTAGTTCGTTTCAGAAAACACAAACACAGCTTGTACAGCAAACAACTGACAATTATTACTAACATCAAGCTGCAATTTCTGAAACGAACTAACAATGTTTAACTGGAAACTTACTGTTACAACGCGACTTGTGGACCAACAAGTACTTGTAACCGAGCGGTTAACTCTCGTTCCCGAAGGACTGGGCACAGTCTAAGGTGAGTATTACCGGCAAACACAGCTTGTACAGCAAACAACTGACAATTATAACATTAATAATTCATGAGGAAAATTCAAAAGAAATCAATATTTAATCAGTATTTAGAAATCGGAGGAAGATTACAGTCAAATTTAGCAAACTTTGAAGTCGATTTTGTCTTAAAATATTGATTCGTTTGAGGGAAGGCAGCTATATCCAGCACTGGTCAGTGTTCATCCTCCGATGTCTAAATACAGCCACCTCGTATTTTCACCTGCTTGACTGTATTTAGATATCCGAGGAAGAACACTGACTCGTGTTGGATATATTACATCCAACAATTACATCATTTTAATTTAAAAAAATATAATTCAAATCATCACCGTCATAATCTATTTATTTACCAAAATACGAGCAAGCTCATCCTACATTGGTCAAACAGCTCGCAATTTTAAACCAAGCAAAGCCGGAATGACAATAATCGTTGGGGTACTTAAATCTATCTTCTTATCCTCACTCCCATTCCCCCTTCTCAAAGTTTCACGCGTTTAAACTGAATGAAAAGTAAAAAATATTACTACATTTTGGACACAACTCTCTCACAGTAGACGATACAAGGTGTAAAATTTGTAAATAATACTGAATTTAGTTGAACGATCGTTTTAAAACTCGCATAAACTAAATTTGCCAAGAAGAACTGCTTTAACAGACGTTTGGTGGACGTTCGTCAAGCTCAATTACTCAGAAAAGATTTCTGAGACCCCAGACAGGGTTCGAACCTGCAACCTTCTAATGACCAGTTAGACGCTCTAACCATTGAGCTACTGAGGCTCAGATGGAGAGAACTGCTTTAGTTTAGATGTAAACAAAACCTAAAGATGATTCAAATCTCCTCTTGTATAGTGAAAAAAGAATTTCGTGACGCGAACTAACCCAGTTAACCAATGAATACAGCTCCTAACAATGCAGTAAGTAAATTTGCACGTTCATGCCTAAATATTAATAATCTAAAAATTTCCGACGATAAAACGTTCGAACTGTGTTTTTGTTCGGACGGAAAAACAGATTAAAGGTTAACTCTTTCCTGTCCGAATTGGTCTTTCGTATTTTATTCTGGCTAACGCCAGACGATTTTATTCACCTCTGCATGGGGAAGCCTCGAACAGGAATGATTTATGAACTATCTCTCTAACTCTTTCCTGTCCGAATTGGTCAGACGATTTTATTCACCTCTGATTAGATTAGATTAGATCTACTCTTTCAGAGTCTTATCTTGTCAATTTTCTTGTAGCCGATTGTAAATTACCTTAAATAAGCGAGATTTACAATTGTATATTATCTAAAAAGACATTTAATAAAGTTTCCATTATTATTATTATTATTATTAATATTATTATTATTATTTATTATTATTATTATTATTATTATTATTATTATTATTATTATTATTATTATTATTATTATTATTATTATTATTATTATTATTATTATTATTATTATTATTATTATTATTATTATTATTATTATTATTATTATTATTATTATTATTATTATTATTATTATTATTATTATTATTATTATTATTATTATTATTATTATTATTATTATTATTATTATTATTATTATTATTATTATTATTATTATTATTATTATTATTATTATTATTATTTATTATTATTATTATTATTATTATTATTATTATTATTATTATTATTATTATTATTATTATTATTATTATTTATTATTATTATTATTATTATTATTATTATTATTATTATTATTATTATTATTATTATTATTATTATTATATTATTATTATTATTATTATTATTATTATTATTATTATTATTATTATTATTATTATTATTATTATTATTATTATTATTATTATTATTATTATTATTATTATTAAACAGGAATGCGTTAATAGAACATCTTCGTCGAACATCTTCGTCGTTGAAGTATTTATACATTAACTGGTCATGTTTTCAAATGGGAATCTTTGGCGTCGTCGAGTTCACGGTGTGGGCGGAGATCTCCAGTCCAGAAGCCTATTTACATTGTAAACTCGGAAAACAGTTCTTAACTAAACAAGTCAAGTAACTTAATTATATAGCTTTTTGTTTCACACCTGTGTATAATAAAAAAATATTTTATCAGTTTTGTTAACCCGGTGATGTTCGCGTTGAGCGAAAAACGTTCGTCCGTATTGATGTAGCCTGCGAATACAGACGACCCTAATCTCCCGCCTTACATGAAATAGCATGGACATTTGGGGAACACGGGTGGCGTGTGCTGTTAGCGCGCTGCCTCTCACCAAAAAGTTAAGCCCGGTTAGACGGGGTTAGTACTTCGATGGGTGACCGCTTGGGAATGACCCCGTTGTCGGGCTTGGGTTATAGAGATCAGTGGCTCATGTGAGTAGAGTTGTAGTTGATCTCTCCTGTGCTTCGAGGGTTTTTCGCCGGGTTCTCCGGTTTTCCTCCCTCCATAAAATCAACACCTAACATCTTAGCTGTGATCCGTGGTCTGAACTGTGTCGTATGGCGGCTGCTTGGAGCGCCTTTGATATGCCTCGACACGGCCACGTTGATCTGCGTCCTTCGCAATTCAGCCACTGGCTGCAAGTAAGGATGATTAGCCCCCAGTCCTTTATCCTTTATTTGGCAGACATTCGTCAAGCTTCAATACTCAGAAAGTATTTCCAAGTCCCAGACAGGGAACGGATCTGCATGTGACCTTCTATTATGACTGGATAGGCGCTCTAACTCTATCGAGCTACGAAGGCTCGGATCGAGAGCTAAGCCTAAGAATGCAAATTCATAGTCATACGTGCTCCTATAAGGGGTAGCGTTTGCATATGACAAAGTAAACATGAAGTGATATGATGAGTTGCACAACTATGGTTGCACGTAATGTAGTGCATGTGTCGACGACCAGACGTCTGTTACATTACACTAAGAGGACATCACTCGTCCGCTGACCGCCTGAGAAGGTGCCTAGACTTAAGGTTTATGGTAGAGGTAAATGAGAAAGAAAAAGAGAAGGAGAAAGAAAAAGAGAAGGAGAAAGAGAAAGAGAAGAAAAAAAAGAAGGAAAAGGAGAAGGAGGAGGAGGAGAAGGTGGAGGAGAGGGAGAAGAAGAAGGAGGAGGAAGGAGGAGGAGAAGAAGGAGGAGGAGAAGGAGGAGGCGAAGGAGGAGGAGGACGAGGAGAGGGAATAGGAGAAGGAGGACGAGGAGGAGAAGAAGGAGGAGTGGGAATAGGAGAAAGAGAAGGAGAAGGAGAAGGAGAAGGAGAAGGAGAAGGAGAAGGAGAAGGAGAAGGAGAAGGAGAAGGAGAAGGAGAAGGAGAAGGAGAAGGAGAAGGAGAAGGAGAAGGAGAAGGAGAAGGAGAAGGAGAAGGAGAAGGAGAAGGAGAAGGAGAAGGAGAAGGAGAAGGAGAAGGAGAAGGAGAAGGAGAAGGAGAAGGAGAAGGAGAAAGAGGAGGAGGAGGAGGAGAAGGAGGAGAAGGAGAAGGAGAAGAAGAAGGAGAAGGAGGAGAAGGAGAAGAAAGAGGAAGAGAAGAAGAAGAAAGATTTGTCTCTTTTTCTGGTTTACATATTATCATCTAAGGGCTCTCAACGACGTCGATCTTCAAAAATAATTCTTCTTTGCAAAACAAAGAAAATAGATAATTTATGGACGAGATTCAACTCACAAAAAGTTTAAAAATGTGATTTAAATATTGATTTCAGTCGAGACGTTTTAGAGTGCTTAAGTGTTTTGGATGTGATAAAACCAACGTCAGATACCAAATATAGCATTCGGCTAACCCTAACATTAACGCCAAAACTCACATAACTTTTTAACCGTCACTGTATCGCAAGTCATTGAAAACGTGCGAGGAAATTTCTTACACAAGTTATAGCATGTTAAAGTCCCTCTAGTCTCAAAGACATGGATGGTGTATTAAAATAACCGAGACTAACACTGTTTACATTAAATTGTTTCCTTATGAAAAAATAAAAAAAACAATTGATGACACATAAATAGGCTTAACTCTTTCCTGTCCGAATTGGTCTTTAGTGTTTTATTCTGGCTAACGCCAGACGATTTTATTCACCTCTGGAGAAGCCCTCGGACAGGAATGAGTTATAAACTATCTCTCTAACTCTTTCCTGTCCGAATTGGTCTTTAGTGTTTTATTCTGGCTAACGCCAGACAATTTTATTCACCTCTGGAGAAGCCCTCGGACAGGAATGAGTTAAGCTCGGCGCTTAATACTTCGCAGCTTTTCAATGGTACCATCTATTTTTCTGGATACGAGACCGTGCAAAGGAGATTTATGGCTCTCCCGATACGCGTTCGTGTTTTCGTATGTTCGTCGCATTCATTGACACTAGAATTTCCTTATTCGTGCGCGCATTGCACAATTTGGTGCGCACAGTGCGTGCAACATTAACACGATTTCTAATTGCCAATTCACGGCTGCACGTAAGTTTATTTTAAGAACCACGGTTTTCGAAATGCGCGTCTGCGTTTCCACGTTTGTCCTATGATTTTCATCAATACAAATCCCATTGATTTTAATACGGCAGTCAAAGGAACGGAAATCATTAAGCGTCATATGGCAGCGATCCGTATAAGCTCGAAAATGTTGCGCAAAAACTGTACGTTTTCCCATTCTTATGTTCATCAAACGGTATTTTAAACGGAATACAGCTTTTTCGGACGCAATCACATGCGTTCAGAATACTGTTGAGTATAGAAACGTTGAATTACACTATTATAGATACCGTATTCGGATAAACACAAGAATGGAAAATAATAATCCTGAGGACGACGGCCACGACGAAAGAGGCAAGAACAATCGCGTAGCCATTTGGAGTTAACTTTTTAATATCAGGGGGAAAGAAGGGCAAACACACCACTCGAAGTTCGTTCCATCGTCTCGGGCTGGAAACACGAGATGTTATCTATAAAACCCAACGCGTAGTGTGGAAATAAATTAATAAGATTATTGTCGAAACCTACTGACAGATACATTGCTCATATGGTCGGTGTTGATAATGATAATATCCCATTTTCTCTCTGCCGTGTTGCGATGGCCATGGAAAAATCCATCGACAAAGCGACGATACGAGGAGAGAGAGAAAGAAGTCGACACGCGGAGCAGAGAAGCGCAGTTCGGCAATAATTACTTCTCACCTCGATCGAAGTCAACGAGAACCGATAGACTTGTCAACGATGCCTCAAAAAACAAACAAAACGACTTAAACGGTAAACACATCATAACTTTTCTATTTAGAACGCTTCGTCTCGGTGGGAACGCGGTTATGCGGATCGGGGAAAATTGTTTCGTGGACGAACGCAAGTGAATGTCCCCCTGCGATATTTACTGCGAAACAAGCCGGACGCAGGCGACGAATTGTGTATGTAGAAAGCCACATGCAAAAACGACTACGAAGACATCTGTTTGACGAAACGTGATTCACAATCGTCGCAGACAAGAACCAAGAGCGGGAGTGTCAACACAACTCAGTTTGGTGCCATTAAGGCCAAAACCCACGAAACGAAAAAGCTATCACTAGCGCTTTACATGCTAATTATAAAGCCCAAAGAAACCCCTCGAACGATTGACATATTACATATTCTTCAGGCGTCACACGCTACAGTTTGAAAAGATAAAGCCTTTTCTGATTGTATGCCTTACCTTGTCAAGTCTCAAGTGGCGTGCCATATCTGCTCTCTCGTCGCGAAAACTCCGACGCTTGGAAAGCGCCCTCGAAGAAACTGCGCAAAGTCACTCCAAGTGCTGAATAAATCGTGAATAAGAACGGAGACTAGGTTTTATTGTAACTCGACACGTCGCCGTAACAGGATAACTGGATAAGCAAGCTGCGTAGAAAATGCTAAACAGCTCGCTGTCCCGACTCGGAGTATAGTCTAGAAAGAATGAAAGAAAAACAAAGGTCTGTTAATCCTCCTCGGTTGACTGAAAGCAGGAAAAAGAATTAAAAATCCGATCATGAAATGCGTAGGCGAAATTCGAAAACTCGAATAAACGTTTCGTCCTAACATGGGCGTGCCGAGAAAATATTCACATCGAGAATTATAATTTTGCGATGATAACCGACGCCGCGATGCGTCTCGCATACCACCAATTTTGGCATGGCATTAAGAGCCTTTTAATTCATCGTCGTATCGCCTGACCGATTAGCCCAGTTGGGAAAACGTGCCAGGAATGGACTTCATGACAGGGTGTCGCCAATCAAAACAGTCCCACATCTATAGCGCTTCAATACACGGCGCGCAACTTCTCTCGTGTCCTTTTCGTTAATAATTTATTTGATCAACAACATCAATACCAGCTTTGGTATATAGGATACAAACGTGACACTAACTACAACTACATGACATACATATTACATATATATAAAGTTAATTTCTATTATCTACGTTAAGTTATCAAAAATTGTTAAAACATCGAAACAGTATTTCCCTGCCAAAGCCATAACTGTTCTGTCTTGCATAGACATAAGGTACATAAAAATATCTTTCGTATGTATCACCGTTCGCTAGGATACTGGACATACGATTAAACGAACTACAAGTGCGAACGTTTCGGTGGAACCTCGCGCAAATATCTTAATAGATTTCAAGAGGGATCTAATAAAGGATGACAGATGTTTATTCGTTTAAATTGGCCAGCTTTGGGGGAAATGAGAGTTTATAGGGAAAAGGAACATTAGAGCTTTTCCTGAGCCTCCAGACGAGGATCGATTACCGAACTACAAACTACTTAACGCAAAAAACCCAATTGTTTTGTCACCTTTCCAATGACGTACATTATATAAGTCGTCAGACATAGATAAGTTAAATAACACGAAACAATAGTACTCGTCAACTCAAGACGCGCATTTGTACGGGCATGGACTCACTTAAAATCTTATAAATATCGTAATCCGTAAATCTTTAAACAAGAAAAAATATATAAATGTGCCATGCAGTACTACGGATTTCTCTAAAATGTTTATATCAGGTTTAGTTTGGTTGGGTCTGGCCCTATATAATTATTGTCTTGCTGTAATGTTTTTTTCCACCCAGTTTCTTTTACACTGGCAATATGGTACCGTAGTCTCACTGTCTCATAACAAAAGCGAATGCGCGAATGTGTCTCCTTTGTAGAACTATATGCTGACTTATTTTGCTAATTCTGTGCTGATGGTGAAGATTTATACGCTGTGATGATTAACACTTTGGTTTTCGTCATTGTAATTTCACTATACCTTATGAATTAGTACTCGGGTCCGTGTAGTTAACAATAGAAAAAGCAGACAGCTAACATCAGGCGTCGTATTCTTTAAAGAGGAACGCCACGGATGCAGAGAAGAAAACAGTTCACGCTTGACTGTGTCCAACTTGAAATTATGGCCCGTAACTATTTAAGATACACCAGGCAGTGTTGCGCTAACTATGTCTGAAATTTCTGCTAACTGCGTTAGAAAACATCTTGATGATTACTAAGTTTAAATGTTTACTTAAGAGAATTTTAAGGAAAGATTTGCACCAAATGGTGTGGAGAGATCTGATGGGTTGGAAGAAATGCATCGAGGACATTTATAAACAACGCACTGCTTAACAAACCGACTCCGAGTTATCATTGGAACATCTTGTTAGTGAATACATATATAAATCAAAGACGCAGTGCGTCAGTTCTTAAAAGCTTGGTTAAAGTTCATGTTGTATTGTTGTCTGCAGTCTGACTTTTGTGAGTGGTTTTTAAGTGGTTTGCTAAATTGTGTTTTGTATCCTAAAGGTCGATAAACAAGTAGAGTGTGTTAAATACCAATGGATCTGCATACATTAACCCTTTATAATAATGACGATATTTATTCAGGATACATCACCATGCAGAGTGTTTTTCAGTGGGATCCTGTAACCGGCACGTTTCTGCAAGAGGTGCGTTAGTCGCCCAGAGTTAAAAATATATAAATAGGGGCAAAATGTAGTGCGATTGCCTGTTCAAGATAGATAGATAGATTGCCTTTATTTTAATACGATAAAGTTTTAATAAGCTTACAGCTTGTGGGGTCGTATTGTTGTAAAACGTGATTAAAATCTGAGTACATCTAAAACCTAAACCTAAAAGCTTAAAACTATAAATAATAATAAAATATTCTTAATTATATACAAAATCATTGTTTTTAAAGTTAGTCGTAGAAACGGACTTGACTGAAAAGTTAAAATTTTTAAAAGTGTTCAGTAAATTAAGTTTATGTTCAAGATCTTTGGGTCGTGTGTCCACAAGAGATTGATCACTGGTGGTCACGGTGTTCCATAAAACTGATCCTCTGTATGCTACTGAGTTGTGCATAAAACGGGTTTTGAAACGCGGAAGCAACAGTGAGTCCGACGCTCTGAGTGAGTATCTGCTGTTTCTCCTATTTAGGATGGTATCACAAAGACTGGTAGGTAATCTGAGATGAAAGGCCTTGTGCATCGTTTTTAATAGATCCGTCTTATAGTTGGAATAGAGAGAAGGCCATCTTGCATGTCCGAGAGCTTCCAAAGGTGTCTCCTTGGGAAGATTAAAGATTATTTTGGATTGAGGAGTAATTAAGGATTGAGGAGTAATTAAGTTGCTAGAATCGTGTGCAAGAATGCGACTTATAATACGGCACTCTGAGGCTTGGTTCCTAAGCTGATGAACATGACGGTTTAATGATCAGATCATTACACAAAGAAATTTATAATACAAAATAGGCAAAGTCAACATGTTTACAAATTACGTTTAGATACACGAAACAAAAATTAGAACTATAGCTACAGTACATAGAGCACTGCATTATACAAAGAATTGAATACTTATTCAACTTATGTAGATAGAATTACTATTGTTATAATTTAAGTTCTTAATAAGGGTTGAGATAAGTAGTAATCCTTTGAAGTTCGCTTATATAGGTGAAGAAGCTCTTCATGCAGGTAATCACAAAGAGAGGGGAAGGATTGGGTTCCGAATTTTGGGTCCTTGTTAGTTTGATCAGGCATGGTGGAAAATGCGGAGTGCGGAAAGTGTAGCGGAATTGAAGAAAATAGAAACGCCGACTACTAAAACTTCTCATTATTATAAGATAATAATAACAAAATTCAAAGGACTGATACACTTGCCGCAAGTGCGCGGAGCCTGAATCGAAGGGTGAATGAGGTGCGTAGTTCACACAAGTGAACATATTTACGATCAAGAGCCACATCACTGTTAATTAAACTAGAAAGTCAGTCAGTCAGTTTCGAAATCTACCAACAACGTGCATCAAAAGGCAAAGCTGTTGAACTTTTTGTCCAACTCCAAAAGCGAAAGGAGCAAAGAGCTTACAACATGCCTCACGGCCAATCTCCGTAGCGGAAGTAAAAAGTGCAAAATGCAAAATCGCGACATCCAACACAGGTAGCCCGAGTAATAAACTTCAACCGGGCCAACAGAATCAGGGCGTCGCATTTGCAACCCATTTCAACCTTGCTCAACTCCGTACTTCTGTGCAGGAATTCTATAGTATGCCGTCGGTTGTGTTCTTTAATATCTCTTAAAATCGTTATTGTGAGATTTTGCGCGATTCTACGACAATTCTGTTTCTCTCAAAATTGCTAGAAACAGCTTGACATTTTCCTCTTTAAAAATATTCTCTAATTCATAGTCTGTTTACAAAGGCACACAGTAATTGGCGTAAGCGGTTGTAGTATCCCTGCCATAAGAGTTGTATTTTGTATTTTAAAGTTCTTTCGTTTATTTTTGCTGTACAAGCTGTCGTAGGGGTGTTGGTGGCACAGTGGGTTCGATTCCTGCACGGTGCAGTTATCTGCTTAAAAAAAATTCACCTTGGCCGCATGTGAGAAGAGTGCTTTCAGTTTGACTCTACCAAACACCACAGGTTTCCTCCGGGTACTCCGGTTTCCTCCTGTAGAAACACTGGACCAATGAGGGTGGGCCCTTACTGGACCTCTGAGGATAACAGTTTAGATATAACTGATAGAGTTACCCAGTATAAATAAGGTTAGTTTAGTTTAGTTAGTTTAGTATAAGTTCGACTCAGAGAAAAACTCTGAGCTCCAGACGGGACTCGAACCCGGCACAACCTTCCTTCTTGAGTTAAACTTACACGACAGCTTGTACATGACCAAAAACAAACGAAAAAACTTTACCAACTTCATGCTGAAAACACTACTAACATAGAAAAACATTTTGTATTTGAACTTACTATAAATAGCGAAGCGTAATAGATAAATATTTATCTGACCAAGCCATTGTATTATATACGCCTATAACCTTACCTCGGATATAAAAGAAAAGAAAAAAAAGATGCCGCGCACGATATCTATCTAAGGCGTTGATTGTAACTCCGGAAACTAGACACCAGATAGGCTGTGATCAAAGCAAAGATTCGCGGGCTTCACAATCACTTTTCGAGAAATTTCTTATCTCGCTGTTTGCCTCGCCCATGCACTGATAAAACAATTTCAGTCTTGTCCCTCCACTCCTTAGGCGAGAACGGTGTGCCATTCTTATCATTCCAATGTCGTCCCCGCCCATAATTGAATTACGAAATCACTATTTTGGAAAAGAGAGATTTTCAATTTCCTGTTATCGATCTTATTTCGATATATACTCCCTGGATGTGTAGTCTTCATGTGGTTTCAGTATAAAACAAAAAATGCCGAACGTGAACTTAAATAAACTTATGATATACAGTACTGCCGAAACAAAGAAAGTAGGAATCTAACATTTCGAGCGAAGGCCCTTCAATTCGTCAGTTTCCCTCACGTTTCTCTTTGACGAAGGGCCTTCGCTCGAAACGTTAGACTCCTACGTTCTCTGTTTCGGCAGTATATGTCAAACCTTACTATATTTCGATTGTTGTTTCAACACTGCATGCCTACCCAGCACGCTACTTCAATTTCACTGTTTGGATTAAATAAACTGAATTAAATACTAAAAAATTAAACTAAACTAACCTTATTTATACTGGATAACTCTATCAGTTATACCTAAACTGTTATCCTCAGAGGTTCCAGTAAGGGCCCACCCTCATTGGTCCAGTATTAATACAGGAGGAAATCGGAGTATACCGGAGGAAACCTGTGGTGTTTGGTAGAGTCAAACTGGAAGCACTCTTCTCACATGCGGCCAAGGTGAATTTTTTTTTAATCAGATAACTGCACCGTGCAGGAATCGAACCCGGGTCGCAGAGTTCATGAAAGGCACGTGCACTAACCACTGTGCCACCAACACCCCTAAAACAATAGTTTAAAAGTCGGTTATGTAACACACTTTCAGGTCAGTTCTAATTTCACTGATTTAACCCTTTCTTGGTATTTCCGTCTGTGGCAGAGGCTACTGTCGGCGGCGTCGACTCTCCCTGTGACAAGTAAACTATAGCCAAATTAAATACATATGTCGTAATAAGAGATAGATGTCGCCTAGAAAAAGTCAAGATATCCGTTCACAGTTTTTTTTATTATTTCTTTAATTCTTTTTATATTCGCCTCGCACCATGCAACAAGCAATCGAAAGCTGTAATTATATCTGGCAAACGCCAACTTAAGTAGTTTTATTTTTATTTCAGCCAGTCGTTACCTTGGCCCGCGCTTTGTTTTTTTCAAGTGTCTCATGATCAGTGATTATTCTACGAGTAATCGCCTGTTGATTGTTCTGCTTAGTTATTTAGATTTAAACTATTTAAAACCTGCCTATAACTCCTTATTCCCGATTGAGTTGTTCCTCTTGGAACAATGCAGTCATATAGACTCTAGTATACTTTACTCCGGCTAACGCCGGACGATTTGACTTGGGGATTTGACTTGTCAAAGGGAAAGCACTGAATCACCAAGGCAAGGGATTAACTCTTTACTGGCCACAGTTGCTTTTTGTCTACTTATTAATTTTACTCTGGCTAACGCCAGACAATTTTACTCGTCAAGGATCAACTTTATCTTGGGCCAGGCCCAGCGTTGGTCGCTTAACCCTTTGATGCCTGGACCTCTCCCTGTGGTCACGAATAAAATCGTCTGGCGTTAGCCAGATAAAATACGGTACTAAAGACTCGTCTTCAGGCTTCAAAGGGTTCCCACCCCGCTTTACGATTGCCCGCGCGTCTGCGATTAAATAGAACTTTAGCTGAAGCACAAGCTGGTTTAATACATTTATTAACTATGATACAAGTTATAGTTAGAGAAAAAATCGAGGCGAGACCTGACTAAATATAGCAAAAAGTTTGATTTGAAAACGTCAATTTAAAAACATGAAATGGATCATTTTAACACATTTGACGAGTGTTTTCGCTGAAATTAACCTATTGACTCGGCACGAACGAACGAACGAACGAACGAACGAACGAACGAACGAACGAACGAACGAACGAACGAACGAACGAACGAACGAACGAACGAACGAACGAACGAACGAACGAACGAACTAAAGAGCAAGCTCACAGGCAGAATATAAAGTGCCGCTAAACATAGACCTTATTCAAAAATGGCCGCCGAATTAAAATTATTTTATATACATATAAATTAGCCCTTATGAACTCGTTTTCATGTGTGAAATTCAAAATAATTTTTACTTTAAAACGAGGTCATAAGGGCTAATTTATATTCACATAAAAGAACTATAATTCGGCGGCCATTTTTGAATAAGGTCTATACGTCGCATTTAATTCAGACGAATTTAACTGAATCAATTAAATGCGACTGTAGTGCGACGTATGAAAGTGAAACGAATCAAATTCGACTGAAGAGTTAAATTCGTCTGAGACGTTGTATCCGTCACGGTGAGACGGATACAACGTCTGAAATGCGTGTTGGTTTCAGACGTCGCTGTATCGTCGCATCGAATTAAATGCATAAATTATAACAACATATTTTTTGAGCCCCTCGATCATCAGATTTTTGTTTACTTCGCATGCGTATTGGACGTTTTTGGCGCGATCTAGCGGGATTTTCCTAGCTCGTCACTAAATTAAATTCGTCGCATGAAACGAATTCGAGATTATGACTATTAAAGGTATAGACTACAGCTTGTAAAATATACAGTACCTCCTTTCCTACAATCATCAGATTTTTGTTTACTTCGCATGCGTATTGGACGTTTTTGGCGCGATCTAGCGGGATTTTCCTAGCTCGTCACTAAATTAAATTCGTCGCATGAAACGAATTCGAGATTATGACTATTAAAGGTATAGACTACAGCTAGTAAAATATACAGTACCTCCTTTCCTACAAATACCCGGCGAGCACAGTCGCATGTTTTTTGCGACACTTAATGACTGCATATACGTTCTCCAAATATTTCATCCCGTAATTCAATACAAAGACAGAAAACGGACATGGATGAAGTTGGGGAATGACGGCGAATCCTATAAGAGAAGATATATATCATGTTGAGGGATGAAATTGAGGCGAGAATCTATCGCTCCTTGCCAATTATAGATAATCAGAAAGTGCCGTTGTTGACGATATCCGTCACGATCCGCAACGACATACAACTACGTTCATCATCACTGTCACAAAAAAATAAATCGACGACATTCCAGACTGACGTTGCGCTGGTTGATATAGATATATAAATTTGGCATATATAAAATTTAGAAAATGTGCACTCTCCTTGGCTAAAGGCCGTGTTCTAAGACTCATGAAATATTTCAATTTCACAATAGTTCCACTTGTTTTAACTCATATGTTGAATTTTCAGGATGGCATTATTTTTCGGAGTATGTTTTGTTCTATACTTTTTCAAGTTGTTGGATGGTCTTAGTTTTCGATCTCTCTGGGTTATCTACTAACAAAATTACAATGATCAAATGTTATATAACAAAAACAAAAAAACAACAACAAAATATTTAACAAAAAAACCCAAAAACATAACGATAATAAAATAAAAATAACCCAAACGGGAAGAGTGCGAACGGGATACTAAGTCCCATGCAGGGCACTCCCCGTAAAAATAAAAAAAACAAACCCTGAGTTTACGACCTATGACAGGGGCAATCACGTACGAGGGACCACGTGCGCGGCAGATCTACATGAAACTGAGTTGAGTAACTTAAATTATAGTACATTTCTTTCAGGGAACTTTTAAAAAAGGAAAGACTAGAAAAACTAGTGGTAGGGAGTATTTTACAGGTTGAATTAAAAAAAATACTATTCTCTCTCTCTCTCTCTATATATATATATATAGGACTTTCTATTTATAAGATGCATCTAAAATTAAGGAATACAAAATAATTTCCCTTCCCTTTCATTTAAAACTTCAGATCGCGTGAGTGATCAAAAAACACACAACAGTTGCCTAAAAAGTTGCCCAGCGGTGGTCTGCTAAAAACAATTCAACTGTACAATTAATATATGTAAGTATAAAATTATATTTACTTCAAGGGTTCTCTGCGCCTTTTTTGAGATCCGATCAGGCTAACATAAAACTTTGATATAGTATATAGTATTGATAATATAATCAGACAAGATTGTATATAGTGGGGATTTTAGATAAAGGAAAATCTCGAGTAGGAATCAGAATTAATACGCGACCCCAAGGGGCTGTTTACTTGAGCTGGGTTGGCCCGGTTAACCGGCTCGACTCGTTTGGTTAAAATCGTACTGGGGTTTGGAAACTCACATGAACTAAATATGAAAAGACGAATTGGTTTAGTCAATTTCGCGACACGAGTTAACCCGGTTAGGGGCTATTCATGAGGCGAGCTAGCCCGGTTACCGGGCTGATTTTACGTCGCGAAAATATTATATTTGATTAATGCAAAACGACACAAAAAAGCCAAATTGCCTTTGTTTTCCTGTAAGTGTAGCACACAGGGGCGTCTAAATCTTTTTAAGTCATAGCAAGATTTTCGTGACATAAAATCAGCCCGGTATAACCCGGCTAGCCCGCCTCATATGAACAATAACTCCTCAGTGTCGATATATATATATATATATATGATGATGATGATCGCCTAACCGCGTGAAACTCAGAGTAGCAACACAATGATGTTTTAAGTAAGAAACAGTCAGTTAAATCAGCTCTGCCTATTTATATCGAGAATTCTTCAATCTACTACTAACATTATATTTACTTATATATACAATACATATATATATATATATTTATTTATATATATATATATATATATATATATATATATATATATATATATAAGTGAGTTTTGGTTCACGAAATGTTAGAGAGTGCTCAATACCATATATAGATAGAGCAAACTTATATATACTTTATATATATATATATATACTTTATATATATACTTATACTTTATATATATATATATATATATATATATATATATATATATATATTTTATTTTAAAAAATGAACGTTGCTACTCATTTTTTTTTTAATTTATTTTTTTAATAAAATCTATCTTGCTCTACCTTCAAAAGTATCGAGCACTCTGTGGTCTATTGTAAACGACTACTTGAACTATTATATATATATATATATATATTGTATATATTACACATGCACGGAACTTGGGTTTAACTATATATATATATATTATATATATTATTTTTAAAAAATGAACATTGAACTACTATTATATATATATATATATATATACAAAGCATGAAGTATAGTTACCTTAAAGTCTTCGCTACCAGAGGTTTCACCCTAAACGGGTTCATCAGGGATCATGATCCCGTTTAGGGTGAAACCTCTGGTAGCGAAGACTTTAAGGTAACTATACTTCATGCTTTGTATTTTGCTCTATCTATATATGGTATTGAGCACTCTCTAACATTTCGTGAACCAAAACTCACTTATATATAAATAATATATATAAATAGCATAGTGTAGCGCTAATAGAACACACGTGTGTGTCTGTGCTTTCTTAACAAGCCACAGTCTCCGTTTTACAAGTATACAAAACAAAACAAACAAAGGCACACGTTCGCTACAGCCAAGAGAGGAATTACCAAAACTGATTAGCCGTCTCCATGAACAGTGCGAGCGCGACGCTCCATATCACTTAGAAAGTGAATTGTTCAAAATATGACGTCAAAACACTTTGACAGGGAGAACAATCGAAGGCTAAAACCTATTAGGATAACTGGAACCGTTACCCGCAATAGCTGAAAGGCTATTTTGACGTTTTGCATAAATCAAGACGTTTATATATATATATACGATAGACGTCCTCTGGCTGTATAATATATAAATTCCAAATTACACCGCTAATATGTAACTGAATATAACTGTCTTTAATTAGTATAAACGTTATTTAAGTGGTAATTTGTTTGGTTTTGGTGTAAATAGCAAGAGAAAACAAAGCGTCGAGATAAAGAACAGAGCCGACGATTCCGCTCGCAACAAAATCAGCTGCCTCGGCGCTGATCGAATCAAGTTTTATAAGTTCAGACTATTTGTTCTGCGAAACGTGCTTAATTTGTGTTTACTTTGCTCTCAAATTGAAGCCGAAGCTTAAACATCTCCAGACCTTAATGAATTGAGCTTTTAATTTTTGATTTCCCTCATATATGTCTTAAATTGTGCATTTAAAAAGGTTCAAATGTTTTTCCGAGTGTTTCTCCAAGTCAAAACAAACTACAAACTCGTGACTTGATCATGATAACGTACAGTTGAGGGTGTGTGTGTTACGGAAAGCGATGCATTTAGCGATAGCCGTGTTATGTAGATATATCATCGGCGTTATCATTTGAAAAGTGCAGCTGTCTTTACAGTGATACAGAACTTGATGAGATGACAGTGCTTTTTTAAGGACCGATTGAAAAAGATATAAGTGAATTATACTTTGACCAGATACTTAAAGATTACAATCCACTTTTGCACGAACAATAAAAGAAAGTTCACAGCGCTGATGAGTTTTTGCCGTCTTCACAAAAGCTATATAAAGAACTATACGACTATCGCAAGGCCGGATCGCGAATTCGTGAATGGCTTTTTCTAAGCCAGGGGTTACCGAGTTCTTTTCGACACAAATTGTCTTAGCGTGAATTTGTCCACACTTTTGACATGTTATTTTGATATACGCGTACGTCGGAAAGGAAGATAGGGAAAACAGACTATAGTCTATAATAGACAACAGAGCGCCTATTTTTCAAGCAGCACCTGCACGCACGCGACATATAGACGTAGTTTTTATATCAAAAGGATATGACAGAGATTTCTATCGCTGTCGCAAAAGAAACAAACAAGATGAAGTGAAAACTGCATACAGGCAGCTTCAAAGTATTTCATAAAAGTGATAGTATTATTAAAGTAGAGTATATTTCGGTATATAGGCAGTGAGTGTTAAATATTAAAGGTGATGAAGTCCCGAGATCTATATATAAATATAGAGTTAGAAAACGAGATAGTGACGTCTCGAGGCTAAAATCGGCGTCATGGTTAGAGGAAATCGGCTTTAGATCGAAACATCAGTATTCAATTCATTTTCTAAAATCTTGATACTTCACCAAATTAAACATTTTCAAATCCATCACCACAAACTGCTTGTTGGACATACTATATGGAAAGACGAATTTCTTAACAGAAAAATGACTTGAAAACTGGGCTGAAATTTCACAATCAGAAACATAGAGAAAAGTATAGAATTTTCCGCTATGCAATCAGCTAATCCAATACAAAAATGCTATCAGCAAACAAATCTAATTTTTTGCAAAATGAATGGATAGAGACGATCATACAGAGACAATTTTACACTACGTCTCAAAAGAAACAAAATTATATTTAATATTAAAAGTTTCAACAATTATATTTTTCTCGCCATGCAGTGTCAGTGACACATATTAGGGACTTAACGACGGCGGTTGAAAAGCAACATAATTTTTTGTATTAAAAAGGTCACGACTAACTCACTATTATAGAGGCCGAATACATGGGGAATTGGAAATTTCAGCCCGGGCTGAGATTTCAACCCCGGCTACTGGGGGATGGAAAAGAGGGAGTGAATGTTTTGAATGAGAAACACGAAGTGTGGAATACAGAAAGTGCCTTGTGAAAAGCGATAAAGAAGGAATAAATATGGTTTATTGGAAATACACATCTAAATGTGTTTGTTTTATGCTGCATGTTTGTGACAACTTGGCTGATTTCCACACTTCGCGTTTCTGGATTCAAAACATTCCCCTCTTTTCCATACCTCAGTAGCCGGGCTGAAATTTCCCCATGCATGTATTCGGCCCCTTATAGATTAGATATTTGAAGCTAGTTTAATGACTTTCAGAACGCCCCAGTGCATGCTGCTAAAATGAATGTAGTGTCCGTATTGAAGTCAATCTCAAGCAACAGTTCTCATCTTTTGGCCGTTGACGTCGCCCTGAAGACGTGAAAATGCTCCAAGTGCATGGCGTTGTATAAAGAAGAGGACGCTGTTGAGATTACTCTAAGGACGAAAAATTATTCATTCTCTTTGTTTCGCAACTATCATTATTTTGTTTAAGCGACGACGCGTTGCAATATTGATATTTTGTCAGTTGACAGAGGAGACTGACATGAAGTTTTTAAAAGCGAGCAGGTCATACTAAATATAGAAATAATTCAGAATCTAGGTTTTAAAAAAGCTTCTCCAATAATTTTTCTCGTGATTCTGAAATAGAATTGAAACACTGCACACCCTCACAGATAAATACGGTTTGAAACTTGTAGAATTTCCCATGCACATTAACTGACAAGCACACCGCGTGTTAAAGCAAAGGGTAAAGTAAAGTGACTTTATATTGATGGTATACCATGTGGCAGTATATGTTAGATACATATAACCCAATGACCCTCACTCTATGATGGAAAATATAACTATAGTTCGTATAGAAAGGAAGACCATTGTGTTGATTTTAAGAAGGGAAGACAACGTACCGAAGAACCCGGAGAAAAACTCTCGAGGCACAGGAGAGAACCAACGACTCAACACATGCACATGAAGCTAATAAAACTATAGTGTGCTGCGTAGGCAGTGTTAAAATAGAAATCGAAATATAGTACGGTTTGAGTACTGCCGAAATTATTGAACGTAGTTTTCTAGCGTTTCAAGCGGAGGCCCTTCGTCAGAGAGAAACGAAGGGCCTTCGCTTGAAACGTTAGAAAACTAACTATATTTCGATTCACATTAAGCAAAGGTGGTCACCCATTCAAGTACTAACCCCGTCCAATCAAGCTTAACCTCAGCCGTGATAGCTATAAGCAACGCATTAAATCGATGGTTCAACGTGTACAGAACGGGGCGGCGGACCGTTATCCCGAAGCTGATGTGAGCGTGAACCCAGTTATAGTCAAAATGTTAATTTCGGCTGATCCAGCAGTCTTAGAAAATCTTTAAAAATTTTCTCTTCACCTTCCTCTGAAGATAATCAGTCTAAAACAGAATCTACATATGCACTGCACGTCGTTACATGAATAACCGTTAGGTTTTGCCCTTTTAATTTCTAATTTCACAGTTTGACAGCTTAACAGGTAGAGTACCCGGTATCACGAAGGCGCGAGTTCAAATCCCACTTGAGTCAACTTTTTTGTCGGGTTGATTCCGGTAATGTATTGAAAATCATGAAATCCTCTCTTTACATGTTTCTCTGAGATTAATTCTTAATTAAATAGAATTCTAACACCGCACATCTTTACATATTTGCACGCGTAAATTGGATAAAGCAAGCACACGGTTTTCGGCGAACCTGCGTAATATATCAACGGTTAGACTCATGACAGACCGTTATCCAAAAAGTATACGAGTGCCACAAAAATATTCAGACGACGTCTCCGGCAGTATCACATGCATAAAATCGTGGAATCACATCTCTCTTCAAAATGAAACACTGACATTGTTAGCAAGGCTCGCACTTTAGCTCATTACAGAAAACAAAAAAAACAAGAAATTACGAACAAACCTATTAGCTGAAAAGAATAACGGCTTATCAAAAAAAAACCTATTGAAAAACCCGAATGGCGCGAGCAAACAAAAACGGGAAGTGTTTACTTCCGTTAATCTCGTCGAACGCGTGGTCGCGAATTAGCAATTTAAGCGACACGAAGTAAACGTTTAATTTATTAAACAATGTCAAAAAAACAATTAAAAAATGTTTAATTATACTCTTATTCGATACTGTATACTTAGAACCGCAAACGGTGATCACTCTCCAAATAGGTATCCCTCGCTAACTAGCCGTCTGACGGGTGCACCACGGTTGAATGATCCCCTTTTCAAAAACCCAAAAAGTTGATTCGGTAACGAAGCAAATACATCTAGATATTTTGGTGTAGTGACAATGTGTCCCCTAAATTACATGGCGGGAGTAATTATCGCCTAAATAGAAGAAACATGCACTGATACTTTATAACACATGAAAATGAACAAAAAAAAAGTTCTATAGAGAAACGTTTTGTGATGAGTTTTTGGTCTAGAGAGAAATATTGAATTCCGGTATAACGGGACAATGAGAGGAACTTCCAGAGCGTTCGAGTCGATGGGAATCACGTGATAAAGGCAAGGTCGGCCATCTGCTCTCGAGCCCTTAAAATGCAACGCGGCCCCATGACGTCTGGCATTTTTATAAAGTCTTGAGGTTTGTGAGGAGGCTACACAACAGCGCGCAAACAAGCCGAGTTCCGGATACATAAGAGCCGACAGCCTGAAATCCAGCTTCACGACCATGGGTACGTATTTGCAGTTCTTTGCGTGAGCGCACCGTATAGTTCCCCCCAACGCCTAGGATGCAGTTTTTTTCTGAACTATGACTGTCGGAAGTTTATTTCCAATTAATTACGTTTTAATGACACTTCGACACTCTAACTTCACGGACAGAACTTGAGACGACTTCATTGAAGTTTGCTACCTAACTTTTCCCGGGTTTAAGTGTGCTCTTTTATGCTATACTATATGTCGTACCGTTGAAGACTGAGAGCGTCAAAACGCGTACTCCACAAGGACTGATTCTACACACGCACCCTTCGGAATCAGCTTGCGTGCACGAACTTGGGGAACTTTTGTGAACCGTAGATTTTGATTTTATTTTTCACTTCTCTCTATCTCGTTTGTTCTAGAGGAAAGAAAAGTACTACTTCCATCATCGCCGAGCGAAGAAGAAGACAGGAAGGCGGAGATTTTGTGTAAAGTGTGTGGCGATGTTTCCTCAGGACGACACTACGGTGTTTATACCTGCGACGGTTGCAGTGGATTTTTTATGCGCAGTGTCCGGAGAGATGCCGTGTACACGTGCAAGGGCAACGGTGCTTGTATCGTGGATAAGAAACGACGGAATCAATGTCAGGCGTGTCGCTACAAGAAGTGCCTCGAAGCCAAGATGAACAAGTTCGGTAAGGGGCGAGAAAACATGATAATCATTAGAGAGAAGAGAGCTAACGGTCTAGAAGGTACTCCCTTTTGTGATGTTTTCATAGTCCTGCCATGATAACGGTATGTCCCTAGACTAGACGCGCTACATGACTCCCGGGTGGCCCTATTGTACACTAGCTTGTTACTAACGGGTTGCCAATTTTGTATACTGCATCACGAAATACAATTCTTGATGTCTGTCAAATATCTTGCCCCTCTTCGCTAACATCAGAATAACATTTGTTGAACCACAGCTTCGAGCTTCCAAATGGTGACAAAAATATAAACATCACACGGCTATTTGAGTTTCAAGTATTCCAAAATAAACGCAGAACTTCACCCAAGGGTGTATATTGAAATTCACAAAAGTGATCACAGCAGAGAATATTCAGTAGAAGCGACTCGGGCGTGGGGCCTTGGGGTGTGAACAATGTATCCGATTTTGCTGTAACGTATCATTCGCTGATAAATATGAGCAAATTAATAATATGGCTCACAGACTGAGCTCACTACTCTATCCGTGAAAAGACAGGATTCATTTCAAAGCAGATCACAAAGACAAGCTATCTCCTTCCCTCCTGCCGTTTTAGCATTACGGCCATTAAATTTTTACAAGTCTGTGTATACAGTATAATCTTCTCTAAAAAAGAAAAACACGAAGCCTGCAGAACATATTTCAGTCGACTGGTAAATTGCGAAGCAAATCTAATGGGTGCTTGGTTATGAAAAGAAAACACAAAACTCGTTCGTGAGTCGGGGGTAATATATCTTGAAAGCTAAACTTCTCAGTCGACTTTTCAGAACTTCAAACCAATGTTTCTCGGTGTAGAGCTATTTCCCGCCGCGAAAAAACCGAGTTGAGTCGTCGGCGTTAGGCTAGCTGCGAGTTTTAATCTTGTGGTTTGGAAACGACAAATAACCGAGGCGTTTTAAAAATTTAACCGGCAATTAAACCTGGTCTATTTTTCGATTATTGTTACAGTCGTGATGGAGCGATAGCAGTCAACATTCGGCACCAGTTTTTGAAGTGTCTTGACCGATATAAATAATAGATAATTTCGGCGGGACTTCGACAGCAAGAAACTCGCAAATCGTATTTTGGCACGCGAATAAACTCCACAAGGTAATGTATCCGGCACGCGCGAAAATCCCAGCGCGAAAGTATGCGTCGGGGGAAAAGAAAGAAGCGTCGCTGTGTCCTACACGAATCCGCTTATTACTCCTTTCTTTGTCTACTCAAACGACAATTAAGCGTTCATATTATAAAAGAAATTGTTTCTTTTATCTTTTAATTTGGTTACAAAAGAAGAAAACAGCTGAAAGATCGCGACATTGTATGATCACATCTCATCAAGATCGTCTAATTTGTTTAAAGAAATCAAAACTGCAGCCATATGCAGGGTGCATCAATACAACTTTTTTTGAGCGGGCATGCAACGGGGACACTGTAGAGCCGTTTTCGGTCTTCCGCGAGTTGTGGGACCGGGAGAAAAAAATAAGGCATTCTAACTGTCTTCGCTTGCCACCTGGTGTCGTAATTTCTTCTTCGACACTGGGACACATTTCACGCATCAAATATACGTGCCGTCAATAAAGATCTGTTGGTTTACGAAATGAGAACAATATTATGATCATTGTTGTAACTTATTAAGACTGATTGTTTACTCAAGTCATACCGCATGAATTGGATTAAAATTTGTTAGTCTAAGCGGCCTAAGTCTTAGGAACACACGCCAGTGAAACACTTTAAAAAGAAAGGCGAATTGATTGATAACGTGGGCGGGGTCTGCTAACGCTTATAAAATCGACTGAACAGAATTTTTAATCAGCCGAGACAAGAGTATACTGTTTTACTGTCTGAAGATATACATTTCTATATATCTATGACGATGTATATATAGTTATTAAGATGCGGTTAAGAGGTCACTCTCATCTAATTTCCAACGTTATTTGATTCATATTCTGAGAATATATTACATATCTACAAAGGTTAATACGCAAGAGTAACTAATCGAATGATTATTTGAATTTGAATATTGAATTTAATATGTTTGTTGCAATAAAAAATATATATACAAAAAACCTTATTGAAATTAGTACAACTAATCACACGGGGCCGAGTAAAATTAAGGTTTAATTTAACGAGTGTTTTCAAAAGCTTCAGAAACCCGAGTCGCGAATTAGACAATTATAATTTCAGTTACGACAAACCATGATAAATGAATTATTTCCACGTCGCGTAAGCGTTCAAAACATTCAATACGCTATTAAAAATAATACGTAACACCTTTTCTCAACTGCCAGTAAGTCGTGTACGGTATTTTGACTCAAATATCTACACGATAAAACAAAAATTGTGAAGTCTAGAGTTTACAACCAAGATGAAATAACAGAGTGAAATTTATCAATACCGTACACGAATTAAAAGTATTCGTTCAATTGCTCAAAAATCACTTTAAATGCATTTTTTTAACTACAATTAACCTTTTTTAGTATTTGTACTTAATTACCTTGATAGTAGTTCCATATTCTACTGATTTCGAGTGGGTAACCAAGATGAAATCTTTCCGTGAAGTTGGAGTATTTTGATTTTTGAAATTATTCTTGTTGTTTTTCCCGCCTCTTTTTCGCTGACGTCAGCATAAACCGAATTTGAGAGGTTACTAAGCGTTGAGCATTTTTCCTGGAAATATACGCGACATATAGAGAAAAGTCTCCTCTGACTGGTAATAACATGGGTTAAAGTTGACTACGGCCACGAAAACTATATTCTTGTACAATAAACTCAAGTACCGGCAGGAAACAAGATATATTGGTTCGAAGTGGCTACATTTACGGCAAAAGTGCCGTTGAAATATAGTCGTACCGACAGGGTTAGGCCATGTTTACGCCACTTCTGTAGAGTTTTGTGGTGCAAGCTTAGGATAAATAGTGTCGTAAATACTAAATATATAGCCAAAGCCTTAAAAACCAAAACAACTCGACGTTAATTTCTCTTGCTCCTATTTTAGCTGTCCAACAGGAACGTCAACCAAACTCACTGCGCATGACCAGGTCTTTGGAAGATCACGAGTTCCTTAAAGTACCGGGCAACGAGTTCCTCAACAGTCTCATCATCGCCGAGCCGTGCCGGGAATTGCCCCTGAGAGCCAGCTACCCGGGCGGCTATCCCAACCAGGAGTGTTTCCCGGTGTTTTGCAACACGCACGAGAACATATGCGAATCGGCAGCGCGCCTGCTTTTTATGTCCGTCAGGTGGGCCCGAAATATCCCGACATTCGTCAACCTGCCATTTCGGGATCAGGTGATCCTGTTGGAAGAAGGCTGGCGGGAGTTGTTTATCCTGAGCGCTATTCAAAGCAACCTCTCTATCGAGGTAGCCCCTCTGCTTGCCTCGGCTGGCATGCACGTGGACAACACGCCAGCGGAGAAAATCGTGACGACGATGGGTGATATACGACTTCTGCAGGAGATCACTGGAAGATTCCGAGCCTTACATATCTGCGAAGCCGAGCTAGCCTGCTTGAAGGCCGTAGTGCTCTTTAAGTCAGGTAAGGGTCCTCCGAAGAATTTTATGTATCTAAAGCCCGATTTTCAGTCAGAAGGATGATTTTGGTTCCGCTATGTGGTTCACAAGACGCAGGGAGGTCCCGTCCGCGCGCGGTGTCCCTTTGTCTAGAAGTCAGGTTTATCGATTATTATAAATTTAGATATACAATGAGGTGTAACTTGACATTTGTAATTCATATCTAAAGGGCAGTGCCCCAAAACGTATATGTACTAGTTAAATAAAGTTTCTTTGATGGTACTGTAGCTAGATATTTTGGGTGGTACAAACTGTTAGCGCGCTGCCTCTCACCGCTGAAGTTAAGTGCGGTTGAATGGAGTTATTAGGGAGCTAAAGCCTGGTTTCCATATAGCCATAAGAGCCGGCGGCATGGCTGCGGCAAGCGGCGATGGTCCAATCATACAGTGTTGAATTAGCCAGCAATAAAAAGCTGTATGCGATTGGACCATTGCCTCTTGCCACAGCCATGCCGCCGGCTCTTACGGCTATATGGAAACCAGGCTTTAAGCAAATACAACGCGAACGTCAACGACGCCGTCCCTAATACAATAGAATTTTCTTCACACAACAAAGAAAATGAATAATTTTTAGTCCCAAGAGTAAATCTAACGCAGTCCCCGTTCTACATACAACGTTATTCAGATCATGTTCACGTCTTCAGGACGACGTTAACTCGTGAAACGGCGAAACCTGTTAGTCGAGTTTGACCACAGACTATGCGACAAATTCCTTTTAGAACTCTAAAGCTTTTGGATGTCGAAAAACATACTTTAAGTATTCAATACTACGTTAATGATTCGTGGTCTCTGCTAGATACTGAACTTTAGATTGCCGTCGTCGTCCTGGCTTGCTTAAGCTCCCTAGTATTCGAATGGGTGACCACCTTAGTTTCATGCGAGTAGAGTTGTTGGTTCTCTCTTGTGCCTCGAGAGTTTTGCACCGGATTTTCCGGTTTTCCTCCCTCCCGAAATCAACACCATAGTTTTCCCAGTTAATTCTACGAATTAGTTCCATCAAGGGTTAGTTTGGTGCTCACAATGGACCAAAAGCACTACATTGATTTTGCGGGGAAGTCTTGACATCTGTTCTTACAAAATCAATTGCTATTTCGTTTAATATAGATTTACGTGGACTGCGAGACCCACAGCGAATTGAGCTGTACCAAGATCAAGCACAGATGATGTTAAACGACTACGTACGACGTCACTATCCGGGACAGCAAGGACGCTTTGGCAAACTGCTGTTGAACCTTCCTTCGCTTCGCATGATTAACACAAAGAGTATAGAGACCTTATTCTTTCGGCAAACAATCGGGAGTGTGGCCATCGAGAGCCTTCTGTGTGACATGTTTAAAAACTAATGGGAACGGACTAAATCCTAGTCCCCTTTCCTCTAAGTCGGTTTGATGGCGTCACAGACCAGAAAAATCGGGAGGGGACTAAAAACTAGTGGGAACTGGCAAACTAGATTCACGTCCTCTTAACTCTATCTCTGATGATGTCACAGAACACACAAATCAAGAGGGGGTATAGTGAAAAATTAGTCAATAATATCCATAATGGAGTGGTGTGTGTACGTATACGCATTGGGGTCACAATTATCAGGCCATTGTTTTGGCCAAAATACATTTTCTACCATGGAAAAGAGAGGTGTGGAAACCTTAGAAAAAAAAGGGTGAACACTGAACAAGGCCTTATTTAAGCTTGATATTATGATAGCTGCACAGTAGAGAAAGTTATCAATGGGAAGTCATATTTCAGCTTCAACAGTGATGCAGAAGAGATACAGGCAACTACCATGCAAGTAATCTCTCTCTGAAGTTCACTCACAATACTTAGTGTGCACAAATGCTGCTATTTTTGTCACCATCAAAATCACCAAGCTATATGGGACTTGAACTGTGGACTTATCTGTCAGAGGTCCTCAGCCATGAAACACTTAAAAAATAGATTCCATTTTGCCGTTGTCTGTTCAGTTATAGATGCACAGATGACGTCACAACGTGGTAAGAACAAAAAAGTGGCCCACGAGACGCAGTCGAGTGGGTCACTGATGTTCTTACCACGTTGTGACGTCTTCTGTGCATCTATAACTGAACAGACAACAAAAAAAAAATGGAATCTATTTGTTTTATACAATAAAAATTTAAAAGGTTTTTGTTGAAACTCTTGCCGGATTTGGGGCATGAAGAAGGAAAAAAGCAAGTCAGCTGACGTGATCTGACGTGACCATGTGTCTGTCCTCTAATAGATCATGGCCAACAACAAATGAAAACACGCATAGCAACCAGGGTATTGTATAATAACATGTAGTACACTCATTTTGCCAATAACTGGAATGCAAGTACACTGTAAGCTCTACAAATTACACAGCAATTGCTTAAAGCAAAACGAAAAATGGCACATAGATTTCAGGCATGTGTGGGCGTGGCTCTTCCACTTAAAATGGATGTACTGTACCATACTGTAGTTTGGGCTCACTTTTCAACAATCCAATGCTCAAAACAATTGAAAACATTGGGGTTCATTATAGTTTATGATTTAGTGCAAATGACTTCTCCATCACATTTTAAAGCAGTGTACATATACAATAGCAAAATTATAGAATATTGGTAAATATGCAAATATATGTATATACATATTTAATGTTTATTTTTGGTGAGCATGAATATTGACTAAGAGTTGAGAAATATGATTTCGATGTAATTCATAGAAACCAAAATATATTTATTAAGATGGTTTTTAGGAATGTTGTTTGGTGAAACAAAAGAACAACTTATGAGGGAACTTGAAATGTCAGAAAAGAACTCAACTGCCCAGAAAACTTGAACTGTTCATCCCTACTAAGTTACAGCAATAGAGGACAATTACAATTATACCTTACCAAATATAATGCTTGCTAAATACTGTTCTCTGTTGCCACTTCAAGTTTGGCACCACATCATAGCAATTGCATGAAGCTACAAAGAAATTGAAGATCACCAGGTGACAACGAGAATCGAGAAAGGAATAAATACACTTAGTGGAAACTTTAATACACTAGACTGCATACTGTATACCAGTGTTCATATTGTAATCTGATTATCAATAAAATGCTCTAATGCTCAACAATGTTGGCAGCATAATACTAAATTATTTGGCAACAAAATAGCAGCATATACAGTACAGTAAGTTTGCACAAAAAATTTGAACACAAAATATATTGACACTTGTTAGTGTATTATAAGACAGTGTATATCTACGGTAAGTGTATATATCATTTATAAATTACAAATCTTTCTTAAAAAATTAAACAACCATTAGGTTTTGCAACTCAGTCAATGTTCTTGTCCATAAGATAATGCGAGTTGCAAAATGGCAGAAATGATTAGAACAATATTATAAACAAATAATTATAGTCTTTACATTGTCTAATATATCAATAGCTTGATCCTGCACCATGTTCTCTTTGTAGTCTGCTACTGTATGCACGAGAGATGGTATTCCATGTATCCATGTAGCGGTCCATACACATTGCAAGACATTTCTGAAACAATATAAAAAAAAATCACATGTACTGCTGTATATGTGTCTTAATTCATGTAAGTGTACAGTGGAGCCTCGCTATAATGCAGTGGTTGGGGTCCTTAGTGATGACTGCATTATAGACGAAGCACGTTATTGCGAGGTACGGCAAAATCTCGTTCCCAGTAGTACTCTTCCCACTCAGTTCTGGTGCAATATTGTGGGCTGAGTACTGGGAGTGAGATTGAGTACTGCTAGAAGCACTTTCTGTTCGATTCTAACAATCCAAATCGTGACTGAAGAAGTTTGAAGTCCGCTCAAGACAGACTTCAACAAAATGGAATTGAAATAAGATTTTTGAGCATGGTTTTCATTTCTCGCAATGATCGCACTGCTGTGTTGTTGTTTTATCTTGTAATGATCGCGATTATTCAGGATGATCATCGATCGTCAGCCGACAAGATCAAATTGTCTCCAATAAGCAAAATAGAAACTTCAGTTTCAGCGTCATATTACACATCAATTCTGTCTCTATTTTGCGGAATTTTGTGGTCTGTGGTGAACTTTAGTACTGTTGGTAAACATAAGTATACGTCATCAAATGACAAACCAGGAAAAGTAAAATTTTGGGGTCCAAGGATCAACCATGTTATACCGAGTCACGCGTTATAATGATGCATGCTATAGCGAGGCTCCACTGTATATTGAAAAGATTGATGCCCCTCATGTGCATTGTCAGCATGCTGCCTCTAACTGCTGTGGTTCAAAGTTAGGCCTAGTCAGATGGGGTATAGGACTGCCTGAGAATATACATGTTCTTGAACTTAAAACTCATGTGAGTACAGTTGTTCTTGTTGGTCTCTCTCAATCAAAAGGGGGGCAAAGGAAAATTTGCCTCAGGGCCTAATATACTATGGGGCCTCAGAGATCTTAGTAGGAGCCACAGCTAAAAATACAAAATATTACCCTCAAAATACAGGAAATAAGAAATAAAAACCCTCCTGGGACAGAATGCCTCTGGACCTCCCTCAGACCTCTCCTCTGAACCCGAAAATACAAGAATAGTGCTCTTAAAATGTTGCAAAAAATTTAAAAACTTCTTGGGGGTGTAATGCCCCTAGATACCCCCTGTAAGTACAGTAGATGCAATACCCCAGGAGCCTCTACAAAGCAATTTTCCCATGGATCTCACTTTATCACACTTACCTGCTCTGAGCTATCTAATGACGTCCCTGGCTTATAAACACATTTCTTGAAACATTTATCTGACATTTTCTATCAAGTAGAGAAAATTATATTAAAATATTTTTACTATAAACCTTAACACACAAAAAGATGTAATATGCAACAGGATCAACCTGTCTGGTTCATACTTTTGTGATAGGACAGCTCATTAACCAATTGTGAGCATGATAAAATAGGAGCTATAGCCACAGAATAGAAATACAACCATAAGTCCAACTCAAGTGACAACTTGTCCGCATTTCTTCAATGCGCAAGCGCGATATTTTACACCATCCGACACCATCCTACGCGATCCTACGCAATGTCCTACACCATCCTATGCAATTCTGGCAAGTTCTCCCAGCAGTTTTAACCTTCTTTTGAAGGTCCAAACTGCCGGGGGAACTTGCCAGGATTGCGTAGGATGGCGAGGAATCAAGATGCGCGAGGCGACATGCAGGAGGACATAAACTTCAAAGGTTCCGACGTGAGTTGGACTTCTGGTTGTATTTCTATTCTGTGCTATAGCCATCATCCTTTGGTTGTATCACGTGATCATAGACTTGGGAAAATGTTATGTAATTGCCTCTATTATTGAATACATTTTCAAGTCCAAAGTCTTTTTTATTCCTAGCTGTAAATTCATTCAATATGTTTGATTCTCTGTAGATTGATTGCACACTATCTACAATTAAGTTAAGAGCCTGATCTCTATGCCGAGAAATAACATAAATGGGATAAGAACTGTCTGTACCAGACTCCATTTACATTATTTTAACCGCACTGAGATAATTTTGAGCGCATGTTCTCAATATTAAAGGTTTAAATGAGATCACAAACAGAAGACTTTACATACGTCTGCAGCCATCTACCTTATTGCAAAAAGGCTCTCTTTTAAGAAAGATACAGCCAATGATACAGTCTACTGGCCATCACCAGTTCAGACAGTTCATTTAGATCAAACTCAAAACAATATCAGTTGAACTTAACGATTCCTACCTGTATTAATTCTTGGGCACTAGCTAAAGCCACTTGTTGTTTCACTTGTTCTAAGAGCTGGTCTCGTTGAGCATTACTCAGTCTTTCTCCCGACGAAGGATAATTAAAATCGCTCATTATTTGATGAGAAAATAACCAAAAACTTGCTCCAAACCAACGAGAAACTTCACACACGTGGTATTTGAGCAAGCTAATTTCCATCACTCGGGATGATTATTGGGTCAAGAGTAGACGGGGGGGGGGGGGTGTTAACGTGGTGCTTTTGAGTTGTGATTATGTGATACGAACACAGTTTTCATTTTGAACACAGATCGTACACAATAATTTACTGTTTCACGACATAGTTTGAAAAATTTAGCACATAGATTAATATTATATCCATTTTTCTGAAAACACTTGGTATATCTGCTGATGTGCAGGTGGCATGGTGCAGCCCCAAAATCACAAAATAATACTGTAATATCAAAAAATAAATAAATTGAAAACCCAAGACAAGAGTAGATATGATTTAAATGGCCAAAAATTAGTGAAGATACTTTTAAATTTTCTTTTTAAACTTATTAATTAAATTTCCGTTACGGCGTTAATACCCCGAGAACAAATATTCAAAAAAGGACAACTAGCGTATTCCAGACCAAAACAGGTCCAAAAAAGTGCTATATATACTCTATTTCAAACTATTAAAGAATGGCCAAAAGAAATAACACTATTGGACCAGTTTTAGAATTTCCTTGTGTACCGCTTTCGTGAAAATACACCCCCCGGGAGTTTTAATTTGTTGGAAAAACAATTTCCTCTTTTTGAGGTATGCGATATAGGGCATTCGAAAGCCCTGGGGGGCGAGGAAGTGGGTCTTGTTTACGTGTGATGTCGTTCGGGGAATAGGTATTGGTTTCGTTTGTTTTGAGGTTATTGCTTGCGATTTCTTCCACTGTCGTTTGTTATGGGCGAGACCAGAAGCATTGTCGAGTATTTCTACGAAGATGAGGCCGATCGCAGTGGTAGCAGATGTGGATATTGCCACAGCAGTGACACAGGGTATTCCCAAGGTACAGAAGAGGAAGTTAATTGCTACCTGTATTTTTAATAATACAGTATGCTTATAAAAGAACGCGAAACCATTCGTGTATAATTTTTGACGTCTTTTGAATACGAAAGTAGTTAACTGTCTGCAGAACGAAAACGTGACATTGCATGTAAAGGATTGTGTATTTAAGAAATAGAAATTCCCGAGCCGTAGGCGAGGGTTTACATAAGTACTTTCGAATTCTCCCAACTCACTCACTTCTAGTATAGCACGAACAGTGATCATTAGAGCAGCGGTTGTAATGTTAAGCAACAATGGCGGCAAATGAAAGAAGAATTCAAAATTTATTACGCTAGCTGTTGACAAGATTTCGTGATGTAAACTATATTCTAAATTGAATGTTTCTTTCGACTTTTTGTCACTTTTACAAAACAAATGAGTGGATATATATTGTTTCAATATTGTACATGAAAATCCATGCTAAATTATGCAAGAAAACTTTTCTTTTCCATCAATTACTGTACGGGCCAAGCAGATGTCCGAAATGACTGTTGAACGTTTGTTGTTGGCTGTTAAAAAATGTATTAAACGAGCCTCAAAGAATATGTTATGGTCGAGAATTTATTTAACTTTTGTTGCTAAATTTATACTAAAACAATTAGACAACTCGCCCTCATTTTCTATGAGCGATAGTCAACTCGGCTTCGCCTCGTTGACTATTCAATGCTCATAGAAAACTCGGGCTCGTTGTCTAATTGTTAAATATAAAATATAATATTTTTTTATATAAATATCTATACTTATATATTAATATAATATTATATTATATATTATATAATATATAGTTAATTATAATATATAATCATATTATATATAATCAATATATATAGAGGATATTACACGGTGGTGCGAAGATATGGATTTTATCTTCGAGTGGTGAAAACAATATTTTACGAATGAGCGTAGCGAATGAGTAAAATATCGTTTTTACCACGAGAAGGTAAAATTCATATCTTCAAGCCAGCGTGTAATTTTCTTTTTATTATATAGATTCAATGCAAAAAGAAGTAAAATTCTTAATGACATCATCGATATCTTTACTAGTGAGGATATGGAAAATACAACACTGCATATTCTCTAGTAAAACACTCGCATCTATATAATAAATATATATATATATATATATATAATTCATTTTCACTATTTTACATACATTGAATAAGTTTTGTCTTCATTTTCACTATTTTATATACATTGAATAAGTTTTGTCTTTAGGGGGGGGGGGGGGGGTGATACTGGAGGACCCAGAGTCCCAAGTGATTTAAGTATTGTACAGCTTGATAAAGGGTCTGGGTATACCATCAAACCTTCACATAGAAGAAAGACAGACAGATAAACAAACAGACAGACAGACAGATAAACAGAGAGACATACAGACAGAGAGACATACAGACAGAGAGACAGAGAGACATACAGACAGAGAGACAGACAGATAAACAAACAGACAGACAGATAAACAGACAGATATACAGACAGATAGACCAACCGACCAAGAAATTTATCTACCCCTGCAGCCCACACATACTGTACAGGTATATACATGTACAGGGTAATAAACAAAGAAGCTGCTGACATACCTAGATATGGTACATAACAAAAATAGAATGAGGGAAAATTTGGTTGTCCCATAATATACAGTAAGATTATATTTCAGGAATGTGGGGACATGTCGTATCATGTCAAGATTATCAAGATTTGATTGACAGAGGATGGAGAAGGTATATTAATTGAAGAAAGCTTATACAATATGTGATGACAACACAATATTTTTTTTCACCAACCTGGATTATTTGTTACTGACTTAATAATTTGTCTAGAAGTGGGAAATATCTTTACAAGTCTTCGATGAAAAAAACATGTTGTCCACTCTATACGATAAGGTAAATAAACATTTATAGCTCAGAAAATACCTTAGTCCTCTACTCCTCTAATGAATAGAATTGACTGACATTATTAACCTGCAGAGTAAAAGTCTAAAGTGGCCAACCATGCTATAGTGTTATATATATATATAAAGGATTAATTGTCATTGTTCATATAAGGCTCCCACTAGAGTTGGATGACTTACGAAAAGAGAGTGGCTTAAAATATGTATTTAATATGTAGTTTTTGAAGCTTAAATTCATACAAGTTCTTGTTTTGAAGGTGTGATGCTGTGGATTTTCAACCTTCAAAATCTCATAAAAAAGTAATAAAGAAAGTTACAAAATTTTTAAAAGATGGGCACACAGGTATCAAATAAATTATATTGTACGTACAACAGCTTACATGCAGAGGCTATCTATGTTATTAAAGCTTTCTTGTACAATATGTAATTATATTGGTGTACATGCACTGTCAAAGACACAACATGGTCATGATTGCCATTCCCAGGGACTGAATGCAACCCATCAATAAAATTCAATTAAATCTTTTATATATAGTAGCTGAGCCTGAAAGCCAAGAGTCTGCCACAAAGAAAGAACCTGGGGAAAACCAGAAAGGTATATAATAATTGTTACCAGTACTTACAACTTATAGATAAGTTGAGGTTTGTTTTTTGAAGAATCCATGATCTCAGATCCTGACAAAGGATCATATTTTACAGAGAAAGCAACATCTGCTGGACCAGACCCAAACAAACCACCTTGTCAGAAAGCCAAGTTAATGAGAAAGAAAAGAAAGTGTCAGAAACTGGCGTCCAAAGGAATTTCGGTAAGGTCCAGACACTACTAGTGCATGGTATAATGGTAGATGTATGGTATGGATGGTATATTATGTTTGGTATGTTACAGTATGTTTAGTATGGTAAGGTTGTGTATGGTATGTTATGTTATGGTGTGGTATGGTATGGCATATGGTATGGTATGGTATGTATCTTAACCTGTGGCATGGTATGGTATAATGGAGTGACTCACCCTTATACAAAAATTCCACATTTCCAAAATCACATGTCATCACATGTGATTTTGTTACATGTTCATGTGAAATTTTTGTAGGGGCGTAAGGGATGGCATGTATAATTAGGTGTGCCATGTGAGAGCTGTGGATTTTGAGGGACTGTGTTGTTGTCTGATGTGACCACATTGAGATGTGATTGTGTGGTGTGCTGTGGTTTTGGATTGTACGAAAGGGTCTGGATTTCATGTTGTTGATAGATGAGATATAGTGCTGTATGGCTTGCCTGCATGCATGCATAACTGATGGTATTAGGGGTTGGGGCTTGGTGTACAGTACTGAATGTACAATGACGATGTGATATTCTTGAGGTCTTGCCACTTTTAATTATGGTCGAGTTTCAAATTCTATTGGTTTAGATACCTGAACAGCCAAAACAGAATGCGGAGTTGGCGAAAACTTTGGAAGAACTTCTTGCTGCCCATCTCCCCTCTCAGGAATCCACGCATAAACTTGAGGTACGGTTAGACACTAGTCAATCGAGATATGGTCTGGAAACTCAGCTAAAGTCTTTGGTCTATCTTTTTGTTCGCCTTTATGCATTTTTGTGCACGGTCACTGAACACATTGTATTTTAGTATAATGAACGAATTGTCCAATAGCAATATATCACTCAACCGTGCTATTTAAATATTAATAAACCTAAAACAAAGGATGTGCACGGTGTAAGGTACGGTTCAACATAAAATCACAGCTCATTATATAGGCGCTTTGAAGTTTGCCGAGTTTCCAGACCATATCTCGATTGACTTTGGTTGGACTACATGTACGTCGATTACAAACGTCGATTGATTTTGACGTCTTGATGCATGCGATTAAGTATAGGTTAATTGGTTACTGGGGAGGTAACTAAGCTAGTTACCTTTTTACAAAACATAGTATTCTAGACGTAGTTTTCGAGCAGTGTAGTAGGTACATGTATTTAATATGCACGCAAGGTGAATAAACGTGAGTTAATACGGGCAACATTTTTCTTCAACTTTCAACGCAACTTTGTTGCGTTGCAAGTTGAAAAGCATTGTTGCACGTATTACCACCCACCTTAAACATTGCCACGCAACAAAATTTTGTTGCAAGTTGAAAAAATTTGTTGAAAAAAGTACGGTAAAGACCTACGTAATATTAACGAGTTTTCTGATTGGCTACAGTAAGTAACCAATCACATTGTCAATTATCAATTCGTTCCCATATTAGGGTTAGGGGAAGGTTATAGGGGATTTCTATACACGCGTAAAAACGCACAAGTTGTTCACGGTTGTTAACAGGTGTGAACAATGTTGTGCTGCACCCCATGAACAAGTTGTCAACAAGTTGTCACTTATAGTTCGAACAACTTGTTCATGGATAAATCAAGTCATGAACAAGTTGTTCCAACAACACATTTTTATAGCCAACAACGTTGTTCGCACATGATACATGCAACATGTTGTAACAGCACGACGAAATAACAACGATGAACAACAATGTTACAACAATGGTGAACATGACTGGTGTATCAACACGTCTTTCGGTTGTTACAACATGCGTGAACAACGGTTGTTGTTTCATCAAGCAGTAACAACTTGTTGAAACAATGATGAACAATGTTGTTAATTCATCAATGTTGTTCACACATGATAACAACGTTGTTACGGCGTTGTTCAGGCAACAATGCTGTAACAACTTGTGAGATTTTTACGCGTGTATAGGTAGGCGATGACCCAAAAAGTAGACGTCAGTTCTACTTGCTGCAATATGCTGTTTCAACTTGCAACAACGAAATTTTGTTGCGTGGGCTGGCAATCTTTGAGGTGGGTGGTAATACGTGCAACAACGCTTTTCAACTTGCAACGCAACAATGTTGCTGCAATTTGTTGCTCGTATTACTTCACCTTAACCTACATAATAACCGCTGCATATCAAAGAGAATCGACGCATGAATGAACTACATGAAAAAGTAGATTTACTCACCAGTCACCACAGGACGGGGTTCCCAATCAGGACCTAAATAGCACGCTTAGGCCTGTGCTTATAGGCCCTGTATACACGAAGCGGATTGACAGTCCAATCGGATCGAAAAACGCGAGTGACGTCAATCCGGGCACATGTTTACATGCATGGAGAATCCAATCTGCTTGGAACATTGTTTTCGGTTTTGGAACACTATTTTCTGTGCTTGCCTCAATGTCTGCCATTTGGCACGACACGCACCAACTTCACTCATGCGTATCAAGTCATTTTCAAGTCAAACCGTGCTTACATGAATCAGATTGGAGACATTCAAGTCGATCCTTGCTTGAATCTCAAGTCAATCCACTCCACTGCGTGGAGATTGACTTCAGCCATTCGTTTCGATCATGTCGAAAACTTTCAATCTTCTCCATGTAAACACAACAAGGAGAAACAACCTGGGAGATTTGACTTGAACACTCAATCCGCTTCATGTACACAGGGCCTTATACTCAGCACGCTTACAGTCAACTCTCGCCTTGCGGACACCCCGCTATAACGGACACCCCGCTATTAAGGACAGTTGGTAAATCCCCGGCCGAAACTACTATGAAATGTATTGAAATAACTCTCGCTATTACGGACTCTCGCTATTACGGAATTGCGGACACTTCATGTAGTCCCCAACAAACATTTTTATTGTTCTACTCTCGTTACAACGGACACCTTGGACGTATTTTTCTCTCGACACATGAAAGTGAATGACGTTTTAATTTATCGAGTGACATGTTTATGTTACTGATTCATGTTACCGTTGTATTTTTGGTTTTGGAATAAAAAAATATTTTAATACAAATTTTTGACTTGTACTGTGTACTTATGTATCACAGTAAACGTCAACTAGAAATTGAAATAAACTGGACATTTTAAAACAAAAAAAAACCAGTAATACATTGTAGTGACATTTTACAACCCGAAATCGGGATATTTTCATCGCATCCCGCTATTGCGGACCCTCGTTATTACGGACACCAAATGACGGTCCCCAGGGTGTCCGCTATAACGAGAGTTGACTGTATATGGCGTTGCACATTTCTCCAGTTTCAAGAACGTATCCGTCACGTGGAAGCAGAGCGATTATCCACGAACCTTTTAAATTAATTAAATTTTATCGCGACTTAGAACGGTGTCAGATTTTACGCGCAGCCGACATGTTAAAGTTCAGAACTTTCACCGTTAACGTAGTTTTTGTACTATATATTATACTATATAGTGCGTGTTAGTAAAGTGCGACATGGACATACCAGAGTTTCAATCGACATACCGTCAATCCTTCGAGCTGTTTTGCAAATATCAGAAGGAAGTTCACAAAGATAAGCCGGAGAAACTGAATGAACGCAGGGTAAAAATTAAAATGTATATCTCTGATTGTGACCTCTCGATCTAAGTCACTCCAATTCACGTGAATTACTGATATATGAGGGAGGAACAGACGAGAGCAGCATTGCAGCAGCCGATAAACGTCAAAATTAAACAGTCTGGCGAAAGTGCCCAGTCTGTATCATAGTTGATAATTATCAGAAATGATACATGTAGTTATGATATGTGTCCTTGAATTTACCTTGGAAGATTTTTGAAAGTGCTGGATAAGTCTTTGAATTCCATGTTCTTTGAAGGGAATCCTATATTATTTATATTTTTCCGATGGTCCGTGTGGAAATTGTTAACCAAGTAACACCAGATTGCATATTCGAGAGACCTTGGGACCATTTTAACATTCGTGACTCCCCTTCTTAAAGTGAGTCCATTGGACGGTATACAGTTTTAGAGAAGGTCAGACGTCGTATCGTCGTTGATAGTAAACCATTTTACTTTTAAATGTCTTGTTTTTGGCCTCCTGCAAAAGAAAAGAATATACCAAAGTCGTGAAATTCGTACGACTATAGTGTTTTCCAACAGCATCTAATTCTATCGCTACCCCGGTTTAGGTAAAACTTGTCAGAGTTGACCTGGAAAGCGAAGAGTTTAAGGCCACTCTGACTGAATCTCACAACGTGTTCGCCAAGTATCAAATGAATGTGCACAAAGACTCACCTTCTGGATGTGGTTTTGGACAGGTAGGCATAAGACATGCATCTTGTCTACGTTATATCTTTTCTTTTCATTTATCTCAATACGTAGCCGAGGTTCGGAAAATTGAGGTTATTAAGAGTGGTACGAGTATACCACTGGTGTGTGTGTGTGAATGTTGGTCGACCGCAGTCGTATAGGTAGCCAGAAGGATCCTCTTTCATTGGCTGCTACCCTAAGGCAGCGGTGGGCGCCACTCCTATCCCAGATGGTGTTGATTTTGCGGAGGGACGAAAACCGCGGAGAACCCGGTGGAAAAACCCTCGAAGCACAGGAGAGACCAACTATAAGCTCTATTAATTCACATGGTCCAAGCTCGAGAACGGGGTTATTCCCAGACGGTCACCCAAACCCGGGCTTAACTATTGGTGAGAGGCATGCAGCGCCCTAACAGCACACGTGCTCCCCTTTCTCACCACTGGTCATGTGTACATGTAAGTAATGTAGCTAAGAGACGTTTGGTAGACGTGCGTCAAGCTCAAATACTCAGAAAAGATTTCCAAGCCCCACTGAACTATAAAATGACCACTTAAACAGAACCACATGACATGCATGGGAATTAACTGAAAGAAACTAAAGTCCGTATACCACTTTAACCTGATTGAAATTTTGCGTGTCTGCCAAAAGGAAACAGAGTAGATTTCCCTAAGTCAAGTTACCGTGAATTGGAATGACTTTGATCGCTATTTTAGAGGTTTATACCTCTGATAACTACTGAGCTGTATACCGTATAGATAACTAAAACACCTCAACTTCAATCCCTTACGCCACAATTTACATAGCGACTGGAACTGACCTTATAATACTGACATACAAAATTAGCCATCTTGATTCCGTTATTGGCATTGACAATTTATTGACTAACCTCGTCCACAGAGTCTTCGCTTCTTTTGGCCAATGAGTCAGGCTGGCCGGAATGACTTGTCAGACTCAGAAAAACGTGAACTTGAGAAACGTGAACTTGCAAAACGCAAAACGTGCACAGCATGTCTCTCTTTTTCATAATTCTCATTCAGGTTATTCGTCAGGGTACTTTTCCTTTCGAACTTTGTCTTATTATTACTTTTAATTTTAGTTCAAACGATTCCTCGTGGACTCCCCGCTCGGAGTAAGTAGTACTCTTTGGTATAATAACATGTATATAACTCAAGGGCGGCGGAACCACGGGGGCTAGGGGGGGGGGGCTATAGCCCCGTAGAGGACGCATCTAGGGGGGAATAAGCCCCCCTAGCCAGTAGCCAGCACACACCCACATACACAGTACGCTGATACACAGAATAGATACTTCTGAGTTCTAACTTCTATGACCTGTCAACTACTCCAAAACTGAACTTACCTGTTCTAAACACTGATATATAAACACAAGAAAATTTTTAGATTATGTTCAAAACTGCTCTTAAAATGCAGGAAAGGCCATTTTAGAACCCCAAAATTGGGGGGGGGGGGGGGGGGGGGGGAGCACGTCCCAGGACATGTCAAAGTTTACGACCACGCCCCTTTAACCGGTGGTTTTGCCCCCAGCCCCCCTACTTTCAAAGATGTTCCGCCGCCACTGATATAACTCATAAAAAGAATCACTTCATATGTTCATCGGCGTAGTAATTTTGAAAATTAAGCTTATCTCGTATATGGTACGTGTATAGGCCTGATCCTAACCCAGGAATTAGAGTTTGATCACAATATAAACATTTCCCCATTTTTTTCTGCAAATGTAGTTTGTTAAGAACGAGTCAACTCCATCCACTGGTTGTGGCTCCTTTCATGAACAGTTTTATATCGATGGGAAACTAATTGCCGTTGGTGTCCTCGATATCTTGCCATACTGTGTGTCATCCGTCTATTTTTTCTACGATACTGATTATTCGTTTCTTTCTCTCGGTGTATACTCTGCTTTGAGGTAAGCCAAAAAATGCCACTGCAATATTTTTTTCGCGATTCTTAATTGTCATCAGAATAAAATGTGGACAATTACTTGCTTTTAGAGAACTGGAGTTTACCAGAGAACTGAATAAGACGTCTTCGCAGTTGCGGTATTATTACATGGGGTTTTATGTTCACTCGTGTCAAAAAATGAAATACAAGGTACATCGGACCACTCACTTCCAATAAGGGAGCTAGATATAATGTTCACAAGAACCACTTGTGAACTACCCTGCATGGTCCCAGAGGTTCTACGGCGGCCGCCCCCCCCCCGAATGCTGAAAGCGGCGAGAGAACCTCTGGTCGAAGACGCCACCAATCTCACTTTCATGTTGTAGTAATCTAAAAAAAAACCTAACAGATTTCTTAGCCAATCAGAAAATGGGGTCAAGCGACAAGCGACTTCATTGGCTCGGAGCGATCAAAGAAACGGCCAGTTCGACCAGACGTGAACAGCATGTAGAGTAAAATAACCCTGGGATAGGTTCTTATATTCTTATATAAGTAGGTTCTTAATAGTGGTCGGTTCTTGTTAGCGGGTTTTTACTGTAGCTATTTGTTCTGTATATGGCTATATACTTCTGGGTTCGATATCTGTGAAATGGTTTCTTTTGTCTGTCCGTGCCTATGTTTGTGTTTGTGTTTGTGTTTGTGTTTGTGTTTGTGTCTGTCTGTCTGTCTGTCTGTCTGTCTGTCTGTCTGTCTGTCTGTCTGTCTGTCTGTCTGTCTGTCTGTCTGTCTGTCTGTCTGTCTGCCTGCCTGCCTGCCTGAACATATGACAATAACGATGTACAAGGTATTAAATAATATGGCACCCTCTTACCTACGAGACCATGTTAAAATCTATACCTTATATACTTATAAATACTTAATAATTATGCATTACGAAATAAAGAAATGTCACTCGTCTTACCAAAACCACTCACTGAGTTTTTGAAAAAGACGTTTACTTAGAGGCGTACAACTCTGGAACGTATTGCCAAGTCAAATGAGATGTGAAACTAGTCTTAAAATTTTTTAAAAATCTCTCTCATCACTTGCTTCCTGAAATTAATTAAATTTTTATGTATTTTTAAAATTATTCTCGGCTTTCTTGTAAAGCAGTTCCATGTAACTGAAGAAATTCCGAATCTAAATAAATATTTCTGTCTGTCTGTCTGTCTGTCTGTCTGTCTGTCTGTCTGTCTGTCTGTCTGTCTGTCTGTCTGTCTGTCTGTCTGTCTGTCTGTCTGTCTGTCTGTCTGTCTGTCTGTCTGTCTGTCTGTCATTGTCTGTGTCATTTTCGGCTTATCCTTTTTCTTAACCAGGCAAACTACAGTCCATCGTACCTTGTTTGCCCCGAGTCCTACTCCTGGATACAGATCGAGAAATGCCTTCCAAAATTAGAAGTCAGTAGCTATGCCAGACTCGACGAGACAGACAAAGGTTTGTTGCATGACAACACCGGACATATCCCCACTAGTTTCCTATCCGTCCTTTTAATCATCTTTTCCATTCTAGAGGATCCAGCCGTTGAGATGAGCACAGTTCTGGTTCTTGCGCCGACACATGGCGGCCTCGTGCTTTATAACGTAAGTATGATTGATGTGACTGATAGTCTGATAGGCTATCCAGTATTAATATCGTTAGTTAAACTTAGTTTGGTTTCTGAATTATGTTGCTATACTGCATGTTAAACCACTGTCTATCTAAGTAATAAAAAATGTTTTTCGTTCGCGTAACTGGGGTCCCAGAATGAAATCAACTTTTTCCAAACATTGCTAAAGTAATTAATTTTGACTTCATTATTTGAGTAATTCATTATTTAATTTCTCCTTGACCGTATAGACATACAAGTTACTGTGTGGTACAGAAGACGAAAATGAAATCCGCGAATATGCTCAACTGATTGGACCGAAAGTGGCCCCAAGAATGGCTCTTTTTAGAGGATAACTCTCTCGCTTGAAAGGAAAATTCTTCGCAGCGCTTTGAATATAATTTTGGGGGAATTGTACAAAAGGGAATCAAAATGGCCTCAATTGTCGGCATTAGATGCCATTTAAAAAGGATTGCACCGTAAACATACACATCCAATATTCCGCGTCTATAGTTGTTGATATATACTCGGTTTACTTGTAATCGTTCCAACCACCCGGTGTTCAAGCCAGTCAGTGCCCAGAATGTCGAGGCATCATTTTGAAACTATAGTACACGCTGTATACAGAATACTTTTGGAAGGCTGACAGTCAAGATTGTCCGGACAGGGCTGGTTCTAAACAGAACAAAAGTAATCCCAAATAAAGTGTTCACAATCAAATTTTGATCAATAAAACAATTTTAATAGTAAATTTTCGACTTTAACTAAGTCATTATCAGACTAAATGATAAATCATAGTCTGATAATGACTTTATTAAAATTGTTTTATTAATCAAAATTTGATTACGATCACTTTATTCGGGATTACTTATGTTCTGTTTATACTGAAGAAATCAGTTGGCAAAGGATTCAGGTCTGGTTCTACTTGGACTATTGTCGTTCGAATCGTTTGTGAAGTGTTCTTGGTCGGGTTCGCTCGGTGTGGTAACTTTTGCGAACCAGGTTATAAAAGCTATGTGTGTAAAGCTGGATTGCCAACATAGTCGTACAAAATGTTTCCACTTGGAACTGAGTGCAGAACTATACTCAATTTGTATATACATGAAGAACCAGTCAATCGCGCAATAAAAGTATACTGAAAATCACTAAAGTGCCTATGGAAATTAAGTTTGTCTGACTTGAAAGAACTTTTAAAATAATTACGAATATGAATTTACAGCTGTTGCCTCTCTTCCATATTTCACTTAATAGTCTTTAATTCCCTGTTACGCAGTGCACTGATGTTTCTGCGCATTCAACCACAGGGAGCCCAACTCTGACGCCTGTGATGGTCCTTCCTCTTTTTTTGTTTTATTATATTGAGTTTCTGAGTTCTGACTGAAAACCGAGGCCGCTTAACAGTTGTGTAAGCTGGTTAACAATTGGCATATATATGCAAATTGCAGCGCGCGCTAATTTGAAACTCGAAAACAGCTGTTGGGCTTCTGTGCCACGTGAATGGCGCGTGACGCTCACTGAAAGCTGCGTTCTTTGTCGTCGGAACACCCGCGGTTGTTTCTCTCTCGCGTGTTTTCCCGCACTGCGTGTTTAGTCGTCTCAGCTTTCAGTGAGCGTCACGCGCCATTCACGTGGCTTCTGCCCAACAGCTGTTTCGAGTTTCAAATTACCGCGCGCTGCAATTTGCATATATATGCATGCATATATTACCAACTGTTAACCAGCTCACACAACTGTTAAGCGGCCTCGGTTTTCAGTCAGAAGCTCAATATAATAAAACAAAAAAAGAGGAAGGAAACACGTGTAGTGTAATACGACACCAAAATCAAAAAATGCGGACAAGAAGTCGTTCGGTCAACAGAGGCTAAATAGGAAGGTGAACATTTTATTTCGATTTTTATCGAATAACTCGCGCTTATGCCCATTCTAAGTGGAAAGTATCGCGCAAGACGTTTTCTGTAACAAGTATGAACCTGTAGAAGCTCCTTATGAGCAAAGGATGGTGAGTTATGAGGAGAAATTCCGAGCGATGAGCGGCAAGTCGCTTCAAAATATAATATCTTCAAAGCGCTGCATGCGTGGCGCCTCACTGGATCCAAGCCAGTTCGATCTTAAGGACGAATTAAGTGTTTCAGTGACTTGAAAGGATAGAAATACCTTAATCATTCGGTGCATTCCGTTTTCTTTGTATTCTGCGTAATTAGAAAATACAAAAGGCAAGTAGAGCATTACTAGTAAAGCTGATTAAAGCATGCAGTAGAGCATTAACAAGATTATAGCATCAGGTAAAAAATCTTAATCATTATTTATTCTTAATCATTATTTGCGCAAAATATTTTAATATTCGATATCAACAAGAAACCTTATAAGACAGGTTTACATTCAGAACTTACCGTTTGTTAAAACTTTGCTCGTTGTATAACTAAGCAATATGGGATTCAACAATCGAAACAACAAGCTCATTGTTTGTTTACACTCTTTTATACGTTTCTCTCTGACGAAGGGCCTTCGCTCGAAACGTTAGACTCCTATACGTTCTCTGTTTCGGCAGTATATCTAACCTTACTATATTTCGATTGTTGTTTCTACACTGCCTATGCAGCACGCTACTTTTATTACACAATATGGGATTCATCCGGTCCGATACATGCAGTTGGCCCTTTCTCTTCGATAAAACGCTATCTTTCATGAGCAATGGAACCATCACCGCGATGACTTGTTTTTATCCATTTCGTTCATCGCTCGGGGTCTTTCTTTAGCGTTGAAAACCGAACAAAAAATACATTGTCTTCGTTCTTGTTTCTTTCCCACGTGGGCTGAAGAACGGGAATCGTTTCTGTATGCTCCCTAAGCGCAGTGTTTGTTCGCGAAAAAAGCAGCGAATAAAGGCCAAACTGGCTCCTAACGACCTAAATATAACACTACCACGACTCCTACATGTAAACACTTGGGACGGAGGACTTTTTGCACTAAAATTTTTACACGGAATGGGCATACTCTCTAAAGTATCTATTAACTGAGGCGCCACGTAGCGCTTTTGAAGATATTAAATTTCGAAGCGAGTTGCCGCACATCGCTCGGAATTTCTCCTCATAACTCACCTTCCTTTGCTCGTAAGGAGCTTCTATAGGTTCATACGTGTTATAGAAAATTTCTTGCACGATACTTTCCACTTAGAATGGGCATAAGCGCGAGTTTTCGATAAAAATCGAAATAAAATGTTCACCTTGCTATTTAGCCTCTGTTGACCAAACGACTTCTTGTCCGCATTTTTTGATTTTGGTGTCATATTACACTACACGTGTTTCAGGGTGAAGTGGTCAATTGACCGTACCGAAAAAGATGGCGACTTGTATACACCTTTGCTTGCAGTTTGGTTAGGAATGAACTTCTTGCGTATATCCATCTTAGCATGATAAACAATGTTTAGCTGATTTGAGGTCGCAAAGCATTGTGGTTAAATAGGTACCGCCGGCCATCATATTTTTCTCATGCGCTGACGTGATTGATTGTTGCTGACCATAACAGTTGCTGCAATCGCGCATGCCCGCTTTGTATGACAATTGTCGCAACTTGCCTCGCACGGTTTTCATCATTGCATATAGTATATGTATACTCACTGCAATGGTTCGTCGGCAACTCAATCATACGTCGCAACCATACGTCGCAGCCGTGGCGAGACAAGTTGCTTGAAAAATTAGTGAGGTAAGCAAGCTCATTGGCTAGGGCTGGGGCGTAGAGCCTTCGTTCAATGAGACAACAGTCAGCATTATCGCACTAGCTTCCGTAGCAGGACCCAGTGACGTAGCCAGGATCAACATTTTGGGGGAGCAACGGAAAATTTGGGGGTGCAGTTTTAGATGAGAATTATCAAGCATTAGATGGTGTAGAATCGTGGCTTTAGCCGCGACCAATCATCAATGTAGGGGGTATGGGGGCATCGTCCATCCCCGAAGAAGATTTTGAGTTTTCGAAGCCCTGTGAGGGCATTTCCCGCGGTCAAAAGGACCGAGGGCTCTTGGGAGCGTAATTCTGCGCAATTTAACCAATGAAACTTCATGTGACAGTGTATCAGCATCACGATTATCATTAGCAACAGAAACAAACTTCAAATTTCAAAGAAGCAAAAGTTCTTACTTGAATTTAGCGTCAGACATTCAGGAGACTGGGGGGGGGGGGCAAATGTGTAGTTGGGCCCAGCCGCCGCCCCCCCCCCCCCCCCCTTGGCTACGCCACTGGCAGGACCTTGGAAAATTACGTCCCAGCGTCCCACCCTTAGCCCAAGTTATAAATGGTAAGTACGTTTCTCTTTTTCCACCAATTTCTGTAATTGGCGTGATAGGTGCAAGCCATCCCGGGAGGGGCGGTCAGTTCAAGATACCAACTGGATAGATCTTAACCTGAGTCCAAGTATCACTAACGGCCTTCCACATGGCTATTACGTAAGTATATGGTAAACGAAGTTGTTAACAGCGTGTAACCGGGAATTTAATTTAGTTCTCGCGACATTGAGATTTGTTTCTTTCATATGCAAATTTAGCCCCTCGACGTTATGAGTTATTAAAAAGGTTGTATACTTGTATATATATATATATATATATCTTTGCAATTATCAAACAGAATCACTTAAAGCCTATCTTATGCTCGTGTCTCTCTGACAACACTCAAACCACATGCAACGTTAATTACTGAGTGGTTTCGTTTGATGATTGCAAAACTGATATAAAACCTTTTTAAACAAGTCATTATACACGTGTGGCGGAAAGAGATAGGGAAGAGTTATTTAAGGCCGGTTTACACAGGCGATTTCTGGTGCGATTTTTCTCATTTTGACCCATGCGATTGAGTGGATGTCTCACGAATGTATTGAACCACTATAGCTTTGCACAACTAATGTCCAACGCATTCGTAAGTCAATCTATTCGATCGCATCAGTCAGAAGGACTGACTGGCTCAAATGATTGTAAGAATTGTAAAAATTGTAAGAATTAAGAAAAAATAGCGACAGTCTCAAAACGATTTATGTTCAGTTATTGTTGTTGACTGTTGTTTTAGTGTAAAGAACAGAAAATCCTAAAATCTTAGCAATTAAAAACCGATTTTTTGCCAGTTTAGATCCGTTTAAACTTACTGAAAATTACTCTCAGAAGTCAGGAAATGCTATTTCAGAGATCCTAATTTCAAAAATTTAGCCCTAGCAGTGCAGTCCCACTACCCCCCCCCCCCCCCCAAATTGACTTTATCTTGCTACGGCCATGGTTATGTAAATATTTGTTGCAATGAAATACACGCCGACGCGAAGGTGCCACTGTTCAAGATACTGTTTACCGTATAATGTCTAAAAAAATGCCCATTACAATTATTATAATATAATAGTAACACAGTTGATGTTCTTGGGCATAAATATGTTTTTTGGCCCTTCTCAGAGCTAATGAACCCTCGCCTGCGGCTCGGGCTAAAATGAGCTTGAGTCGGGCCAAAAACATATTTATGCCGGCGAAAATCAACTCTATTGTTATATCATCGTCGTCACCATTAGTGTTTTGGCAGATGGCATGAACTCACTTCATTTCTTTTTTTATATAAAGTGCATATGACACGAAAATTAAGCTTATCACTTGAGATTCTACATGTTTGGCGTTGTGAGAGGAACACACGTATACATGCTTCCTTCGAATTAAGTGTGGTTTGATAGCAACAAAGATATACAACCGAATAAACCTTCTCCGATAACTCCGATAATAGTCATTATACACATGTATGTCACACGATTACATACCAAACAAACCGCAATATCTCGACGAATTACAAAAGATGTAATTTTAAGTGTTCTTTCAAATTAGACAGGCTCATTAAGTCGCGTCTCCTTCGTTGCTGCATATATAGTTGTTGATGAGATCTTTCAGTTCCTCCAACACTTAAGTCCCGGTCTAGCACTTGTGGGGGTCCCCCACAAGATATTCGTCCTTTTACATCTCAGCAATTTAACCCTCTTGTTCTCAACTCTCCTGCCAGTTCAAAGAATTAACCCTCCTGTTCTCAACTCTCCTGTCAGTTCAAAGAATTAACCCTCCTGTTCTCAACCCTCCTGTCAGTTCAAAGAATTAACCCTCTTGTTCTCAACCCTCCTGTCAGTTCAAAGAATTAACCCTCCTGTTCTCAACCCTCCTGTCAGTTCAAAGAATTAACCCTCCTATTCTTAACCCTCCTGTCAGTTCAAAGAATTAACCCTCCTGTTCTCAACTCTCCTGTCAGTTCAAATAATTAACCCTCTTGTTCTCAACCCTCCTGTCAGTTCAAAGAATTAACCCTCCTATTCTTAACTCTCCTGTCAGTTCAAAAAATTAACCCTCTTGTTCTCAACCCTCCTGTCAGTTCAAAGAATTAACCCTCCTATTCTTAACTCTCCTGTCAGTTCAAAGAATTAACCCTCTTGTTCTCAACTCTCCTGTCAGTTCAAAGAATTAACCCTCCTGTTCTCAACCCTCCTGTCAGTTCAAAGAATTAACCCTCCTGTTCTCAACTCTCCTGTCAGTTCAAAGAATTAACCCTCCTGTTCTCAACTCTCCTGTCAGTTCAAAGAATTAACCCTCCTGTTCTCAACTCTCCTGTCAGTTCAAAGGATTAACCCTCCTGTTCTCAACTCTCCTGTCAGTTCAAAGAATTAACCCTCCTGTTCTCAACCCTCCTGTCAGTTCAAAGAATTAACCCTCCTGTTCTCAAGTTATGGGCCAATACATTTCTTATTTCTTGTTATTATAACTTCAATCATCGATCTGGTCTCTCCTATTTATGTTCACTCCGTGACTGATCTGGTGGTGTTAATATATACTTTATTTATAATTCTCTCACTGCATGTAACTGATCTTCTTTAATCTCCTCCACACCACATAGATATCAAATGCCTCCAGCATGTTAATATCTTTCTTCTTTAATGTTCATTTCTCTCTCTCTCTCTCTCTCTGACGGAAAAGCGGAAATTGGGAGAGAAGGGAGGAGAGAAGGAATGGGAGGGAATGGGAAGGGTATTCACATCCATGCATGACCCATGTATTATTTATACAGTCGCAACACCCAACACTAATCTTTTCAAAATCCTCTTTCTCAGATTCTAGTTGATTCTTGTTGTAAACAGCCTTTTCCTTGTATTAAAAGCGGCTTTTGCCATGCACGAAATCAGCTTTTCAGATATAAACTATGACGTATGGTTACGTATACAGATCATTCAGTAAATTTATCTTTGAAGTTTGGAAATCCTCAAAATCGTGTTTTTTCCTTGATTATTGAACGAAATTTTTTGGCCTATTTAGGCTTTAGTGCGTTACACCAATGTTCTTATTGATTTCTGCCGAGCTTTCAGCCCGCGTATTCTCGAGCTGTCTTCAGAGAAGTGTGCACGATGCATTGTGACTGTGATGCGTTTGTTTGCGTCAACATATTATTAAACCAGTTATGTTTCCGCGCGAATGATGTAACCCACAAATTTTTATATTCAATTTATAAATCGCCATGCAAAGCTGTAAACAATATATAAGATGCATTTCGTTGCCAAGTTTTAAGTGATTTCCGTTCAACAATGTGCCAAGAGCTCAGCCGAGGATATACATTATACACGGTTTTCCAATTACACTATCCATGCTTATATAGTGTAAGTGATATAGTTTATCTCATTTACATATCAAATCCAAATAACTTGAGAACGAAATACGATATGGAAAAACAGGGAAAAAAAATCGTTATCACTTTGGGAAGATCTTCGAGATGAAACCAACTTGATTCCCGTTTCATTGCGTAAGTTCTTGTTAGTTAACTTATAACGTTCGGTTTATGAGCCGCATTTATCTCGTATATATATATATATAGTGATAGAGAATTCTAACGAATTTCTAGATAGTTAGCAACGGCATCTGTTGTGGAGTTTTCTTGGCTAGTTTTTTCCTAACCGTTTTGGCATTTACCCAACCCTGATTATGTTTAACCATAGATAAATAAAATTGTGTTTGACTGTTTGCTATTCATGATCGTGCATACTATATGCATTGTGTCACATATACTGATCAATGTTTGAACTTAACTTGCTTCGTCACGCGTTTAGGCTATATGTCACGCTATATATATTAGCTTCAATTGTCTTATGTTGATATTTTGAGCTGCAAACTTCAAATATGAGTCACTTAACAACTATGGAAGATTTCTGAACCTTTAAGAGCAAGTTTTCACACAAATTGGTCTAAACTTGATTACTGTCGGGCCAACAGAAATCAAGATGTCACATTTTTGTAATCCCTTTCAATCTCGCTTTAATTTTGTCCCTCCGTTCTTCTGTTCAAGTTTCTAGTATCTCTTTTATGCCTTTTATGTTTTTTCTATAAAACCTTGGAATTTTAAGAGAATTTTGTTTGTGTAAGAAGTAACATAGCCCCTTTTATAAGCTCAATCAAGCTGGCTTAAAGGTGCGTGGAAAAATCCTGACCAGCCAGTTGCATGTGAAGGCAGGTTCCTTACAACTTGTGCACCTTTTCGTGTCCTGTTAGCGCAGCCGTTACTTTCGGTGTGTCGTTGTTATCGAAATTATGCATACATTAACGCTCTAATTGGCCTCAGTGTTAGGCATTTGTAAATGACTGACACTTGTTCTTTTTCTCACCTAAAATAAATATCATCTGAGGTCCCTGACACTCTGACACTTCGAAAGGTTTCGGTAAGCTGACGTGAAGCAATTAGTATATGCCATTTGCTTCCCAACACACACGCAAACGGTCAATTAAGCGCGACGCGGAAATGAATTCCGTCTAACTCATGGTTTTATTAACAGTCGCTACTCGAACAGCTGGTGTCTTGACCGTGCCCACCACTCGACTGGACGAACGCTTCGTATACGCGGTCTGTAATTAAAGCAATACGCGGTGAGCTTATCGACGGTGCCAGTGGTCGGTTCTCGGGTGATGTTAAATCGACGGCTAATGGTTTATCTCCAAATATGTACACAGAACCACGATATCTGACACGTTTATGTACCTAAATTAATTATTCTCCCACTTGGCCACAATGACCGCAGCAACCGAAAGTTTCACGGCAGCTCTTTAGCACAAAGGCTCCCGTTTGGTCCGCTTTAATTCCGCTAGAACGCTCCACGAAGCACAAAAAAGACGCGATATATTTGACGGTTCGTTTGGTGCTCCATTTCTACTCGACGTTTGGGTAAAGCAGGTTAGTGAAGACTAAAGTTTGAAGCGTTGAATACGGCTTTAGAAAACATTGAATATTATACTCTATACTCTATATCAACTGTATGCGATATTGGCTATTTACTTTTGGGCAGTTTTTTTTTAAAGTTGAACTTCCCCATATCCGTTTCGGGCAGCCCTTTGCAATGCGTTAGAATTAATATAAGTATACTATCCAATCCACTGTATTCAAAATACAATTCGTTGAAACTTAATATAATTCGAGTCGAACTCTCGGTTTTATAATATGGGATTATAGCAGTAAGCTCCTCGCCTCCATCGGTTCTGAGGCAATGTTATTGTAGTTTGTAGAGGGATGTTTGCATAAAAGACCTTTGGGGGAAGAAAGTTCAACTAGAACACAATGGCTTGCTCGCGATAGAGTCGCGAAATTATCTGTTCCAATAATAGCTACAGTCAAGAAACAAATTAAAACCGTAATTTATTTAGGTAATTTTTCATGTCTATATATATTATTCTCGGCAATATACTCTCATGAATATTAGAGATATTTTAATAGACAACATGGACATTCGTGCTAGAGACTAGAGTATACATCGCGTGGAATAGGTATCAAGTTATTTCGCCTTTTTATTACGAACATTTTCGGCCATAAAACAACTTCGTTAATAACTGGGACCTTGGCAGAAACGCCGAACAGCTTTGCCGCGATGGGTATTCCGCGTTGTCGGAAGTCGTGAAATTGCATATCACCGGTTTTTGTCTCGATAAGCAATATTAAGCAATTTACACTTCGACGTGGGCTATTCTGATCGGCATATTTAAAAAAAACAAGCTACTCTGACCTGCTAGCTAGATGTATACTTAATGAATGGAAAACTTTCCGGTGAAAACCTAAGAGTTTGCGTTAACGTCTGTTGACGTCCCCTTGCCGAGAGGTATATCAGTAATCAGTACATCAGAGGTATATATACAACGGAACCCCGCCATCTCGAATTTAATTTAAAAGAGATAAAGAATAGTTGGAGATAGCGGGAATCCGAAATAATTTATAAATTTCGAAAAGGTGATTTCTACTGCATGTAAAACAGTGATAAAATATGTTGCAGGGAAATTCAACTCTTGTTCGAGATAGCGTGGTTGCTACGGAACTCTTCCGAAACGAGAATTTAAATGCTATACGGTACATGTTGTGCTGTACACTGTCACGTTTGAAGGTTCAATGTTTTTATTTTGTCAATAAGATAGTGCACGAAGGTGATATGTTTGAACTGAATCAGGAAAAAAGCCGCCTTCGCAGCTGTGTTTGCGCATCTGTCGAACAAGTCAAGTTCGCATGCATATACTTCAGCGACTATTTACTCGTAATTTTTTTCTCTCCGTGTTTTCAAAACAACACTCGAGCCTCTATCATGTTTATTCCTTTTCTTTAATTAATCCCCTTGTCAGTTTTCGTGTTGTTGTCTTTTTTTAAGTTTTCCGTGTTGCTGCAAGAGGATGGGCGGCTGTTTTTGAAAGGAGACGAGGCCTTTGCAAATTAACGGAACACGGACTATACTTTACTTATAGTCGTGGCTCGCGAGACAATGTGGCTTTCCATGTTCGTGTTTCACGCTTCAATTCTCTCGTTCTGCGTGGCGACGGCCAACGACGTCATCCTTGGTGGCATCTTTTCCGAGCACTTTTCCAATTATTCTGTGGTTGCACTGCGAGACTGGGACGAAAGCCCGTGCGGAGAATACAACGCAGGAGGCATCGTCGACAGGGTTGCCATGGATTTCGCCGTCATGGAGATCAACAACAGCGACGCTATACTCCCCGGTATATCAATCGGGGTGAACACCAAAGATTCTTGCAATAACCTGGATCACGCCATCCAGAACACCCTCGACTACCCGTTTGTCAAAAGGAAGTTCATCAACCAGACGCTCGAATGCAACTCGAGCGAACCCAAGAAGTGCTGCTTCGATCTTGGCACGACGGCAGACGCTCGGCTGATGGCAATCATCGCAGGCGGACATAGCCACATCGTGAAAGCCATAGTGAACTTAGTCGGCGTATTCAACGTGCCGGTCGTGGGCTACAGTTCGACTAGTCCATCGCTGAACAAAATCGAATATTTTCTGAGGACAGTGCCGACGGACGCGGTCACTGCTGAAGTCATAGTCGATCTTATACAGAAATTCAACTGGAACATCGTGCTGCTTCTATACGCTGACACCGAGTTCGGACACTACGCGGCCGACTCGTTCCGATTGGCAATCCGACGAAGGAGCGCAAAGATTTGCGTCGCGTTCGACGACAAGTTTACGGAGGCCTCGGAACCACAAGTGATCAAGAGGGTGGTGAAGGGAATGGAGGGAGCGAAAAAGTCCCACGTGGTGGTCTTTTTTGGAACAGTCGAAGATTTTGTGTACTTCGAAGAACAAAGCAAGGATACTTTGGATCTTAACGACTATATGTGGATTTCTTCAGAGATTTGGCTGGGAAAAGATCTAGTCGGCATGGGACGGAAGGTTACAAACATGTTGTCGATAATTCCCAAGCAGAGCTTCCCGTCGCATCGTTTTTACGATTACTTACGAAACAGAGAGGATATTCATTTGCCGTGTTTGTCGACCCGTCAAGGCACGGATAATTTCCAAGGGACTGGGTTAGATCACATGATGGCAACGGACGGTGAAGGCAACAACTGTTCGCTGGCGCATTCCATGTATGTCCCGTATGTTCTGGACGCAGTTTATGCGGTGGCTATGGCACTGCATAACATGCTTGAATGTGAAAGCGGCAAATCTTGCAAGGAGAATCTTGACAAAAACTATCGCAGGTAAGGATTATTCGAACAAAAAATAGACCATTAGTCCATTACTATAGCTAAATGGTTTATCAGTGTTGTTACGAGTCACGAGTCGAGTCACGAGTCGAGAGTCGAGTCGAGTTGAGTCACGAGTGGAGTTGAATCACGAGTCGAGTCATAAGTCGAGTCGAGTCGTGAGTCGAGTTGAGTCAGGAGTGGAGTTGAATCACGAGTCGAGCCGTGAGTTGAGTTGAGTCATAAGTCGAGTCACGAGTCGAGTCGAGTTGAGTCACGAGTGGAGTTGAATCACGAGTCGAGTCATGAGTCGAGTCGAGTTGTGAGTCGAGTTGAGTCACGAGTGGAGTTGAATCACTAGTCGAGCCGTGAGTTGAGTTGAGTCATAAGTCGAGTCACGAGTTGTTTACCCCTGTACAGAACTGATATCAGTGTCTGTAAATGTGATACAGAACTGTATATATATATAGTCACGAGTGGAGTCGCGAGTCGAGTTGAGTCACGAGTGGAGTTGAATCACGAGTCGAGTCGTGAGTTGAGTTGAGTCACGAGTGGAGTTGAATCACGAGTCGAGCCGTAAGTTGAGTTGAGTCATAAGTCGAGTCACGAGTGGAGTCGCGAGTCGAGTCGAGTTGAGTCACGAGTGGAGTTGAATCACGAGTCGAGTCATTAGTCGAGTCGAGTCGTGAATCGAGTTGAGTCGCGAGTGGAGTTGAATCACGAGTTGAGTCGTGAGTTGAGTTGAGTTGAGTCACGAGTGGAGTTGAATCACGAGTCGAGCCGTGAGTCGAGTCACGAGTCGAGTCATAAGTTGAGTCACGAGTCGAGTCACGAGTGGAGTTGAATCACGAGTGGAGGTGAATCACGAGTCGAGCCGTGAGTCGAGTCACGAGTTGAGTCATAAGTCGAGTCACGAGTCGAGTCACGAGTTGAGTTGAGTTGAGTCGCCAGTCGAGTTGAATCACGAGTGGAGTTGAATCACGAGTCGAGTCACGAAGCGAGTTGAGTCACGAATCAAGTCGAGAGTCAAGTCGAGTTGAGTTGAGTCATAACTCGAGTCGCGAGTCGTGAATTGAATTGAGTTGAGTCGCGAGTCGAGTTGAGTCACGAGTGGAGTTGAATCATGAGTCGAGTCACGAATCGAGTCACAAGTCGAGTCGAGTTGACTGAAGAGTCGAGTCAAGTTGAGACAAGAACTCGAGTTATGAGCCGAGAAACGAGTCGAGTTAAGTCAAGTCAAGTCAAGTCTAGTGTCAGGTCGAGTCTCGAACCAAGTCGAGTCGAGTCATGTGTCGAGAGTCAAACCTTCTGCACGGGAGGTACTTATACCCAAGATGTCGTTTGAGAGAACTTGGCACTTGTCTCTTCTTGTCAAATTATCATTGATAGCTCTAGCTATATAACAGTAAAAAATAGACCAGATTCTGAAATCCCCCACTACTGCGGTTTCTATTACAGGTCTCTCTTGGAGTCCCTAAGGAATTTGAATTTCATCAATCCCCTGACCAACAACACCGTTTCGTTCGACAGCGACGGCAACCCAAACACAGTATATTACACAGCCGTGAAACTCGAAGCTGGCAACAACTCGTACAAATCCACACCTGTTGGGCGCTGGGTATGTCAAAACAACACCAGAACTTGTTCGGGTCAACTGATAGCTAATACCTCGGAGACGATTAACTCGACCTTGTATAGATCGAACTGCGGTACACCGTGTGCCAAAGGTCAACACAAGTCCGTCGCGGACGAGTTTCCCGAGTGCTGCTGGGGATGTGTGCGGTGTGCTGGGAATAAGTATAGTAATTCAACTGGTCATCTGAGTTGCTCCGAGTGCCCGAGTGATCGCTGGCCCAATTCGAATCACACAGCATGCGCGAAGATCAACCCGGAATTCTTGAGCATGAGCAGTGCGTCTGGCATGTCGATCTTCGTGTGGGACGCCCTGGGAATCGTGTTGACGATTTTGGTCGTCATCGTGTTTGTCAAGTATAGTTCATCGCATATTATACGAGCCTCGAGCCGCCAGCTCTCGCTCCTCTTGCTTCTTGGCATATCCATGGATTTTTCAGTTCTTATCTTTCTCTTAAAAGAACCCGCTCCAATTCGGTGTTGTGTAATCTTTGTTCTCTCCCACGTAACAAGTGGTCTGATGTCGGGAACGCTTTTTCTCAAAACAAACAGAATTCATAGAATTTTTAGGAAAAGTGCAATGACAGGTAAGCCATGTTCGACTCAAAAAGTTACAATGAGTTGTCTCAGTATAATGAGGACAAAGTTTTATTGTTTTTCGTACTTGAATGTATTTTTAAAGGCACAGCGTCAGGTATTAAATTACTGCTTAATTAATAGTTTGCGCGAGACAAAAAATATATTTGTGTGCAAAGGAAAGGAATAATATTCTTAAAACGTTAAAAGAGTAAGTTATTAGTGCGTTTTCTTGCGGACTATTTAGTCCAGGTTTTGACGTGTGTGATATTCACCATAATTTTAATCATGTAAACTTGAATTTGTCCACCGGAAGTTTTTCAAGTTTGCGTCATGGTGACACTGACACTGTGCCTTTAACTTCCAACTTTCTTCTTTTTAAGTGCGCCCACGATGTATGGGAAATACCAGTCAGCTGTGTATCGTGTTAGTTGTCGTTGCAATTGAAATATCACTGAGCGTGTCGATCCTTTTCCTCCATCCCGACCACCGGCTGGTGAAAACTACGTACGTTCAGGAGGGAGACAAAAAAAAGGCGTTCGTATTATGCAACTTCTTTGGACAGTAAGTAACCTTTGTAACTTTGTTTCAAGCGGTTCGGCCAAGATGGCGGTCAAAAACAAAATGGCAGCCAATAACAAGATGGCGGCTAAAAACAAGATGGCGGCCAAGAAGAAAATGGCGGCTAAAAACAAGATGGTGGGTAAAAACAAATGGCGGCCAAAAACAAGATGGCGGCCAAATTTTCGGCCCATCTTGTATATAATTATAACTAAATGGGGCCACCCCACCATCAAGGTGGGCACTAAGACATAACTTGCATTTATCATATAATCGTGAATTCTATCTCTAACACCAATTCTAATCCCGTAGCACTTTACCCTCGAAAAATATGAACTTATGGGAGGGGGTGGAGGTATCTAAAATACAAGATCTTCGAGAAACGGGACAGCCCCCTCGGGGGTGAAGAATCTTGTATACGATGTCTTGTATATGGCCCTTTAATACTTAAACCTTATCGTTTCTATTCGATTCAGATCCTTCAAGAGGAATCTCCTTGACATTCTTCTCTGGAGCTTCGACTGTGGCATGATCTTCATTTGCACCTACCAGGCGTACCTTGTGCGCAAAGTGCCAGAGAACTACAACGAGGCTCGCTACATCACCTTCACCATGGTAACCATCTCCATGAATACCATTGTCTACGTCATCACATCCACCGGCATGGAAGGCTATAATCTGGGACTCGTCTACTGTCTGTTCCAGAGTGTGCGGACTAGTGTCGCGCTTGGCTGCATGTTCTTCCCCAAAGTCTACATCGTACTGTTCCAACCGGAGAAAAACGCCCCACATAATCCGATTCAATCGCGTCTCGGAACATTTGTAGAGGACGAAACTACCATCAAAGTAAAACCCGCTGACAGTCTAAGTAGGGGCTCGTCGTCGCACCAAAGCGAATCTTCCGCAGACTCTGGCAGCGGCTGCCCGACGCGCGCCATTTTAAGGTCGCACAGGAAGGTTGGGGTGAGATTTGAGAAAGGAAGCGAGAGCAAAGAATCCGCTGACCAAGGAGACTTCAACAACTGCGATCAGAACGGTGTGGGCGCCCGTGCGGATAATACGAAAGATTCAGCGAAAAAGATAGAGTCGACAGAAAAAAGCCTGATCGAGTCAATTAATAATGAGAGTACTATTATGGTTAATGAAACAGCCGAGCCCAGTACAACTCCATAGAAACTTTGTACAGTCGCCAGGGCCGCCAAGAGAAATTGTGAGGCCCAGGGCAAATTATCGATTTGGGTCACATGGGTCGATTTGGGGGCCCCTGATGACGTCACACGTTATGGAGTCGTGTCTACGTGTTCTCAATTGGTCCCTTGGGTTGTCTAAAAGTGAAGTTACTGTTACTGTTACTGATCTTTACGCTTTCTCGGCCTCATGTTTTCTTACGTCAAAACTCAAATCTCCAAACATTTTAGGGGCCCCTTCCCAAATCTCCAAACATTTTAGTTGCCCCTTCCCTTCTCTCTCTCTCTCTCGGTGGCCCTGACATTAGCAACACAGAGTCTTGTAGTGGGTCACTACGACTCGTAATATACATGTGTATATTGGATTTAAATAATTAATTGCACTGTTAATTCACAGGGACGCCAAAAAAGTTTGAGGACGAATGACAACTGTCTCCTTCCCTTTGCTAGGAGAGCAAGAATGAATGCTTTCCTGCGACACATTTTATATTGTACATAAACGTATTACGCAAATGTTGAAAAGAGGTTAAGGCACGGTTTACATAGAGCTAAAATGACCATTCATTTCTAGATGGGTCACCCTAATAGACTGGTAATCTGAACGGATTTTGCACTATGAACGAATCTGATATATATATATATATATATATATATATATATACACCTAAGATAGCTCACGAAAGACGTGACTATACGAAGAATTGGGATGACCCATCTGGTAGGTTAAGTTATCGCGGCCAGCTGAGTTACTCGGCACATGGCGAATTTCCCGTCGGTGGATTAATAAGCAGTGTTTTTCTCGATCACAGTGTTTATACGAGACAGGCGGGTAACTCGTCCTGGCCGCGAGAACTCGGCACTGGCAGCCGCGATCTGGGCAAGACGGGATAAACATTTCCCCATATAAACACCTTTCCCCGAGTAACTCGACATACCGAGATTAATTTTCTACATTCGTCACTTTATGTCATTTTCGCTGATGATGATAATCATCTCGAATATTACAACTTGCGTGGTAACTCGCTTTCACATAAACAGAACTTAAAAGTTTATCCCGGCAAACCGGGTAACTCGGTTCACTGCGTATATAACTCTCCCAACCGTGTAACTCGCCTCCGTATGGACAGGCTCCAAGGAGTTAGTTTTAATTCGACCGATTCGAACAAGAAAGAGTTAAGGCTCCTCGTCAGGAAAAACTTGTCAAATCGTGCTGCATTTGTATACAGACAAGCAAATAAAGCTTGTTAAAGGAAAGTTTTTCGAAGGAAAATCGATCGTGTGTCAACGAAGGGGCAACATAGGAGAAGGAGCGCCTATACTATAGCTAGCGGAACTTTTTTCGTGGGCGGCACTTTTAGCCGCTGCTGTCAAAAAGCACTTTATGTACGTAAAATGACATGTTTACCCAATAGAACATATAAAACTAAGAGGTTTAAGCCGGACGGAAAGCAGGTGAAGTTGACAGGCCGAGCTAGACACACACCGACGTTGTTTAATCAACGATATTTCAGGAAAAGCGCCTTTGTTTGACTTTGGAAAATCGTGAATACTTGTAATATGTATACGTCAATCACAGAAACCACACGCGGAGAAAAGACGCGTAAACATGAAGGCGGATATGAAGACACGTTTTGATTCACAGTTTCATAGTTTGATTTCGTATTTCAGACAATGAATTGATAGCGGCATCAATTAGTTACTGCAGGCATCAGTAAATTACTGCCGTCGCCTCGTGGGGAACATCACCGGAAATTAAAAATAAGAACGAATTCACTACTTCTGAACATTAAACCGGCGATAAACCACCAGAGCATAGTCGTTTTTCCTATATGTTAAGGTTAATTTTATATGTCTTCATGTGTTGTGTATTGCATGTATTGTAATATTTCGAAATATAGTAAGGTTTGAGTACTGCCGAAAATATTGAACGTAGTTTCTGTGGCTGTGTATTTGTGTCTCTCTTGTGTTTCTTTATATATATATAGTTTAAGTGGGCTTACCTCAAAATGCGACACTCAACATTTTGAGGTAAGCCCACTTAAACTATACTATATTCGCTCTACCCTTATGGTATTGAGCACTTTCCGACATTCCGTGAACAAAATCACACGTGCTCGTTTGTATATATATATACCTTTTAAGACAGCCATCGTCAAGTTTTGTGAGGACAATTCTGGCGGTGCCGAATGGACATATGGTCCATGTACATAATTACTGCAGCTGATGTATAGTACATTTTACAATAATATTAATAAGTTCAGCAATAAATTAAACAAATATTCATATGGTGCAAGTTGTCAATATTTTCACAATTTTGTCAAAAAAATTTTTATAATAATTTCTAAACTTCTAGACAGTTCAGTCGTCAGATGTCAATATTTACAATTTCCAATATTCAGTTTAGTGTTAGGGTTTCCTTCACCTTGATTAAAATCTTCTCTTCATGTTTCACCGTTGAATCCCGAAAGTAGCACCCCCCCCTTACTTTCGGTTTTATCCGCAGTTGGGGGACCCTACTTTCGGGGGGGGAGGGGAGACTACTTTCGGGAGGACCGCTACTTTCGGGATTCTACGGTATTCTGAATCGAAAGACTACATTTCGGAAGGGTATACAATAGGTTTATCGGGCCGCGGGGTACCAGTAACGATTGCTTTGATAACGAGAAACAAGAGAGAGAATGGACGAGATTCGTAATTTCAAAAATTGACGGAAAACGAGATCTAGAAATTTTTGCAGTCGTGATTTAGGAAATATTCTAGAGATTGAACAACGGGATTCTGGATTTCTAAATATTTCTTGGTCGGTCGGTCGGTCGGTCGGTCGGTCGGTCCGTCCGTCCGTCCGTCCGTCCGTCCGTCCGTCCGTCCGTCCGTCCGTCCGTTCGTCTGCAATCTCCGGTGTCAGATAGATTGTTATAAAAGTTTGTGGAAATAGGTCATCGGACCAATCCATTACATTTTGGTTGAATTTGGATAGAAAATGAATGGGAAATGAATAAAACTCTTGAAGCAAGGACTAATGAACCTATGGGGTCCTGTTCTCAACGGCAATATCAAATACTACAGGTTTATTAACTGGTTCGTATCGTTGGTTACACGAAGACGCATTGATGAATGTCGTGACACCATCCGATGAGCAACCATAACCTGAGAAATATGAGAAAAGGAGTAACCCATTGAATTACTCATCAAACAAGAACCCTCAGCAAGTCTAAAGTAGCAATGAGTTATAGTCAAACTGGATGTTCTATTGCGTGCGACTTTGTAATATTAATAAGCAACCTTGCAATTTTGATCGATGGATTCAATCAGCAACCTACAAACGCTTTATCACGATTCCTCGACGGGTGAAAAATCGTTTTAAATGCCAAACTTTGGATAATGCGAAATTCTACATAAAGTTAGAGTCATTACCTTCAAATATAACATCTCATTTATTCAACGTTTAAACCAATATCTTACTGAAGCAACCCGTCGAGGAATCGTGATAAAGCATTTGCAGGTTGCTGATTGAATCCATCAATCAAAATTGCAATGTTGCGTATCAATATTGCAAAGTCGCAGGCAAGAGAACATCCGGTTTGACTATAAAAATCCATCAAAATATTCCTACATTGTGTGGCTGTCATTTTTATTTTTAATTGTCTTATTATCTGGATTTCCGTTCCGAATGTCACTAACACGTATAGCAAAGTTGATAAAGTAATACACTTTACCTTCATGAATGTGTCCAAAAATGTGGAATTTTGGCCTGACACGATTTTGAACAATGTTAAGTAAGTTGGCACAACCAGCTCGGTTTTCAGCGGGAAAACAAACGTCACCACGACCTAAAGGCAATGTGGGGATGAAATAGAAATTAAGAAAGGAAGAAGATAATACAGAGGCATAATTGCATAAAGCACAAAGGGAGTGAGCTGAGTTTCATGAGAAAGCCTGAGTAACGGTGAAAGGAAGGAAGGAAGGAAGGAAGGAAGGAAGGAAGGAAGGAAGGAAGGAAGGAAGGAAGGAAGGAAGGAAGGAAGGAAGGAAGGAAGGAAGGAAGGAAGGAAGGAAAGAAGGGAGGGAAGGGAAGGGAAGGAAGGAAGGAGGAAGGACAGAAGGAAGGAAGGAAGGAAGGAAGGAAGGAAGGAAGGAAGGAAGGAAGGAAGGAAGGAAGGAAGGAAGGAAGGAAGGAAAGAAGGAAGGAAGGAAGGAAGGAAGGAAGGAAGGAAGGAAGGAAGGAAGGAAGGAAGGAAGGAAAGAAGGGAGGGAAGGGAAGGGAAGGAAGGAAGGAAGGAGGAAGGACAGAAGGACAGAAGGAAGGAAGGAAGGAAGGAAGGAAGGAAGGAAGGAAGGAAGGAAGGAAGGAAGGAAGGAAGATAGGAAGGAAGGAAGGAAGGAAGGAAGGAAGGAGGAAGGGAAGGAAGGAAGGAAGGAAGGAAGGAAGGAAGGAAGGAAGGAAGGAAGGAAGGAAGGAAGGAAGGAAGGAAGGAAGGAAGGAAGGAAGGAAGGAAGGAAGGAAGGAAGGAAGGAAAGGAAGGAAGGAAGGAAGGAAGGAAGGAAGGAAGGAAGGAAGGAAGGAAGGGAAGGAAGGAAAGAAGGAAGAAAGGAAGAAAGGAAGGAAGGAAGAAGGAAGGAAGGGAAGGAAGGAAGGAAGGAAGGAAGGAAGGGAAGGAGGAAAGGAAGGAAGGAAAGGGAAGGAAGGAAGGAAGGAAGGAAGGAAGGAAGGAGGAGGGAAGGAAGGAAGGGAAGGAAGGAAGGAAGGAAGGAAGGAAGGGAAGGAAGGAAGGAAGGGAAAAGGAGAAAGGAAGGAAGGAAGGAAGGAAGGAAGGAAAGGAAGAAGGAAGGAAGGAAAGGAAGGAAAGGAAGGAAGGAAGGAAGGAAAGGAAGGAAGGGAGGAAGGAAAGGAAGGAAGGAAGGAAGGAAGGAAGGAAGGAAGGAAGGAAGGAAGGAAGGAAGGAAGGAAGGAAGGAAGGAAGGAAGGAAGGAAGGAAGGAAGGAAGGAAGGAAGGAAAGAAGGAAAAAAGCATATATTATCTTTACCCAATGGAGGACCATGTGTGACCAGGATATCAATATTGCTTGGAATTTTTTTCCAAACCTCATTAATTTCCTCTCCTCGTGCTTTCAAAAATGCCCAGTCATAGAACACAGGAGTCCTAATGTATAAATATAATTCAAATAGTTATTCATGGAAGCAGGATGTACAGGCTACCATTTAGGCAAACCTGTGCTCTCCAACGTACATGTATTAAATGATCTAAACCTAATCTCACATGGGAGTGGAGCTTTCTCCTCCAACCTCTAGTCTCAGTAGAAGATACAGGGGGGGTTATGGGGGTTGCAACCCCCTGGCCAATTATATATGTATTCTTTGAACGGTATATTATATTATATAATATATAAATTGTGTTTAGTGTATAATATAGTGTATAAAAATCACTATTTCTGATCCTAATATTGTCCCCAAAATGCAGGAAATAGCATTTCAGGGTATCAGAAATCAAAAATTTTCCGGCGGAGCATACCCCCAGACCCCCCTAGAGGTCTCAACCCCCTCTTTCAAAAAATCCTAGTTACGTCCCTGAGTCTCTCACTGGTAATCAGCCTATGTCCAATATGCACTAATTCCTTGGTTAGAGTTTGTATTGGAGTCAAGCCTACATGAAGTACTGGAGTTCTTTCAGACATGAATTTATAACCTTCCCACTCTTCCCCACACCCCACCACTGTGTCTTCCCAGATGTGTGAGCTGATTTATCCGAGCATATTTATAGCTAACTAACAATTATTATTCAGGTGACTTTATCTGGGGAGAGGGGGAATTGTGGGGGATAGATAAGATTTGAGAAGGGATTGGACAACAGATTCATCTCCAGATTTCGCTCTGCCATATAATCACAGTAGACACAGAGTACCTATGCCAGCTCATATCAGATCAGTAATGTCAGCTAGCTAGTGGAGTCAGCTAAATATTATGCTTGGATAAATCAGCTCACACATCAGTGGGAAGACACAGAGTTGCCTGTAGAGGAGGCTAAGCATTTTACAGCTTCAAATTTTAAAAATTATCTACAGATTGGCAGCTTACAGTACATTATTCACACAAACAGGAAGCCCTTTTTTTAATTTCTAGATGATCAACCAAGCTTACCATGGTGACCCATAGATTCTCACACCTAAAATCTCAGTCTCTGAATCCTCTAAATAAACACAGTTCTTCAAGACGGCTTTCACTTCTGCTTCGGGTACAAAACAGTTGCGATGAAGCCTTCTCGAAGTCTTCTCATCGAAACCAATGTCATGATTACCAGCTATAATCACTTTATGAGGATGACTTAGCGAGGCGAGATAATCATTAAAAGCCTGAATCTCTTTCAGTTTCCCAACACTGGAAAAATCACCAGCATGTACCAATATGTCTCCATCTGGCACCATAGTCAGTGGTCCACCACGATTCGTCAAAGTGTGAGTGTCTGATATACAAACGACCCTTACGTGTCCTTCCCGTTTGGGCACATCCTCGCTAGCCAACTCGACTTTTTCAAAAACTTGGGATATCTTCGCTACACTCCAGGCTTTGTCAGGGTCCTCAGCAAATTTCAAGTAACTTGGAGTTGGTTGTGTGTTTTTCTGTGCCATTCTTGAGTGAACTCGACTCGTGGGTAATAATCACAAATAACTTAGAAGTAATACTAACAACTCTTTGTCCAAAGCATACTGTTTTAAACTCCCTTTGTTGAAAAAAGGGAGATATATCATCACAAATATAAAGCTTTTGGTTGTTTAAATGGACAACTTCCAGACTCGGAGTTCGTCGATTTACCTTCGTTACATGTCGCTATAACTCGCCGACGTTACGTCATAGACACGTCACGTGATTTTCAAAACTCGTGCCAATCTCGTTCCCAGAGCCCACGTTCCCCACCCGGGAAACGAGATCGACTCTATGTTGTTAATCTTATTGATACCCTGAACATATTGTGGGATACAAATATAGACTGTCCATGCTCGTTAATATACAGCTCTGTTGGTGTTTAGTATTTTATTACAACAGACGATGCCGTTATTCACCTCTGGGGAAGCCCTCGGGCAGGAATGAGTTAAACTAAACTTCACACATATCGGAACAGACAAGACTCTTAATAATGAATACTCCACACCATATACCACACCATATGCCACACCATATGCCCTTCGTTATGCCACACCATATACCACACCATATACCACACCATATACCACGCCATATACCACACCATATGCCACACCATATACCACACATATGCCACACCATATACCACACCGTATGCCACACCATATGCCACACCATATACCACACCATATACCACACCATATGCCCTTCGTTATACCACACCATATACCACGCCATATACCACACCATATGCCACACCATATGCCCTTCGTTATGTCACACCACATGCCCTTCGTTATGACACACCATATACCACACCATATACCACACCATATACCACACCATATACCACGCCATATACCACACCATATACCACACCATATGCCACACCATATGCCACACCATATACCACACCATATACCACACCATATACCACACCATATACCACACCATATGCCACACCATATGCCACACCATATACCACACCATATACCACACCATATGCCACACCATATGCCACACCATATACCACACCATATGCCACACCATATGCCACACCATATGCCATTCCATATCCCATAATATATAGCATGTCATATCATCACCATCTTATACACCCTTTCCTCGCTAACTGAGTTTTTTGGTGGAAGCATCAGTCAATTTCATTCACTATAAAATCTCGACAGTACGAATCTTTGAACATTTTTTATTTTACATCTATATACATCAGAATAAAAAGCTATATACCTTACTCAAAAATGGCCGACGAATTAAAATTCTTTTATATACTTATAAATTAGCCCTTATGAACTCGTTTTCATGCGGGAAATTCAAAAAATGTTTTACTTTAAGACGAGGTCACAAGGGCTAATTTATATGCACATAAAATAATTCTAATTCGGCGGCCATTTTTTAATAAGGTCTATGCTTCTATTTAAATTTTATTCTGGAAATACTTCAAATGCTATATATCGACATGAACATTTTTCTATACTTATTTTATCACGGCTGCTCCATAATTACGAAAATTGAACTACGAAAATTCCATACGTGAAAACGTTCAAATTGTGGAAATATAAAAAAAACTCTTCTCACAAACGAAACGTCACATGAACTGTTTCAGAGTAGTACACGAACCTTCACAGCTTCGACAACACCTAATTATACGAGACATCACCAACATGCTCTGGTCAATGTTTCTTTGGTTTCCAATGGCGCTGTTTTCTTCTTTGTTTTGTCTGTGACTTTCTATGCGCCTTTTCTACGCCCCTTTGAAACAAAGATATAAAAGGTAATCGAAATATAATAAGGTTTGAGTTGAACGTAGTTTCTCGAGCGAAGGCCCTTCGTCAGAGAGAAACGTTTCTCTCTGACGTAGAGCCTTCGCTCGAAACGTTAGAAACTACGTTCAATACTTTTGGCAGTACTCAAACCTTACTATATTTCGATTTGTATATCACAGTTTGGATATAAAAGGTAAGCCTGCTGCAAACACTTCTTGTTGACAAGCTGAGTGAAATTCCTAGTCTACTATTCACATACACGGGTAGAAATCTCGCAGCTTGTTAACAAGATATGCTCGCAACAAACTTGTACGAGGCCTGTTAATAAGTTGTGGTTTTATCAAGCAAATACAAGCTTCTTGTTGTCAAGCTTGTAGCAACTTGTTAAATGCAGAACGGTACAACAAGTCCGTTGGAGCTATCAACCTTGTTACAAGTTGTCAAACTGGGAACAACCAGTGCGAATGCATCCCGGTGACGGCTCGTTGGAAGAGCCTTGTAGCAACTTACTTGCAGCATTGCAGATATGGAACAACCCTGGGCGGGCGTTTTAACGTGTGTAGTGGATAACTCAACCCTCACTCCAACCTTAACCTACTTTACATTATATATGACTATACTTACATATCGCAAAGACCACATGATTTTTTACACATTACTTGGACTTGGCCAATTGGACTAAGTGGAGCCCAGTCATCACAGCCTCCCTCGGTCGCATACGACGCACAGTCGTCAGAAAGATCTCGACAGCCCATGATAAACGGTTCTGGGGTTACAGAAATTAAAAAGAAAGAAAAGAAAATTTGTACTGAAACTGAGATTACCGTGCATTTAATGAAACCATTTTCGTACGTTTCGAAGCTTGCAACGGCAAACGGTAGAGAAGATTACGTGAGGATTTTTTCTCCCTCCAGCCGTTTTCCCTCCATGTGAATACTTTGTACGATTTCTATTCGCTCCGTTATTATTAAAAAATAACAGAATACCTTGATTGTCGAATTGATCATATTTATATTCATCTTCGAACGGGGATTTCTCATCTTGGTTAGGAACGCGCAAAGGACTGGGACCATGCAGTCGCACAGCCGATGGTGGTGCAAGAGACTGAAACTGAGGCGGTACACGGTGTTCTACGTCAGCCTCCTGATGAAGATAAACCGGAGGAACAGGCAACGGTGGCGTCATTCCGAGATTAGGTGCCTCGGCTTGAAAAGAAGCCATGTCATTGGAGGATGGCGCGTCTGGTGATTGCGTCGGCGGGGAGTCGGAAGCTGGTTCAGAAGGTTGGGTTCCAGGACCATCCGGTTTTACGCGTTTTCTTTGGGTACCTTCGGGTTTTTGGTCTCGTTGAAACTGTCCCGTTCCGAGGACTGCTTGCTTTAATAACGATGTATCAACGGTTACTGGTTGAACTGAGCCCGGAAGAGCAGTTGCTCCGCCAAAATTTGCGTTGTTACTTGGAAGAAAACCCGGCTGTGAACTTGAGAGTTGGTTAGCATTTGGAAGCGCATTTAGCGGAAGTAATAAAGGATTTTGGTTAATACCACTCTGCGTTCCTGCAAACTGCGAGGAAAGTACGCTTGGTAAGGGTTCTTGTTGCAGTACTTGTTGTTGCAATAGCTGTTGCTGCGAGATGACCGGTTGTTTTTGTAATAATCCTAGCTGGTTGTTGGCTATTAAGGGCGTTTCGGTGTTTTCGTCTGGATCCAAAGCTGTGCCCGTTTGTAGAAGATCTTTCACTAAGTCTACATTAGGTAATGGTGTTCCTAGTTGAGTACTATCTCGGCTTGGTGTTAAATTGGCTGCCACAAGTTTGCTTGCTTTAGCTTGGATCGAGCCGTCGTCATCATCATCGTCATCATCGTCTTCGTCATCGTCTTCCTCTTCATCGTCATTTTCATCCTTCAACTTTTTGTGTTTCGCCGCTGATTTCAGGAGAATGTTTTGGTTACTGGCTTTGTCAAATGTATTCACAATATTGAGTACTTTGTTAGGTTTTATATCGTCCACACCGTAGTCCTTGCCAATGTAATGTCTTGATGCTTTACATGGCCTACACGCATCCGTTGTCCCTGAATGAAACATATATAAGACGAGTTCATCTGTTACTCATTCACACCATCACTGTCCCCATTACCATTATCATTGGTGTCACTATCACCATCGCCATCATTATTACTATCACCATCATTATTATCATTATTACCATCACCATCATTATCACCGACACCATCATTATAACAATCACCATCATTATCACCATCACCATCATTATTACTATCACCATCATTATTATCATTATTACCATCACCATTACCATCACCATCATTATCACCATCACCATCATTACCATACCATCATTATCACAATCACCATCATTATCACCATAACGCCATCACCCGCACCCGCACCACCAACACCATCACCATCACCATCACTATCACTATCACCATCACTGCCACCACCACCAGCCCTTTCACCATCATCGCCATGTTTATTCTATTTTTACTACGTACCTTGACCGCAAAGTGGACAGTACTTTTTCGCGATATCTGCAAGAGAAACAGCACATTGTACATATAATTAATACATGAAACATGAGAAGCCGGTCTTTACCTTATTGATATACAATATTATCGCCTTTTATACAATATCTAATTTTCTTACAAATTTCGTACAGATTCAGTGTATTACCATTGACAATCATGAGCATTATAGTCTCCTTCAGTTCGCTCAGTTGCGTAACCTGTGCCGCCAAACTGTGTTTCTCTAATGGGTTTTCAACCACCCTGTCGCATTCTTTCTTATCATAGCTTATCCCCAAGCCAATGCAAAACAGCTGGACGTCACTCGCTTGAAGTTTAAACGCTCTAACTTCAGTCTGATCGTCTTTAACCGTGGCGCTATCGAACACAAGCAAAATCCGCGGAACACTTAGATCCCGTGGTTCTGCAAACAGGTTGGTTTGGGTAGCGTCAAGTCCTTTGTTTAAAGGACCAGAGTTGGAATAGCTTCCATCGTAATTCAGTTTGTCAATTTGATTGTCTATTTTTGGACGCTCGTGGTACGAACGTAGGTCGTAAATTTGTACGTTATCGTTGGTGAAAGAGATTACACCAAGTCTTGTCTTTTTATTCGAGACGTCGAACTCCCGAGTGAGGTTCTTCATGAAGCTTTTCATCATTTCGAAGTTGTTCCAGTTCTGTAGTTCGCCTGATTCGTCAAGAAGAAAGACGACCTCTACGGGACCTGTAAAGACGTATTTGTGTGCTAATTATGTGTTACAGACAGACAGACAGACAGACAGACAGACAGACAGACAGATAGACAAACAGACAGACAAACAAACAAACAAACAAACAAACAAACAAACAAACAAACAAACAAACAAACAAACAAACAAACAAACAAACAAACAAACAAACAAACAAACAAACAAACAAACAGACAGACAGACAGACAGACAGACAGACAGACAACTTTATTTAAACTCGGAATTTTGTCAGTATTTACAAAAATGCTTTACACGAAAGCCGAGATCATTATAAAATATATGTATATATATATATATATATATATATATATATATATATATATATATATATATATAGACAGACAGACAGACAGACAGACAGACAGACAGACAGACAGACAGACAAACAGACAGACAGACAAACAAACAAACAAACAAACAAACAAACAAACAAACAAACAAACAAACAAACAAACAAACAAACAAACAAACAAACAAACAAACAGACAAACAGACAGACAGACAGACAGACAGACAGACAGACAGACAGACAGACAGACAGACAGACAGACAGACAGACAGACAGACAGACAGGACTAGACTATACCTGAATAAACTGGTCGACTGTCATCGTTATTGCAGCACATATCACAGCACCCAGCAAGCTTGCAGTTGCTGCAATTTATGCGAATCTTTTCTCCTCCTTCAACTTGCTTTTCACACGTTCTAGAACATTTTGCATCTTTACGTACATTTTCTTGCTGTCTTGTCGGGGGCAAGGTGCCAACTGTTTTATTTCTTTCAGCAACTGACAACGGCCTGGCAACTGTGTTACCTGACTCAGTAACTGCAACGGACAAATAAATAACATCTTAGAGCCAAATACACGCCATAAACTTTCCTTGACTTAGGAATGTACGGGATCCAAATATCCGTTTAACCTTTTACTGGCCACAGTTGTCTTTTGGTAACTTATTAATTTTACTCTGGCTAACGGCAGACGATTTTACTCGTGAATGGGGAGAGCTCCCGGAAATCTGGCCAATAAAAGGTTAAGAACTATCTCCTTTAACCCTTTACTGGCCACAGTTGCCTTTTGGCAACTTATTAATTTTACTCTGGCTAACGCCAGACGATTTTAATCGTCAAGGGGAGAGCTCCTGGAAACCTGGCCAATAAAGGGTTAAAAAGGTTGGCGTTTCTGACGGTAAAAACGTACCTAACATGAACGGGTTTTTTGATTGCCTATGTACTGTTTAATAAACGAGCAGGAGTGTTTTATCAGATATAAAGACACGAGGCGAAGCCGAGTGTTTGTATATCTGATAAAACACGAACTGCGAGTTTATTGAACGGCTTCAAAAACGAACCACTTGGTAAGTTCATTGGCGTAGTAAGTTTGAAAAATAACCTTGTCTAAGCCGAGAAAATCAAAGCTAAAGTTTATGTAAATCAGGAGGTGTCTTTATCACATATAAAGACACTGATTAAACTTTAATTTCTTTTGAATTTTCCTCATGAATTATTAAAGAGTTTTTGAAATACGTAACCAATCACATTTTGAATTATGAATCGTCCCCAAGCTCGTTATTGATTATAAGGTTAGGATTTATTGTTTGGGTATAGGTGACCTAAACCAACTTCTCGCTATTCTTAGCCGGTTTCAATCACGCGACTCAGATGTTGGTCGGGAAAAATAGAATTAGATTTGTACAGCCTGGAACAAGGCAAGCGTACGGCATTTTCCAACACGAACGCAAACAACTTTGAAGTATCAACATCATGTGAATATTTTGAAGTGATAATTGACCTGGTCATCTGCCCCTGACCACCATCTAGGCAGGTGGGACCATGTGCATGGATGGCGAAAGCAATTCGAAAACGCTATATAGTGTGGAGTAGAAAACATTTTAACCCCAGCCCTTATTAGCCAGGTTTCCGGGAGCTCTCGATCCCCTTGACGAGTAAAATCGTCTGGCGTTAGCCAGAGTAAAATTGTCTGGCGTTAGCCATGCAGAGTAAAATTAATAAGTTGCCAAAAAGCAGCTGGGAAGCATCCTATTCTATAAAAAAACATTTCATATAGTTTTAGTTCTTGCCACTTACTGGTTCTGATCCTCTTCACGATGGCTGGACCAAGTTTTTCTACTGCTTTAAAATCGGTGAAAAAAGTGTTATACTGTTTTGGCGGGCTAACGATACTATCCAAATCGTCGCGGTAGAAACCTTGTCCAATACCAACAGACAATATATTTACTCCAGAGTTCCTCAGCTCCCTAGCAGCGGGACTCGCGTCATCCGAGGACTTATTTTTGGCTACTAGTACCAATATTTTCACGGCGTCTGGTCTACCGCTGTTTCGGAATAATCCATAGTTCGCCAGATCCATGGCCTTGCCTATGTTCGATGAGTATTTAGGTAAAGTTAATTCATCCAGAGCTTCGTCCAAACTGTCCAAGTCCTTGTAAGCATTGAAGTCGAAGTCGGTTTTGGCCGTGACGCCAGACGTGAGCAGGGCTACATGTAGTAAATTGTCCCCAAGAGGAAAACTTCCGTAAATGTTACGTAGTAAGTCTTTAACAGATTGCCAAGCAACATTTGTTGTTTCGTCTTGTACGGGCCAACCGTCCAGTAAAAAGGCGAGGTCTATCTTGGTGGTACCTATTGTAAAAAGAAGGAATTTCAATTTGGATGTTAGTATACGCAGAACACGTATAATCTACGGAAGGCACTAGATCTCATCAACACGACCTTGGTCTAACCTTGACCAAAACAGTGACCCTCACCCTATATAACCTTAATCCCAAACCCTAAATTTAAAATTGTCAACTTTTATTAGTAACCTGGTTTGGGTCGATTAGTACGTCTATAATTTACAACAGGAATACAAAATGGCGGCATGTATACAGTTTACTGTAATCCTTCGCACGGTAAAAGAAGGAAAGAGTTAGAAGGGATGACTCTGTAGGGCCTAAGACCTCTCTCTCTCTAGAGGTCCAGCAAGAGCCATCCCCCATTGGTCCAGTGTTACTACTCTGTTGGTAGAGCCCGAACTCTAGAAGCACTCTAAGGGCTTGTTTATATGGAGCCGAGTTACCCGGCTAGGCGAGTTACCCTGCAAGCCGAGTTGAAAAAAGATGAGTGTTTATATGAGACGAGTTACTCGGCAAAGCCGCCCACGCATTATAATGGTTTCACATTTCATGAGACTCATGATGAGTAGTTTCCGAATTCCGATTGTCTTCGTAAGTGGCGCGTGCGCTGTTGTGACGAATTCAACTCGGCTAGCCGAGTTACCCGGCAAGAGTGTGTTTATATGGGAATATTTTCATCATGTTTTGCCGGGCTAGGCGAGTTACCCGCCATATTGGCCAAAGGCAAACGGCGAAGCCGAGCGCTTCATGAGAACTCTTGGAAAATGTGCAAGATCCGCTCATGCCGAAGGAAGAAATTGGAAACAAGATCTTTACAAGTTTCTTCGCCAATATCGCGCCACTCCTCATTCTACAACCAATGTTTCGCCATGCGAAGCGCTGAATCAAAGAAAGCCCAAGACAACACTACCTGAACCGAGTCATTTGCAAATCACACCTCGCAGTTCTCACAGCGACATGAAAGAAAGGGATGCTCACAATGGATCCAAGACGGTGACACGGAACTCTTCTCACTTCAAAGTCATTCCCAAAGAACTAATGAAGTTTGAGGAAGAAGAAGAGGGAGAAGAGGAAATTGAAACTACGAAAGAATTGCCAACATCTGTAGCAGAGCTAATCCAAGACCAAATCCGTAACCCATGCAACTGAATATGAACCACCTCCTTTGAGAAGATCAACCATGCAGACAGAAGAAACCACCTGTAGGACTGTCGGACTATGTTAGAATTATTTACGATAGATAACATTCAAAATAAGAGAACAAAAAAAATCTTTATATTTATACGCACGTTTATGATTATATAATTTCAGGTAGCTAGATAACATATGATTTAAGACGCACTTTAACTTGTTTAAGACGTAACTTTGATAAAATATAAGTTTTAAAATTTTGATTTTGATGATTAGTTCATATAAAGTTAATTTTCTTATGTAAGCCATTTTCCTTCTAATGAAAAGGAGGGATGTAATGTAGTTAGTAGATTGACATTCCTTATACGGAATATGCCTATCCTTAATATGTAAATTAGGACTATATAAGTAATAGGGATATTGAATAGAGTTAGTTTTCTATAGCGAGCACGGTGTGTCTCGTTCGTTATTACAAATACAAGTACTAGAAAGCTATAATTAGGAAACTGCATTCTTTCTACGAAGTGAATATCGTGTCAGTATATCGCTGCGGTCATCAGCGTGTTCCACTGTTCTTAATTAAAAGGTTCAACTATAGAATAAAAAAATACCCCCTACCAATGCTTGAAACTCCCATCAAAATGAAAACAAATCTTAAAAATGTGGCTCTTTCCATTCCTACTCGCTGATATTCCCAGCTATCAAGTCATGTTATCACTTCAGCAACTTTCACGTAGAGGTTTCTTAGGCAATTTTCTTTACTCAAATACCTTTCGTATATAGAGATTTCTGTTTGTCATTTTTTTTTTCCATGTCAAACATGATTGTAACTAAATCAAACAGCTTACTTTATAAATAATTTATGAGCAGTTAGCAAAATAAACTACATCTAGTAGATTTTGAAAATCCTTGATTCGTATAACGCTATAAAAGAAATTAAATCGAATTAAAACAGAGATAAACGCGGGTTAACGGTTTAATAACGGCCTAAGTCTGTTTCAGTGTATAGTTTGTGGAAATTATAATTGATAGAATGTTATATATATTACACGCGCGGCTTGCAAGAAACAAATCAAGCATTATCTGTACCAGTAAGAAAGTAAAATTTAGCACCAGCAATTTTAAAAACAAGTCAGTCAAGTAGCACTACATGGACATCGTTGAGAAATCTCGCAATATTTGTGGTAGATATCTGAAAAAACGCATCGCTGAATTCGATAAGAATTATCTGGTATGGACATAGTAACGATCTTCATCTAGGGCCAGTTGTATACGAAGCCTGGATAGCCTATCCGATGGATACAAGTCGTAGTGAGTGAACAATGTTATCAATGCTTTGAAAAACCAAACTTAAATTCTATCTGCTGAATAGCACTATCAGCAGTGCCGTAAAAGTTACATAATTTTTGTAACTAGTTACAGTTACATCGTTAGAAAAGTAACTAGGTTACCGATAAAAGTTACAATGAAAAGAAAGTAACTTGTTACAGTTACAAAGTTACTTCAAAAATTTTGTAAATAGTTACATTACATTGTCCGTTTTACTAGAATCAACAAAGAAAGTACTAGTTTTTAGATACCAGTACCATAATTATGTTTTTACAGCAAAATGCCTAAATATAGTTGTCACTAAGCAGAAATAGTCAAATGTGTACATAATGTACCTTTATTATTATATCAAAACCATTTTTATCAAGAAAGAATGACATCCTCAACTGAATATCAGTAACTATACTAGTCACATTTTTGAACCAAATATTGTAACTAGTTACAGTTCTTTAAAAAAGTAACTAGTTATAGTTACTTCTTCAAAAAGTAACTAGTTATAGTTACTTCTTCAAAAAGTAACTAGTTATAGTTTGTTACTTCTTCAGAAAAAGTAACTAGTTTCAGTTACAGTTACTTAAAAGTGTAACTAGTTACTGTAACTAGTTACTTGTAATGAAGTTACTCACAGCACTGACTATCAGACAGTATAGTTGTTATTATATTCAGTGGATAAAATTTAAGCTATCTTAGCTAAGACTTATCTACCGGATAAGTTATCCGAGCATCGCACAACCGCCCCCTGGTCAACTGAACAGAGTTGAATTCTCTATGTTGGAAAGAGAGAGGGCTTTAATCTGATCTGAGTCAAGCAACGAATATCCTTTAAGTCTGTCTACTGCGTTCTTCGTAATAAACGCTGGGGACGACTATTAAATTCTCGCTCTTTTAAGCCCTAATCAAACGAGAACGCAAGTCATCGCAAGTTGGCAGTCACGCTATCTCAGCCAACCGCTCTGAATAATTTCCCGAAAATATTATGTACCGTGACAAAGTTAAAACTTGTTTAAAACACTCATGAAACCTTTATTTTGTTAATTTGGGTGTTCGAACGACCGCCACAGAAATTTGTGACTGCCAACTTGCGATGATTTGCGTTCTCGTTTGATTAGGGCTTTACACAACGCTTATTCGACAAGAGATACATTTTTCGAGACGAGGGGTTTGATCATGTTAAGCATCTCTAAAAGCCCTGTTGAATGTTTGCATGCAACTTGTCTTGAACGCCATTGACGTATCATTGCAAGACAAATTGTACGGACCATGCAATGCAGCGTGTAACTTGCTGTACAAAGAAGAAACAAGTTCTATTCTGTTAATAATTGCAGCAACTTGTCTCGCAACGATCTTGGTCACTATACAGTATGTCACACACTGCAATGGCTCGTGCTACACGCGTAAAAATCTCGCAAGTTGTTACAGCATTGTTGCCTGAACAATGCTGTAACAACTTGTTGACATATGTGAACAACATTGATAAATGAACAACATTGTTCATCATTGTTTCAACAAGTTGTTACAGCTTGATGAAACAACAACCGTTGTTCACGAATGTTGTAACACCAGAAGAACGTGTTGATACATCAACCATGTTCACCATTGTTGTAACATTGTTGTTCATCGTTATTATTTCGTCATGCTGTTACAACATGTTGTATCATGTGCGAACAACGTTGTTGGCTAGAAAAATGTGCTGTTGGAACAACTTATTCATGACTATTGATTTATCCGTGAACAAAGTTGTTCGAACCATAAGTGAACAACTTGTTGACAACTTGTTGACGGCGAGCAGCACAACACTGTGACAACCGTGAACAAGTTGTGCGTTTTTACGCGTGTACTTGACGGTACCGAAAAAGATGGCGGCGGTACATTTAACCACAATGCTTTGCGACCTCAAATCAACTGAAATAACAGCTAAACATGGTTTATCATGCTAAGATGGATTAAGTAAGCAAGAAATTCATTCCTACCAAAGTTGATCGTTTTAAAACCATATATCTTCCAATAATTCTGGAAGGAACCGGTCATAAAGCAATTACTTATAGGATAAGCCGGAGAGAGTACAGATGAGTCGTGAAAATATTTTTGCTAATTTGTGTCGGAGATTTGTTTTAAAAAGTGTACACCTATTGTATATATATAGAGAATAATAATTATATGGATGCGATTGAACTGGCGGTCCAAGGCTCATTTCTCCTGTTGCTTCGAGGATTTTCCGAAATCAACTTTAACCTAATCGATCCATTTATGTCCCCGATTAGTGGACCTCTAGAAAAAGCTAAAGGGCTTGACATTAAAATAGAGTTGACGATGATGGTGATGATGATGATGATGATGATGGTGATGATAATGATGATAGTGGTGGTGATGATGGTGGTGGAGATGGTAGAGGAGACGGTGGTGGTGGTGTGGCTGCTACTGAAGATGATGATGATGATGATGATGATGATATGATGATGTAATTAGTATTGTAGTCGCCTTTAATTATTTACTAATTTAACTAATTTATTGCAATTACTAGTTTTTTAATATAATTTAGCTAAAAAATCTCGGTGGACCGGCTTGCGTTTATGCTAAAAGTTTAACTAAGTTATTCTACGCACATTACCCCTGCTCGTAATTTAAACATTATATCTAACCTATAACGTAAACCTTACGATTGCAGAAGGTAAAATACAGTTTTTATTCTAATTCTTATTATACAGGCTCGCTATTTCAACATCATCAGATAAAAAGTTAACTATATACAACAAAACCATAATTATTTTTATGACGACATATAGTCGAAAACGTTTCGTTTTATCTGACTATTATTATTATTTTAGACCCCGTTCACACGAGTCCGAAGCAGGTTGAAAACTGCGCTAAAAGTCACAAAACGCCGTTGCGTTCACACGAGTCCGAAGCAGGTTGAAAACTGCGCTAAAAGTTACAAAACGCCGTTGCGTTCACACGAGTCCGAAGCAGGTTGAAAACTGCGCTAAAAGTTACAAAACGCTGTTGCGTTCACACGGCACGGGATCGAAATTGTGTGAAAACGCCGCTCTAACTGGAGCGTTTTGAAAACGATTTCTAAACGGAGCGAGATGAAAACGGAACCCTTGGCGGTGTCGTGTGGACATAAGATCCGGCACTTTTTCGCTCCGCTTTAGTACCCAGTTCCTAAATTTTCAGCTCCTAACCAAACGGCTGGCGTATTTTTCAGCGATGAAAAACGTTATTTGTCTTCTCGACTTCGGAAAGCTTCTACTAAGAACTTGTGCTGCTGTTTGAACAATTATAATATTACAACAATGACTAGCCAGTGAAATAGGAGAAGATTAAGTCAACAAGGAGAGTTCCTAACAGAACGACTAAAATTGTAAACCTGGAATGCACTATACACTTTGGTGGGATAATATTCTTTGAATTGCTCCTCGTTTCCATTTACTTTTGACGAGATATGGCTATTTAGCATATACCTCGCGGGTGAATAGTGCTTTTCAAGCAATCTGATTGGTTCCTCTAGTTCGGGATATCCTGCACTATTCACCTGCGGGCAAAACAAAATGGCGGACAGTTTTGCTTTGTTTACCGAAGAAGCAGGAGATTTTGTTGATAAACAAGGCTGATGTTGTAGAATAACGAGAAATGTCAACAAAATTAAGTAGAAGAGTGTCCACAGGTATGTTTCTTTACAATTTTCTAGCCATTATTCCATTAATATGTTCAAAAGTTGTAAAAACTGTTTTGTCGACAAATATCGAGTACGCCAAGTGCACAAGTTGCTAGCGACCGTGTCTTGTATAAAATACAATATAAAATATCCAGCACTATTCACCTCCACTTCGGTGAATAATTGTTAATTAAACAGTGCACAGCATTGAAATACTGGATGTATCGTTAACTGAATATCGAAATATAGTAAAGTTAGATATACTGCCGAAACGGAGAACGTAGGAATCTAACGTTTCGAGCGAAGGCCCTTCGTCAGAGAGAAACGCACGCTACTTTTATTCCACTAGTTAAATTAACATGACGGATTCGTGTGAACGTAACCACATTTTATCGTTTATTTTCTATACCTGACTCGCGTGAACGCTGTCTTACACTACTACTATATTTTATATTATTATTATTATTTTTTAAGTTATTATTATTTTTTTGTAGTATTATTATTACTACAACAAAAAATTGGGATGCGTGCTTCTAGCTTTCTTATAAAACACACGATGATCAACAATTTGTTACACAGGTCCTTTCGAGTGACCTTGGACTTCCCTTTTTTGATTCAGGTCTACGTTTCTTCAGTTCTTTCAAAAAAGAATCTTTCAATCGGCCAAATCGGCGCAATTTGTTTGAAAATTTTCTAAGAGTCGTGGCATAATTCTTACGTTTTCCGCCATACAAACTCAGAGTAAGAGAATCCGATTTCTTTTTCAATTTCTTTCTCGTGCGCCGTCTTTTAAAGCTAGAACGGCTAAAAACATGAAAAAAAAAAGAAAAAAGTAAATGTTAAGTTACCGATGTTAGTTAAGTAACAATAGAATATTCTTCGAGACCAATTAAATTTCAGAAGGTTTATCCGATCACATCCCGAGTCAGTCCGAGCAGTCTGACGCAGTAAATAGATGTACACCCAAGCGTGCCTATTTTTCATTTTTTAGTCCAAAACAATTCTGAATTCCAAAGCAGACTGCGGACTGGCCATTGTGCCATCTTGCCATAAAACAATGACTGAATAGTATAAATCAATGGCTGTCTATTGTTCTATGGTAATATGGCACAATGGCCAGTCCAAGCTAGCCTGACTCGAACTCACAACCAAGCTAGCTGGCCATTGTGCCATTTTGCCTTAGAACAATGCGCAGCCACTTTCTACAGGGTGTCCCAAAAAATACCCCCCATCCATTTATGAGGTGCAGAGGTAAATATTTGGAAATCTTCTCCTAAAGGCTTCCCTTGTCCTTGTTGGGCTTTTTGTTTCATGATAGCAAAGTACCATGAATGCTCTTTCCTCGGGAGTGAAATTGTTGTCCAACCATCTTAAGACGGATGAAGTAAAGTGCACTTCTGCCTACATGGCAAACATGTTGCATGGAACTCTCATGAGCATTGTTATTACCCCAAGGAACCCCATATGATTTGATGCCGCATTGCTTCATTTCGAATCAAACTTTATTCCCTTGTGGTCAGTTTTCACATGCATATGTATTCAAACTTGTATTCTGCACTCAAACAAAGCTGTGGTCAAAAACGGGATGGGCGACATTCGTTTGGGACACCCTGTATTTTTCCAAATCTGTAGGTAGCATAGATAATTTGCATAATTTGGACAAGTTCAAATTTTGATGTTGCCTCTTTAAATGACTCCAGGAAGCGAGTAGATAACTATTTAGCTCTGAAAATTTCAGACAACAAAGAAGGAGTGATGGGCTTTCGGCGTGATATAAAAATTTACTTCTTGTACCCAAATTAAAGAAGATGCAGTACAAAAACGGGTGGGGGGCATTTTTTTTGGGATACCCTGTAGGGCACGAAGGTACAATGGCGAGTCCAAGCCTGCTCACAACCTTCTGATCGTTGGAGGGACGCTCTAATAAATGAGCTACTGGGACTCAGATAACTGAAGGCAGGTCGTGCTTCAATGGAAAATACTTTTACTACGTGCTAGACATTCTTTTGTTTGGTATTCTAGTTATATAAATGTCATATACTTTTTCTAAAATTTGTTGCTAAAATGTCTTACTTGAGGAATTTGTTTCACAACGTACCTGCTGCAAAGTTTGCAAGTTTTGGAACAAATTTCTTGTAGATTTTTAGCGGAGGTTTTAGCTAGTTGAGTATCACAGAGCCCTTTCTTCGCAGCCAGTTTACACTCGAGAGGAAAAACATCCACGCATTGCTGTTTACCTTGTATGTAATGCAACAAACAAATATTTATTTTGTAACAGAAATTAAGTATTGTAAGTAAAAAAGAAAAGGCGAGGGTAGACTACGAGTAGAAATGGATAAGTTTCAATAAAGTTAGATTTTGAGAGAGTGAATGTATGAGTGGGTATATAAGTGTGTATGCAGGTGTGCGCGCGCGCGCGAGTGAGTGAGCAAGTGAGTGCGCGGGTGATTGCGTTCGTGCGTACACGAGTGAGTGAATGCGTGCGCGAGTGAGTGGGCGAGTGCGTGCGTGCACGAGTGGGTGAGTGAGTAAGTGAATGAGTGATAAGTGAGTAAATGAGTGAGTGAGTGAGTGAGTGAGTGAGTGAGTGAGTGAGTGAGTAAGTGAGTGAATGTGAGTGGGTGAGTGGGTGAGTGGGTGAGTGGGTGAGTGGGTGAGTGGGTGAGTGGGTGAGTGGGTGAGTGGGTGAGTGGGTGAGTGGGTGGGTGAGTGAGTGAGTGAGTGGGTGAGTGGGTGAGTGAGTGGGTGAGTGGGTGAGTGGGTGAGTGTGTGAGTGGGTGAGTGAGTGAGTGAGTGAGTGAGTGAGTGAGTGAGTGAGTGAGTGAGTGAGTGAGTGAGTGAGTGAGTGAGTGAGTGAGTGAGTGAGTGAGTGAGTGAGTGAGTGAGTGAGTGAGTGAGTGAGTGAATGAATAAGAGTAAATAGGTGGGTTGATTGAGTGCGATAGAGAGAATGTAGATGATTATGAAGACTAAACTGGACAATTCAAATCTACATATAAATTATCTATGAAAAACATAAAAATTATTGATACAATTAGTTAGCAAACCAGAATGAGTCAAATACTAAGTTTTGTATACAGTATAAGCAAAATGTTTTGAAATAATATTCATGAATGGAGATCACTAGATTTAAAATATGACTATTTTGGCAAGTTAAACAGACTCACCGCCGATCAGCGAACGAGCATCACCCTGTATTGGCGGCGCACTTTGGAACGGGAACGGGTTTAAAAAGTTGAGATTCATCATAGGACTCGATGCAATCTGTAATGGTTGTACTGGGCCCGGGAAGCCCATTGGTGGATACATCTGCGGAGGAGTCAAGATCCGAGCTGGATAGTTGCTGAGCTGAGACATTGCAAATGCGGGTTGGTAGGTAATTTTGGGAAAGGACAATGCGGGTCGGTAGGGAATTACGGGCAAGGCCATTGGCAATGCGGGTTGGTGGACGATTGGTGTAACGGCTTCCATGTTCGGCTGCTCATCGTTACAAAACGCACAGACTGCATGCTGGGAATCTAAAGAGACAGTAGCTTGGTAAGGACTGGTTTGTAAAATCTGCAAATAAACCACCATCAGAAAAGAATTGATAAAGATAACTTACCTCGCAAACAAGCTGGACAGATTCGCCACTGAATATCTAATAGATAAATAAATAAATAAATAAATAAATAAATAAATAAATAAATAAATAAATAAATAAATAAATAAATAAATAAATAAATAAATAAATAAATAAATAAATAAATAAATAAATAAATGAATAAATAAATAAATAAATAAAAAAAATAAAATAAATGCATGAATGCATGAATGAATGAATGAACGAACGAATGAATGAATGAATGAATGAATGAATGAATGAATGAATGAATGAATGAATGAATGAATGAATGAATGAATGAATGAATGAATGAATGAATGAATGAATGAATGAATGAATGAATGAACAGACAAACTAACAAACGTAACGAACGAGCTAAAGAACAAACAGGCAGACAGACAGATAGATAGACAGACAAACAAACAAACAAACAAACAAACAAACAAACAAACACCCAAACAAACAAACAAACAAACAAACAAGCAAACAAGCAAACAAGCAAACAAACAAACAAACAAACAAACAAACAAACAAACAAACAAACAAACAAACAAACAAACAAACAGGTTATTTATCATACCTTGAATTACTTTATCAGCAACATGAGCCGCTAGACATTTCAACTGTGACGAAGTCTTGGTCTTGAACAAATGACGAAACTTTGGCAAGCTTGTCATGTGAAGCAATTGTATCTTACTGAAATACTTCCCAACACCAACTCCAAATATATCAACCGCTTCGTTTCTTAACATCATGGATGGTAACAGAAAGTTATCGGCCGAGGGTGCGTAACTAAGTACGATTAGAATATGCGGAACATCGGGTCTCACAGTTGGATCATGGAAAAGCACCGAAGCAGTGAGAAGACCACGACCTAAGACCGCTGCCGACGCACTATCTTCCTTTTTGAAAGCAGTCGTAAAAAATCTCTTCTCTAACGAGTCTTTTGTATAATTCGTGCCGCGTCCACCCTGATATTTTAGTATTCTCTGATTTTCCGATGGCCTAGTACTCAGGTCGGTTACATGACTCGTGTTGGAATGGTTCCGACGCGTGTTGTTAGTTTCAGAGTTATTTATGAAAGACTTGAATACGTCGCTTCGTTTTCTGTCAAGAGTCGTGATAGTTCTGCGTGTGACAAATGAAGGATAATCAAGCTTGTTCAAGCCTTCATCGAGCTCCTTTCTGCAACAGTATCTGCTGAACCCGAATATTATGGATGCATCGGAACCGTACGACACCAATCCGATCCGAGTGGCCATAGGTTCGACGACAAACTTGTGCGAAAAAGACTTTATGAAGTCTTTCATGTCATTAAACAAAGACGCCTTGGTCGCATCTAGCAAGAAAACTACGTCCATGGAGGCTAGAGAATAAACAATTAGAATTGTAGTTGATTACAGCAGAACTGCATCACTGCATAGAAGTAACGTTATTGTATATAGCTAATTAATCATTGCAATCAACTTACCAGGAAAAGCGTTGGTTTCTTTATCACTACTTGGACTTCCAAAGCACACATCACCGCTGAATTTCGATCCACCACCAGCACCTCCCCCTCCTCCTCCTCCCGCTGCTCCTCCTCCTCCTCCCGCTGCTCCCCCACCTCCTCCTCCCGCTGCTCCTCCTCCTCCTCCTGCCATCCCTCCACCACCTAAATATCCACCATTTCCAGCAGCACGTCCTCCACCACCTCCGCCTACCCCTCCCCAACCACCTCCCATATTACCTCCACCTCCACCAAAACCACCTCCCATACCACCTCCACCTCCCCCCATACTACCTCCACCTCCTCCCATACTACCTCCACCAAAACCACCTCCTCCCATACTACCTCCACCTCCTCCCATACTACCTCCACCAAAACCACTACCACCTCCCATGCTACCTCCACCTCCTCCCATACTACCTCCACCTCCTCCCATACTACCTCCTCCTCCCATACTACCTCCACCAAAACCACCTCCTCCCATACTACCTCCACCTCCTCCCATACTACCTCCACCAAAACCACTACCACCTCCCATACCACCTCCACCTCCCCCCATACTACCTCCACCTCCTCCCATACTACCTCCACCAAAACCACCTCCTCCCATACTACCTCCACCTCCTCCCATACTACCTCCACCAAAACCACTACCACCTCCCATGCTACCTCCACCTCCTCCCATACTACCTCCACCTCCTCCCATACTACCTCCACCTCCTCCCATACTACCTCCACCTCCTCCCATACTACCTCCACCTCCTCCCATACTACCTCCACCTCCACCTCCACCTCCACCAAAACCACCACCACCTCCCATGCTACCTCCACCTCCTCCCATACTACCTCCACCTCCTCCCATACTACCTCCACCTCCTCCCATACTACCTCCACCTCCTCCCATACTACCTCCACCAAAACCACCTCCTCCCATACTACCTCCACCTCCACCAGAACCACCACTACCTGAACCTCCTCCACCCATACTACCACCACCTCCCATACCACCTCCTCCCATACTTCCACCTCCACCCAAACCACCTCCACCAAAACCACCACCACCTGCACCCCAATTGCTACTGTTCCAATTCGATGAACCTCCATAATTTCCCCAGTTCTTGGAAATTGGAGAAGTTCCAAATTTCCAGAAATAGCTTCCATTTCTGATTGAGTTTGGTTTCCTTAAATCAACTTCTCTCATACCACCCCTCATACCCTTTAAAAACCCATCATTCGCCACAGAACCTTCTCCACCATCTCTTATACCACCACCTCCAACCCAATTTACACTTCCTTCACCTACTCTCCTACTACCACCCCGTCCACCCGGTAAAAGCCCACCGTTTAGTACAGAACCTTTTCTGCCTTCTCTCTTACTCCCTCCGCCTAATCTTACACCACCTCCACTCATTCCCCCACCTGCCGTACCACCTCCCCCACCCTTTATAAACCCAGCGTGTGTAGGAGAACCTCTTTCACCTCCTCTTATACCACCTCCACGCCATCTTATCCCACCACCACCTTCTCTACCATCATCCTGTCCACCATTTGCAAATGAACCTCTTCCACGTCCTCTTATACCACCTGCACCCATTCCCATACTACCTCCACCCCCTCTCATACCACCACCACCACTCGTACTTTCCCCACCCTCTGCCACACCACGCCCTCCACCATCTAGAAAACCACCGCCTGCGCCCAATCTTATACTAGCTGTAGCCGCTCCCCTACCACCACCACTGCCTCTCAAACGACCTCCACCGATACGTCCTCCACCCTTTTCAACGCCACCTTCCATATCATCTCTACCCAATCCCAAATCTCCACCCATTCTCCCTTCACCACCTGTTCGTCCACCAATTCTCGAACCTCTCTCACTACTGCTCCATTTCAATGAACCGCCATGGTTTCCCCAGTTCCTTGAACTGCCGTATTTCCCAAAAGAACTTTTATCTTTGCCTCGATTTGATTCATCTTCCAAGGCTGTTGTGGTTCCAATACCATCCTGGTAATGACTGCCGGATGGATAACGACTGTCGGTAGTCGAAACATCGGCGTGGTGTACATTATCTAAGCCATTGTAATGTTGCCCAACTTTTTCTAAATTTCCATTATAGTGCCCCTGTGCGTGAGGGTTAACTCCATGCGGGGTTGATAACGGTGTATCAGGGGAATAATCATGGGTGTCGCTTGCGTTAGTATTCCTTTCAATGTTTGTTTCGTAAGAACCATCTCCTTTACGGTTATTATGATCAGCAGTATTCATGGCAGCATTGCTATATGCGTTCTCATCATTTTCACTGTTGTTCACGTTGTTGTCGTCGCAACCAGCTTCACTCCCTTGACAGTTGCCATGGTTGACGCCTTCGTTGACGTCAGGAGATACAGAAGTAAACTCATTGGGTCGAATATTATCATTACTTTGCAATTCAGTCTGGCTACCGCCTTGAGCACCATCGCGACTTACTTTCCTGACGTGATGCGTCCCAAATAACGCACTACCATTATTATTTCCATCAGATGGCCTCTCAATATTATCATGTAATTTCTTTTCTTGATAATTGCTGTTCTCTCGGTTGCTCTGCAAATCAAGGTCATTCAATGAAACGCTATGATCAATGGTATCCTCACTGGTACTACCTTCTATGTCCAAGGCAGTTTCTTTACCAGCACTTCTGGCTTGTGTATGACTGATTTCAACATTATCAACGTCTAGGTGGTTGGGCCACATCGTAATATTGCTCTGGGGGATTTCTTTAACATCAGATCCCTCACTGTGATGCCTTCCTGCACTGATAATTTCCGGACCGAACCCAGCCGGCCGATCGTGTTCGAGGTTTTCCCCGCTATCATGACGAGTCCCAGACTTAAAGACACCACCATCTTTATAACCAACGTCGCTGGTATTTTTACCCTGGTCATCTTCAAATACACTCTTGTTGACACTCTGGGCAAGTTCATCAGCAGCAGTTTCAAAATTCCCCAATATGGTTTGCTCAAGGCCCTCACTATTCTCTTCACCGAATAAGCCATTGGTATATCCCGCATCGTTTTCATGGTTACTGCCATTAGCAAGCTCACGAAGCTGAGAAGGCGTTGTACCAATGACCACCGAGGCGATATTCTCTTTGCCATCCTCAGCACTGAGTACCGAATCTGAATTTTCGCGGGCGCTACTTGGACCGTTGGATACCAAGTTGCCACCATCTTGTTTAAACTCTTGTTCCTCATTACCCAATACGTTAGCTGCTGCATTTGTGTTCGATGAAGGAGTATTCTCAAAGTCTTTGCTGGTTTCTTCGTTACTAAACTCACTTTGCTCCGAAAAGTTATCGTTTGCCTCATTAATGGATTTGCCATTTGGGGTTTCCTTATCTAGTATGATTCGCACGGGCTTTCGTAAAAGGTCGCCGTTAAGACGCTTAGCAGTTGACAAAAACACACGAGAGCCAGGGTACAAGGATTTTGTATGCTGCTTGCGTTCATTCATACTGGCTGCATCGCTTATAAATTCACTATCCTCTGAAAAGGTATCGCTATCGTTTTCCTCATTAGTTAATTTTCTATTATCCGTTTCCTTATCCAGTATGATTCGTGCAGGCTTTCGTAAAAGGTCGCCGTAATTACGCTCAGCAGTTGACGAAAACACACGAGAGCCAGGGGACAAGTATTTTGTATGCTGCTTGCGTTCATTCATACTGGTTCCATCGGTTCCAAATTCACTATCCTCTGAAAACGTATCGCTATCGTTTTCCTCATTAGTTAATTTTCTATTATCCGTTTCCTTATCCAGTATGATTCGTGCAGGCTTTCGTAAAAGGTCGCCGTAATTATGCTCAGCAGTTGACGAAAACACACGAGAGCCAGGGGACAAGTATTTTGTATGCTGTTTGCGTTCATTCATACTGGTTCCATCGGTTCCAAATTCACTATCCTCTGAAAACGTATCGCTATCGTTTTCCTCATTAGTTAATTTTCTATTATCCGTTTCCTTATCCAGTATGATTCGCACGGGCTTTCGTAAAAGGTCGCCGTTAAGACGCTGAGCAGGGTCAGTCTTTGGGTACTTTGTATACTGCTTGTGTCCTTTCATTTTGGTTTCATCGTTCCTAAATTCAGATTCTTCTGAAAAGTTGTCGTCGAGTGCTTCATTATCTGATTTTCCATTTTGGGTTTCCTTATCTTGTATAATTCGTACGGGCTTTCGCAAAAAGTCGTCGTTTGGAAGCTGAGCAGTTGATGAAAACACATCAGGATCAGTCTTTAGATATTTTGTATACTGCTTGCGTTCACTCGTACTGCTTCCGACCTTTCTAAATTCAGTTTCTTCTGAAAAGTTATCGTTGTCGAGTGCTTCATTATCTGATTTTCCATTTTGGGTTTCCTTATCTTGTATAATTCGTACGGGCTTTCGCAAAAAGTCGTCGTTTGGAAGCTGAGCAGTTGATGAAAACACATCAGGATCAGTCTTTAGATATTTTGTATACTGCTTGCGTTCACTCGTACTGCTTCCGTCGTTTCTAAATTCACTATCCTCTGAAGAGTGATCCTCGTCGTTCCCCCCATTATTTGATTTGTCATTATACGTCTCCTTATATGACTGGATTCGCACCGGTTCCCGCAAAAGGTCGCCGTTAGAACGCACGCCATTTGACAAAAACACACGAGGGGCAGACTTTGGGCGCTTTGTATGCTGCTTGCGATCTTCGGTTGAAATCACGATGGTAATATTACGAGGAGTCGCGTCACCAATGTCTTTATCGTCAGATGTAACGGAAATGTTGGGATTCCCATCTCGGTCTTTTCGGTTATCCTATAGAACATATATATGCACAAGTCAGATATATCAAAGACACATATTACATAATAAACCAGACCAGAGAGAGTAGTCTTAAAAACCAAAAAGAATGTCTTAGACTTCTCCTAATCAGTTATATCTGAATTGTTCTTCCCAGAGGTCCAGTAAAGGCCAAGTCCTGTTTACCCAGTGTTAATACAGGAGCAAATCAAAGTAAACTAAACTAACTTTATTTATACTGGATAACCTATCAGTCATGATATCTAAACTGCTCTCTCAAGAGGTCCAGTAAGGGCCATCCTTATTGGTCCAGTGTTATTACAGGAGGAGGCAGGAGTACCCAGAGGAAACCTGCGGTGTTTGGTAGAGTCAAATTGGACGCTCTCTTCTCATATACGGCCATGGTGTACCCGGGACTTTGTCGCTCAACAAATATACAGGTAGTCACTTGGGCAAATCTAATCTGATAATTGCATTTAGCAGGAATCGGACACGGGCCGCAGACGTGAAAGGCACATGCGCTAACCACTGCGCCACCAACGCCCCATATATAAGTGGCTCTATTCTTACCTCGTCATGAATGGTTGTTGTCTTGTGGCCAATTTCTCCATTATCATTATCGCTCCCATCACGATGATCACCCTTATGATCATGATTCTGATCATCATCATCCCCGTGATCATTATTATTGTCATAGTCGTTGTCATAATCAAAATCACCATTCTTCATTTTCACGTCGACCAGACCGGTTCCACTGTATTGTTCGTCTCCACTATTACCTTCATCTGCGGCTGTGGAGAACCTCGCCATGGGTTTTCCTTCGTCGTGGGGACCAAAGATCTCAATGGTACTTTCCCGAGTTCCATTTTCAGATAACGTAATGTTTCCAGCTGTAAAAGAAAACAAAGGCTACAACATTAGTTTAAAACGTTCAGTTGCAGAAGGCTCCTCTTTCGTTGGCTTCTACCCTAAGACAGGGGTGGGCGTCACTCGTATCCCTAATGGATCCCTAATGGTGTTTGATTTTGTGGAGGGGGGAAAACCGGAGAACCCGGTGAAAAACCCTCGAGGCACAGGAGAGTATCACCAATTCTACCGAGAAGCAGCGCTGCTTGTGCCACTCATGAATGAAGTAATTGTTTTTATTATATGCATGACAAAATTACTACATTCGGATTGGTTGAGAGGAGTACAATTATTTTATTAATTGTACTGCAGTACTATTGACGATATAGTTAAGCAAGCAGTGACAGCGAAATCACCCGTAGTTTGTATAGGTAATCATATGATTTTGCTCGTACAATTAAGGATTTACACTACTCGTGATATTTGAAAATTATGCCAAATTGCACTCGCCTAACGGCTCGTGCAATTTAGGCAAAATTTTCAAATATCACTTGTAGTGTAAATCCTTAATTGTACTCGCTATCATATGATTACCTATACAAACTACGGGTGATTTCGCTGTCACTGCTTGCTTAGCTATATCGTCAATCATTGCTGCAATTTAAACCACAATGTTCGCTGCGATTCGAGTAACTGTCGTAAGTGCATGTTGCTGCGATTTTATCGGTGTTTTCAACAGCAGTTTTTCGTCTTTGGTTTGTATGTTTTTCTTTCGTGACTCCTTAGCGTCGCTTTTCCCAAGTATAACGAGGGTTGTTTAGGTGTTGGCTAAACCCACCCTTACGGTAATATATCGAAATATAGTAAGGTTAGATATACTGCCGAAACTAAGAACGTAGGAGTCTAACGTTTCGAGCGAAGGCTTTTTTACGTTTCTCTCTGACGAAGGGCCTTTGCTCGGAACGTTAGACTCCTATACGTTCTCTGTTTCGGCAGTATATCTAACTTTACTATATTTCGATTGTTGTTTCAACACTGCCTATACGCATGCAGCACGCTACTTTTATTTCACTCACGGTAATATAGATTTCTTTTGGGGAAATCACGTTCGCAGTGAAATGGCGATGAATGGAATCGGTAGCGTACAGCTGCCACAAGCGATTTCTATATCGCGGGTCAGGTACGCGATAAAAATCGTAAAAAAAATCGCCTGTATAAACGGGCCTTAATTAAAAGAATGAAACCTTTTGATGGGCGAGGTGTTAATGATAACGAGAAATAAAATATTTTAGGTCGGGGCCATCGTTTTCAACATACCTTTACTTAGTGGCTGAACAGCTAGGGTTAAATTCAGGAGAATACTCAAACAGATAAATATTATTATCATGTTTAGTCTTCCAAAGCCGTCAAGACATAACATCGAGCTGTTGTATATATGTTTGTTTATAAATCTTCTCCGCCACAACATAAAGATTCTAACATCAAACATCGGTTTTACTCATCGATGACACTCTTCTGGATCTTTCTAAAAAGATCTGCAAGATAATCGATTCTTCGTTCGATAAACACTAGTAAAATTCAAGTTGTTTTCTACCTGTAGCCGTTCAGTGTAGCGTGCAATCGAGACCTGTAGTTCTGTTTTTTTTAGGAAAGCGGGTTGCAACAGAGTGATTCTTTGAAGGTTTGGCATTTGTTTTTCTATAGCTATACAACAGTTTCGTGTGGGTATACCCAATCAAAGATTTGGTCAATGGCGACAAAACCGTAACAAATGTGTTTACTTTATGCGAAAGTAGTCATTGGTTGGGCCTACGGATTATATTTTGACAAAGACATCGTCAGTTGTCTGAATTGTTTCGACTTGACAATTTTCGTTGACATGCAGGTTCCATGTGCTTGCATGTGCGCACGGCTGAACAAGTGTCCCTTCACGGCAAAAAGGCAGTTGCACCTGTTCAACTCAAGTCCTATAGTATGGTAGCAGTGTTGTGAGTAACTTCGTTACAAGTAACTAGTTATATGTTAGCCTGCTAATACAGACTCTTCACATCGCGCCCTGGGAGAATGGACGCGAGAGAAGAGTCTGCTATTTAACACCGCTAATTGTATCCCAATTATGCTGCCAGATTTTGGTAGTTGTCTCTCATTGGCTACTGAAAAGAATCAAATTAATTATGCAATCAGACATGGCCAAACATTTCGGTAAAATGTATTATCTGTTAGTGTTAGATACATTTCGCCAACACTTGTAGCCTTTTCAAAATCTTTCACGTAGATTCATTTACACGAGCAGTAAGAACACGTTCAAAATACCAGTCTTCGTAAATTTCGCAAAGTTCTAAGCTATACTATACGAAAAATTAACTTTTAAGTAAACTTAAGTTCAGACAATCCCTGCTTGGCTGTATGAGCTTTTGTTAACAATACTTAATTTCTCTTATGCTTTAGCTTAACTGCTCTGCTTATTACACTGACTTTCACGCACACTTATTTGCACGGGCAGAAAGAATATAGTCAAAACAATATTTTTAAATAAATTTCGTGAAGTTTGAAGCTAAACTTTTTAAAATATTAGCTTTCGACTAAACAAATTTCACATAACAACACTCGTCCGGCTAATTAAAATATAATTAATTTGCATAAACTTGACGGGACACAATACACCAAATCGTAGTTTCATTTAGGCCCACATGCAAATTAGTTTCCTATCCAGTTTGGGCCCCTATGCAAATTACATCGTGTCTATTAAAGCATAACGGCAAGATAACATAGGCTGGGACTGGGTTTTTTCATGTTTTGAGTTCATTATTTTTAGACACTACGTTTAGGATTATTGTCAAGGATAATCGATAAGCAAATTTTATCCTTATAGAATACCTAAACATTAAAAAGTTTCTGAAATCAGAAATGTTATGTTTACTACGGCTGCTCAGCCTCATGTTATAAATGAACTACGTTTTATCCCGACTCAGATTGTATGCGCACTCGAAACTCCGATTTCGTCTATTAGCGCATTCTCGTACCCAGATCCACGCGCTGATGCGTGAAGTGGCTCTGGGAATCTCTGGAAATATGAGAAAAAATCAAGTTGTTTTCTACCTGTAGCCGTTCAGTGTAGCGTGCAATCGAGACCTGTAGTTCTGTTTTTTTTAGGAAAGCGGGTTGCAACAGAGTGATTCTTTGAAGGTTTGGCATTTTTGGCATTTGCACAAAATAAGAATTTCACAATGTACACTCTGTTTGCCATAAACGTACGTTTGATATAATTACTTTTACTCTAGACTCCATCTTCTGAACCGAATCTCCGCTTTCTTGCCTAAACATATTCTACTCCGCATATACAAACAAACTATCCTGCCAATCCTGGATTATTGCTCGACTGTATGGCACGACTGTGGATCCACCCTTACGAGTCAAGTTGAAAAGGTTCAAAATCGCGCTATGAGAATTATTTTAAACCAGGGAAGACGTAAATGCACACAGGAAATGAGAGAAGAACTTCAACTTTTATCCTTATACAACAGACGACGTTTTTTAAGATTTATAACAATTTTTAAAATTTTATACATTTTGGAATGTCCAGATCAGTGTAAGGGTATATTCAAATTTAGAAGTACCTTGGTAGAAAGGGAACTAAGGGACAAAACACTTTTAGACCTACCAATGGTAAGAACTAAAACTGGACAAACAATGTTTAGGTACGCAGGAGCAAAAGATTGGAACTCACTGCCGAATTATGTCAGAGAAATCACTTCGATTTATTGTTTTAAACAAACACTTTTTAATTATCTTTCAGAACTTGACAGTAGTAATCATATTTGTAGTCTATAGAGTTTTTACCTTTTTTTAATAGATATTGTAATTTATATTTATTAATCATATATTTATATTTAAAAATCATATAATTATATAGCTAAATATTGTTCATCCTATTAATACCAGCTATATAGCTGAAAGGATTTAACAATTAAAATAAAGTTATTATTATTATTATAATTTGACAAATCTAATAACAGCAATACACCACATTTAAGGTGGCTCCCTACGGTAATTTCAATAGGGGACTGGTGACTAGAAATAGTATCGCTACGCATGCGTAAATAGATTCGAAATTCTATGACCGCGTCGACATAGATGTTAGACCTGTAGACGTTTTCTTCGGTGAATTTTGCTAAAATTTTGTAAATAAGTAGTTTATAAAAAGTTCTAAAGTATATATAATTTAAAAAAAATTTTCATAAGACAGAACTTTTTTAAATCGATAATTTTTATAGCGAAAAATCTGTCCATACAACCCTCTCTGATTTTGTGCATGGATATTCTCCACAACAATATCTATCATCTCAGCAATTTTTAAAAAATTTCACCGAAGCAAACTGAAGACATGCCGCTTCAATTATGCAATATTTGAAAATATACCAAAGTTCCAACGTCATTATTACCATGGTAACAGCAAATAATTGAACTTTTTTATAGATATTTTATATCTGCGATAGTTCTGCTATAGTAAGGTCTACTTAGTATTTATCTAACACATTTTTAAACTTGTGAATAACATTAGATAATGAGCGTATGAAATAGCACGTATTTATTGAAACTATAGCGAGCCACCTTAAATTCGATAATATAATACTATAAACTAATATTTATCATGTTGCGATCGTCTCTCAAAACAACAGCCTTCAATCCCATATTCTTCGTTTCGCCAATTGGTCTTCGATGAGTACGTTTAAAACTGAGTTGACCAAAACAACACTTTCTTCCCAGAGTGGGCTGATGTTCCTCAGAGTCGAACATTTTACAACTAACCATCCCCCAATGCCATGCAATTAATAATAAACATTACAATACAGCACAATATATTTTAGATTAAGTTCTTTAATTAATTCAATAGTTTAACATAGTTTAGTAAATAAGTAATTAAATAGTTAAGCATTTAAACATGCTTGGACCACTACAGTGGAAATATTTTAAAATTTTAGTTTATAATGTTAAAGTTACTTTTTTCCTCTAACGAAGTATGTTATTCAGCACATACACTTTACAATAATGGTTAGAGATACAAACAGTTACTTTAAGCTGCTTAGAACTTCTCAGCTATGGTTAATGGCTAATTTATCACAATTTTACAATTAAATTTGGTATAAATATTATAATTATTAAGTTTAGTATTGAACACGAGATGCGAATATCCGGCACGTGAAATTTATCCTCCGTGTTTTTTGGTTTTTTTCACAGTTAGTTTACGTTTTAAGAACTGAAAGAGAAATTAAAAATAGCAACTTTTTTTAGTATAAGATTAAATAAAGGTGTACGCAGAAACGTTTGCAATGCGGTCTTCTGCCTACCAAATATCCGACAGTTATAAAATGTATGTGTATATATGATTGTGTATATAACGGCAACGGCAACACCACCTACAACACTATCACCTCCAACACCACCATCAACACCACCATCAACACCACCATCAACACCACCATCAACTCCAGCAACACAACAACATCATCATCATCATCATCAACACCAACAAAAACACCATCAATATCACCAACAACAGCATCAACACCAACAAAAACACCATCAATACCACCATCACTACTGTCACCACCACCACCACCAACACCACCACCACCACCACAACAACATCATCATCATTATCATCAACACCAACAACAACACCATCAATACCACCAACAACAGCATCAACGCCAACGAAAACACCATCAATACCACCATCACTACTGCCACCACCACCACCAAACCAACAACACCATCAATACCACGACCACTACTACCACACCACCACCACCATCAACACCAAAACCCTCACCACCACCAACACCAACAACACAATCAATACCACAACCACTACTACAACTACCACCACCACCACCACCACCAAAAACCTCAAAGTAACAAAGATCAAAACTAAGGTAAAAACAAGTAATATTGGGCATTTCACTCGATTTCACTCCAAATCATAAGGTAAAAACAATTACACTATCAAAAGCCATGCAACAAAAAAGCAACAGAAGAACAAAAACAACAACTACTTACACTTGACACAAATCACATGACCGTCGACAGAGAGTACGCATGGCACGTGCGGTAAATGGTTCATTACAGAAACCTTGAGAGGCATATAGTGTGCAGTGTTTATCAACGTCAGCACAATTAACTACAAAAAAACAAAACAAAATAAATATCAATTCATATGATCAACGCGTACACTGCATGTCAGTACAACAGTCACGCTACTCGACTTCGTCTCGTGTCGTACGTTTTTCTTCTTTACACGCTGTAACGTCTTCTGTGATCTATAGGAACTTTAAGATACTAGGACGACGACGGCGGTTAAAAAACAAAATAAATTTTACAATTTCAAAATGTCACGATTAACTGACTATTATATTTAATAGCTGAAGCTAGTTTAATGACTTCCAAAACGCCCCAGTATTGCTAAAATGATTGCAGTGTCCGTATTGCATGAAGTCAATCCCAAGCAACAATTCTCAGCTTTTGGCCGTTGACGTCGTCCTGAAGACGTGAAAATGCTCTAAGTGGCGTTGTATAAAGGATGAGGACGGTGTTGGGATTATTCTTGGGACTAAAAATTATTGATTCTCTTTGCTTTGAAAAAAGAATTATTTTGTTCAAAGGACGTCGTCGTTGAGGTTGACGTCGTAGATCTTAAAGACCCTATTACAGTACACACAACCGAAAAATTACCCTGCGAGCAGAGCCTTCTTTTCCTTATTTCTTCGCTGAGAGAGAGGAAGAAAAGTAGGCTCTGCTGTATTCGTGACTGGTTCCATTGCGCATGCATGTCAGTTGCTTGGTTACAATCTCGAACCCAGTCCCAATCAGAGCAGAAAACAAAACGAGAATGGGTCTTAAACGGGTTACTTCGTCCTAAATCTTGGACGAAGCCAAACACGAATACAGCAGAGCTTACTTTTCTTCCTCTCTCTCAGCGAAGAAATAAGGAAAAGAAGGCTCTGCTCGCAGGGTACCGAAAAATGAAATATATTTGTTAAATATGTCACTTACCATTGACGTTAGATGAAACGGAACGCGAGTCGTAACCAGATAATTTCTGCCATGGGTTATAGTCGGCATTCTTCCACGAACCACCGGTGTAATACTGATCCTTGTATTTGTACTCGGGGAATACGTCCGGCAACCTCTCCATTGCATTCTTGGCCGAGGGATGTGTTTTCCTCACAAACTGCCTGGCTCTTTCGTGGAACGTTTTCAAAGACTTCAGAGGTTTCAAGGCCATCCTCGGTTCAGGTGCTTCGGGTGAATCGGATCGCACATAATTCGGACAGAATTTGCAGTAGATATGGAGACCTAAAGACAAAAAAAGAACGCGTTCATGGTAATATGAAACTTTATTATATGGCAGCAGCGCTGAGAGGTCCGAATACGGAAATCCTGAAATTTGATTGGTTCCCGTATCCGCCCGCTCAGAGCGGAATCTGCCGTTCGGGATGTCAGTATATGCAACAAGATGGACTATAATTTCAGAACTACTTGCATTGTTGAAATATATCGTGCAGGTAGGTTGTTGATGTATAGTTCGAGTTTCCGCGTTTTGTGAAAGTTTTTAAAATGTCCAAAACGTTCATAACATTGTTCGTAATAATATAACATTTACTTCTCACAAGTATTAGAATTTCAGATGATTTCTTATTCAACTACTTAACGTACGATCTTGAGCAACATGTCAAACAAAAGCAATTGAAAAAATACTATTTGGGGTAGAAAGTTCAGGATTCTAGCTCAACGGAAAGTACTTTAAAAATGGGAAAATGTCTGCCATTTTCGTTTAGTTCGCAAGAAAGATGGGTCGAGTTTTCACAGAACATTCACAACATTTATGGTCATATAATAAACTACTTATTGACCTCGCCTCAACTCGCTGCGCTCGTCTCGGTCCGTACTAAAAAAACATCGGTCCGATATTTCACTAGTACAGACCTCACGCTCGGTCAATAAGTAGTTAATACAAACTATACATAACAAGTGTGAATTCACAAGCAACAGAATAAGCACAATGAATTAGATACCCTTACCTCTCTTACATGGAGCACAGAACTGTTTCACAGAATTCGAAGGCGACGCTAAAAAAAAAATATATATATAACAATTTAGACTAGTCCTCTTCTCTCTCAATAAGTCCTTTTAATAACGTCACAGTACTCAAGAAGCAAGAAAAGACTAGTGAAAAATGATGCAAAATTATCCTACGTGCTCCTGGGTCCCGTGTAAACGGAAGGCAGAATCGTAGACATTCGAGTACAGTTCCGATTTCGTCCGGTACCGTGTAAACGGAGCCTAAGAGGTTATGCTGACGTCGCTTGCGAGATTGGGGAACTGGCTACTGGACAATTTTAAAGGCGATTTCACCAGGCCACGCAGTAAAGTCAAAAGCTGCGGCTTAAAATACAGACCGAAACCCTCGAATTTAATAATTGTTTTATTATATATTCTAACTAGCATATGAAAGTGAGTTATCCAGCCAACCGAGTTCCTCGGCACATGACGAGTTCCCGGTCGGTAGAACGCAAGTACAGTGTTTCTCCCAGTGTTTCTCCCCCGCAGTGTTTAGACAATGGCAACTGGCAAGAACCCAGCACTGGCAACGGGGATCTCGGCAAGGCGAGATGAACATTTCACCATTAAACACATTTTCCCAGATAACTGGACATGCCGGGATGAATTTTCTATATTTGTTACTTTATGTCACTTTCGTTGATGATAATCATCTTAATACCACAACCTGTTAGGTAACTGGCTTTTACTGTGTATAAAACAGAACGTAAAGTTGATACTGGGAAACTGGGCTGACCAGATAACTCGCCTCCATATAAACAGGCCCTAACGTAAGCGAAAAACAACAGACTATACCTTGAGTGGAAGTTTGAATGGCAGACACAATTGGTGAGACGGTTATTCTTAAAGGTCTGACTTTCGTTGGGTTTATTAAAAACAAATGGCGATCAGCTGGTTGTGAAACAAGTGGAGACAGATCAGCCTTAGGATTCATGTTCACAACAAACGATTCCACTCCTTCGCTTTTTATGCCAGACGAAACTTGGTTGATTTTTGGAACCGTCCCGCTGTTGGTAACAGTAATCAGAAACTTTGAAGATTCAGGACGAGCAGACGCGCCAAATAGAATTTCATGTGCCAATACAAGACCGTGATAAAGTGCTTCAGGGTTTCTTTGACCAGGCGGTGGGTAGCGGATGACCTTCAAGGCCTTACGCAGATGCTGTATCGTCGGGAATTCCGTGAAATCAAAGATCAAATTCGCATCCTTGTCGTCAAATATTATAAGGGCGATGCGGGATCCAGGAAGTAAGAATTTCTTCGATATCCATTTCACAAATCGTATCAGATATCGGAAGTATGATTTTTTAACGCCCGAAGATCCATCAATAATAAAGCCAATGTCAGTTCCATCTAAAATGTAAATGCAAATAGGATAGTAGGTGCGTACTTCTTTACGTAATATTATTTAAACAACTAAAAAGTTCTTGACAGATTCACGGGTACTTACGTCTTATTCCACCAGGTACTGGTCCGCCTGGTCCACCTGGACCTCCAGGACCACCTGGACCTCCTGGTCCTCCAGCACCACCTGGACCACCCGGTTCCCCTGGTCCACCAGGAGGAGTAGGTCCATTAGGCCCACCAGGTCCACCTGGTCCACCAGGGCCTCCTGGTCCACCTGGGCCTCCTGGGGAAAGTGGTCCCTCAGGTCCACCAGGTCCACCGGGACCACCTGGTCCACCTGGACCACCTGGCCCTCCGGGACCCTTTGGCCCACCAGGAGTACCAGGCCCTCCAGGAGGAGTTGGACCGCCAGGCCCACCCGGACCTCCTATTCCTCCTGGTCCTCCGGGTCCACCAGGTCCTCCAGGACCCAGTATACCACCTGGCTGACCAGGTCCACATGCCTCTCCTGCTGGACCTCCAGGTCCCCCTGGCCCACCAGGACCACATTTTCCTCCAGGTCCACCTGGACCACCAGGACCACCGGGTCCTCCAGGACCATTAATCCCACCAGGAGTACCAGGACCACCAGGTCCACCAGGACCACCTGGAGCATTAGGTCCACCAGGTAAACCAGGTGGTGGAATAGGTTGTGTTTGTGGTCTCACGGCACCAGGTGGCGTAGGTACACCAGGCCCTCCAGGACCACCGGGTCCTCCAGGACCACCAGGACCCTTAGGTCCACCAGGCCCTGCAGGCCCACCTGGTCCTCCTGGGCCATTAGGTCCGCCAGGACCTTCAGGTTGTCCTGGTTGACCAGGCACGTTTGGAACATTAGGTCCACCAGGTCCACCTGGTCCACCAAGGCCTCCGGGTCCACCTGGGCCACCAGGACCCCCAGGGCCATTAGGACCTCCAGGTTCACCATCACCACCAGGTGGCTTGGGTCCTCCAGGACCACCAGGGCCATTGGGTCCTCCTGGCCCGTTAGGACCACCTGGACCACCAGGTGTAAGAGGACCTCCTGGACCACCAATTCCACCTGGGCCTTGAGGCCCGCCTGGGCCACCAGGTCCACCTGGACTATTTGGACTTCCAGGCTGACCTGGACCAGATGGTCTAACCGGTCCTCCTATTCCACCAGGCCCTTTAGGTCCACCTGGACCTCCGACACCTCCTGGACCTCCAGGTCCACCTGGTCCACCAGGGCCACCAATTCCACCAGGTTGTCCAGGTCCTCCAGGTGGGGTGGGTCCTTTTGGCCCACCAGGACCTCCAGGTCCACCAGGTCCATTTGGCCCACCTGGACCATAAGGTCCACCTGGTCCAAATGGACCACCTGGTCCTCCTGGCATATTAGGCCCACCAGGACCGCCTGGTCCATCAGGACCTCCAGGTCCACCAGGACCACCAGGGCCACCAGGTCCTTCAGGTCCACCAGGACCTTTAGGACCTCCAGGCTCTCCTGGGCCATGATTAGATTGAGGACCACCAGGTCCACCTGGACCTCCCAAACCTCCTGGGCCACCTGGACCTCCAGGACCACCAGGACCACTAGGACCACCAGCTTCCCTTGGTCCACCAGGTGGCGTTGGTCCACCTGGACCACCAGGACCCTGAGGACCTCCTGGCCCTTTAGGCCCTCCTGGTCCACCAGGCATCAATGGACCTTCTGGACCTCCAGGACCACCAGGACCTTTGGGTCCACCAGGACCACCAGGACCACCAGGACCATTAGGATTTCCAGGATTTCCCGGACCAGAAGGAACTGTGGGCCCTCCAGGGCCACCAGGACCCTTTGGTCCACCAGGTCCAGCTAATCCACCTGGTCCACCAGGTCCAAGGGGTCCACCTGGACCACCAGGTCCACCGGGTTCACCAGGCTTTCCAGGAGGTGTTGGTCCATTAGGTCCTCCAGGTCCATTAGGTCCTCCAGGGCCGTCAGGACCACCTGGACCATTAGGTCCACCAGGTCCGTTGGGTCCCTTAGGACCACCAGGCATATTTGGTCCACCAGGTCCACCTGGACCAGCTGGTCCACCTTGTCCACCAGGTCCACCAGGTCCACCAGGACCCTCTGGCCCACCAGGACCCTTAGGTCCGCCAGGTTCACCAGGTCCATGATTTGTCGAAGGTCCACCAGGTCCACCTGGACCACCTAAACCTCCCGGACCACCTGGGCCACCAGGTCCTCCTGGACCTTGTGGACCACCAGGTTCACCTGGCCCACCAGGTGGTGTTTTGCCATTTGGTCCACCAGGCCCATTTGGACCACCAGGCCCACTTGGACCTCCAGGACCACTTGGAGTCAATGGTCCCTTTGGACCACCAGGACCTCCTGGGCCTTTAGGTCCACCAGGTCCGTTTGGCCCTCCTGGGCCATTAGGTTGTCCAGGTTGTCCTGGGCCAGATGGAACTTCTGGGCCTCCAGGTCCACCAGGACCTTTAGGTCCTCCAGGACCACCTTTACCTCCAGGACCACCAGGGCCAAGGGGTCCTCCAGGACCACCTGGTCCACCAGATTCTCCAGGGCCACCAGGTGGAGTTGCTCCACCTGGACCACCAGGTCCACCAGGCCCACCGGGACCTTTTGGTCCACCAGGCCCATTGGGCCCACCAGGTCCATTTGGACCACCAGGACCACCAGGCATGTTTGGTCCACCAGGACCACCTGGTCCATCTGGTCCCCCTGGTCCTCCAGGTCCTCTTGGTCCACCAGGGCCTTCTGGTCCTCCTGGACCTTTAGGTCCACCCGGGTCTCCAGGACCATGAGTTGTCTGAGGTCCACCAGGTCCACCTGGTCCACCAGGCCCACCTGGTCCACCAGGTCCTCCAGGTCCACCTGGACCCTTTGGCCCACCAGGTTCGCCTGGTCCACCAGGCGGTGTTGGTCCATTAGGTCCCCCAGGGCCATTTGGTCCACCTGGCCCTTTAGGTCCTCCAGGACCCCCTGGGCTTAATGGTCCCTGTGGTCCACCAGGACCGCCAGGACCATTTGGTCCACCAGGCCCATTAGGTCCGCCAGGGCCATTGGGATTTCCAGGCTGTCCTGGACCAGATGGCGTTGCAGGGCCTTCTGGTCCACCAGGTCCTTTAGGTCCACCAGGCCCCCCTTCACCACCTGGACCACCAGGTCCGACGGGGCCTCCAGGTCCTCCTGGTCCACCAGGCTTTCCAGGACCACCAGGAGGTGTTGCTCCATTAGGTCCACCAGGTCCATTAGGTCCACCTGGACCATTCGGCCCACCTGGGCCATTTGGCCCCCCCGGACCATTAGGTCCACCGGGACCAGATGGCCCACCAGGACCACCTGGTGCATTAGGACTACCTGGTAAGGACGGAGTACTTGGGCTACCAGGTACTGTTCCGGGTTTACCAAAAACAGGTCCAACAGGTCCACCTCGCCCACCAGGTCCACCTGGACCCCCAGGGCCTTGTGGCCCACCAGGCCCACCAGGCCCTCCTGGTCCACCAGGACCCCCTGGTCCTCCGGGTCCCTTAGGCCCACCTGGATCTCCAGGTCCATGATTTGTCGGAGGACCACCAGGTCCTCCTACACCTCCAGGCCCACCTGGACCACCAGGACCACCAGGACCTCCCGGGCCCTTTGGCCCACCAGGTTCACCTGGTCCACCAGATGGTGAAGGTCCATTTGGTCCACCAGGTCCATTTGGTCCACCTGGTCCATTAGGTCCACCAGGTCCACCAGGCGTTAATGGTCCCTGCGGTCCCCCAGGACCTCCAGGACCATTAGGACCTCCAGGTCCATTCGGTCCACCAGGTCCATTAGGGTTTCCAGGCTGTCCTGGACCAGAAGGTGACTTAGGACCTCCTGATCCCCCAGGTCCTTTCGGTCCACCTGGACCACCTTCACCACCAGGTCCACCAGGTCCAAGAGGACCTCCAGGTCCTCCTGGTCCGCTAGGTTTTCCAGGCCCTCCAGGAAGCGCTGGTCCATTAGGTCCTCCAGGTCCATTAGGTCCTCCCGGACCATTTGGTCCACCTGGTCCATTGGGTCCTCCAGGTCCACTAGGCCCACCAGGTCCACCAGGAGTGTTTGGGCTGCCAGGACCGCCTGGCCCATCTGGCCCGCCAGGACCACCTGGTCCTCCAGGTCCACCGGGGCCTTCTGGTCCTCCTGGACCTTTAGGTCCACCTGGATCACCAGGTCCATGAGTTGTTTGAGGACCACCAGGTCCACCTGGGCCTCCCAGACCTCCTGGGCCACCTGGACCTCCAGGACCACCAGGACCACTAGGACCACCAGCTTCCCCTGGTCCACCAGGTGGCGTTGGTCCACCTGGACCACCAGGTCCTTGAGGACCTCCTGGCCCTTTAGGCCCTCCTGGTCCACCAGGCATCAATGGACCTTCTGGCCCTCCAGGACCACCAGGACCTTTGGGTCCACCAGGACCACTAGGACCACCAGGACCGTTAGGATTTCCAGGATTTCCCGGACCAGAAGGAACTGTGGGCCCTCCAGGGCCACCAGGACCCTTTGGTCCACCAGGTCCAGCTAATCCACCTGGACCACCAGGTCCAAGGGGTCCACCTGGACCACCAGGTCCACCGGGTTCACCAGGCTTTCCAGGAGGTGTTGGTCCATTAGGTCCTCCAGGTCCATTAGGTCCTCCAGGGCCGTCAGGACCACCTGGACCATTAGGTCCACCAGGTCCGTTGGGTCCCTTAGGTCCACCAGGCATATTTGGTCCACCAGGTCCCCCTGGACCAGCCGGTCCACCTTGTCCACCAGGTCCACCAGGTCCACCAGGACCCTCTGGCCCACCAGGACCCTTAGGTCCGCCAGGTTCACCAGGTCCATGATTTGTCGGAGGTCCACCAGGTCCACCTGGACCACCTAAACCTCCCGGACCACCTGGGCCACCAGGTCCTCCTGGACCTTGTGGACCACCAGGTTCACCTGGCCCACCAGGTGGTGTTTTGCCATTTGGTCCACCAGGCCCATTTGGACCACCAGGCCCACTTGGACCTCCAGGACCACCTGGAGTCAATGGTCCCGTTGGACCACCAGGACCTCCTGGGCCTTTAGGTCCACCAGGTCCGTTTGGTCCTCCTGGGCCATTAGGTTGTCCAGGTTGTCCTGGGCCAGACGGAACTTCTGGGCCTCCAGGTCCACCAGGACCTTTAGGTCCTCCAGGACCACCTTTACCTCCAGGACCACCAGGGCCAAGGGGTCCCCCAGGACCACCTGGTCCACCAGATTGTCCAGGGCCACCAGGTGGAGTTGCTCCACCTGCACCACCAGGTCCACCAGGCCCACCGGGACCTTTTGGTCCACCAGGGCCATTGGGCCCACCAGGTCCATTTGGACCACCAGGACCACCAGGCATGTTTGGTCCACCAGGACCACCTGGTCCATCTGGTCCCCCTGGTCCTCCAGGTCCTCTTGGTCCACCAGGGCCTTCTGGTCCTCCTGGACCTTTAGGTCCACCTGGCTCTCCAGGACCATGAGTTGTCTGGGGTCCACCAGGTCCACCTGGTCCACCAGGCCCACCTGGTCCACCAGGTCCTCCAGGTCCACCTGGACCCTTTGGCCCACCAGGTTCGCCTGGTCCACCAGGCGGTGTTGGTCCATTAGGTCCCCCAGGGCCATTTGGACCACCTGGCCCATTAGGTCCTCCAGGACCCCCTGGGCTTAATGGTCCCTGTGGTCCACCAGGACCACCAGGACCATTTGGTCCACCAGGCCCATTAGGTCCGCCAGGGCCATTGGGATTTCCAGGCTGTCCTGGACCAGATGGCGTTGCAGGGCCTTCTGGTCCACCAGGTCCTTTAGGTCCACCAGGCCCCCCTTCACCACCTGGACCACCAGGTCCGACGGGGCCTCCAGGTCCTCCTGGTCCACCAGGCTTTCCAGGACCACCAGGAGGTGTTGCTCCATTAGGTCCACCAGGTCCATTAGGTCCACCTGGACCATTCGGCCCACCTGGGCCATTTGGCCCCCCGGGACCATTTGGCCCACCGGGACCAGATGGCCCACCAGGACCACCTGGTGCATTAGGACTACCTGGTAAGGACGGAGTAGTTGGGCTACCTCCACCTGGCCCGCCAGGCCCACCTGGACCGCCAGGGCCTTGAGGGCCACCAGGCCCACCAGGCCCTCCTGGTCCACCAGGACCCTCTGGTCCTCCGGGTCCCTTAGGTCCGCCAGGTTCACCAGGTCCATGATTTGTCGAAGGTCCACCAGGTCCACCTGGACCACCTAAACCTCCCGGACCACCTGGGCCACCAGGTCCTCCTGGACCTTGTGGACCACCAGGTTCACCTGGACCACCAGGTGGTGTTTTGCCATTGGGTCCACCAGGCCCATTTGGACCACCAGGCCCACTTGGACCTCCAGGACCACTTGGAGTCAATGGTCCCTTTGGACCACCAGGACCTCCTGGGCCTTTAGGTCCACCAGGTCCATTTGGTCCTCCTGGACCATTAGGTTGTCCAGGTTGTCCTGGGCCAGATGGAACTTCTGGCCCTCCAGGTCCACCAGGACCTTTAGGTCCTCCAGGACCACCTTTACCTCCAGGACCACCAGGGCCAAGGGGTCCCCCAGGACCACCTGGTCCACCAGATTGTCCAGGGCCACCAGGAGGGGTTGCTCCACCTGGACCACCAGGCCCACCAGGCCCACCGGGACCTTTTGGTCCACCAGGCCCATTGGGCCCACCAGGTCCATTTGGACCACCAGGACCACCAGGCATGTTTGGTCCACCAGGACCACCTGGTCCATCTGGTCCCCCTGGTCCTCCAGGCCCTCCTGGTCCACCAGGACCCTCCGGTCCTCCGGGTCCCTTAGGTCCGCCAGGTTCACCAGGTCCATGATTTGTCGGAGGTCCGCCAGGTCCACCTGGACCACCTAAACCTCCCGGACCACCTGGGCCACCAGGTCCTCCTGGACCTTGTGGACCACCAGGTTCACCTGGACCACCAGGTGGTGTTTTGCCATTTGGTCCACCAGGCCCATTTGGACCACCAGGCCCACTTGGACCTCCAGGACCACTTGGAGTCAATGGTCCCTTTGGACCACCAGGACCTCCTGGGCCTTTAGGTCCACCAGGTCCGTTTGGTCCTCCTGGGCCATTAGGTTGTGCAGGTTGTCCAGGGCCAGATGGAACCTCTGGCCCTCCAGGTCCACCAGGACCTTTAGGTCCTCCAGGACCACCTTTACCTCCAGGACCACCAGGGCCAAGGGGTCCCCCAGGACCACCCGGTCCACCAGATTGTCCAGGGCCACCAGGAGGAGTTGCTCCACCTGGACCACCAGGTCCACCAGGCCCACCGGGACCTTTTGGTCCACCAGGCCCATTGGGCCCACCAGGTCCATTTGGACCACCAGGACCACCAGGCATGTTTGGTCCACCAGGACCACCTGGTCCATCTGGTCCCCCTGGTCCTCCAGGCCCTCCTGGTCCACCAGGACCCTCTGGTCCTCCGGGTCCTTTAGGTCCGCCAGGTTCACCAGGACCATGAGTTGTCTGAGGTCCACCAGGTCCACCTGGTCCACCAGGCCCACCAGGTCCACCAGGTCCTCCAGGTCCACCTGGACCCTTTGGCCCACCAGGTTCGCCTGGTCCACCAGGTTCGCCTGGTCCACCAGGCGGTGTTGGTCCATTAGGTCCCCCCGGGCCATTTGGTCCACCTGGCCCATTAGGTCCTCCAGGACCCCCTGGGCTTAATGGTCCCTGTGGTCCACCAGGACCACCAGGACCATTTGGTCCACCAGGCCCATTAGGTCCGCCAGGGCCATTGGGATTTCCAGGCTGTCCTGGACCAGATGGCGTAGCAGGGCCTTCTGGTCCACCAGGTCCTTTAGGTCCACCAGGCCCCCCTTCACCACCTGGACCACCAGGTCCGACGGGGCCTCCAGGCCCTCCTGGTCCACCAGGCTTTCCAGGACCACCAGGAGGTGTTGCTCCATTAGGTCCACCAGGTCCATTAGGTCCACCTGGACCATTCGGCCCACCTGGGCCATTTGGCCCCCCGGGACCATTTGGCCCACCAGGACCAGATGGCCCACCAGGCCCACCGGGACCTTTTGGTCCACCAGGCCCATTGAGCCCACCAGGTCCATTTGGACCACCAGGACCACCAGGCATGTTTGGTCCACCAGGACCACCTGGTCCATCTGGTCCCCCTGGTCCTCCAGGCCCTCCTGGTCCACCAGGACCCTCTGGTCCTCCGGGTCCTTTAGGTCCGCCAGGTTCACCAGGTCCATGATTTGTCGGAGGTCCGCGAGGTCCACCTGGACCACCTAAACCTCCCGGACCACCTGGGCCACCAGGTCCTCCTGGACCTTGTGGACCACCAGGTTCACCTGGACCACCAGGTGGTGTTTTGCCATTTGGTCCACCAGGCCCTTTTAGACCACCAGGCCCACCTGGACCTCCAGGACCACTTGGAGTCAATGGTCCCTTTGGACCACCAGGACCTCCTGGGCCTTTAGGTCCACCAGGTCCGTTTGGTCCTCCTGGGCCATTAGGTTGTCCAGGTTGTCCTGGGCCAGATGGAACTTCTGGGCCTCCAGGTCCACCAGGACCTTTAGGTCCTCCAGGACCACCTTTACCTCCAGGACCACCAGGGCCAAGGGGTCCCCCAGGACCACCTGGTCCACCAGATTGTCCAGGGCCACCAGGTGGAGTTGCTCCACCTGGACCACCAGGTCCACCAGGCCCACCGGGACCTTTTGGTCCACCAGGGCCATTGGGCCCACCAGGTCCATTTGGACCACCAGGACCACCAGGCATGTTTGGTCCACCAGGACCACCTGGTCCATCTGGTCCCCCTGGTCCTCCAGGTCCTCTTGGTCCACCAGGGCCTTCTGGTCCTCCTGGACCTTTAGGTCCACCTGGCTCTCCAGGACCATGAGTTGTCTGGGGTCCACCAGGTCCACCTGGTCCACCAGGCCCACCTGGTCCACCAGGTCCTCCAGGTCCACCTGGACCCTTTGGCCCACCAGGTTCGCCTGGTCCACCAGGCGGTGTTGGTCCATTAGGTCCCCCAGGGCCATTTGGTCCACCTGGCCCATTAGGTCCTCCAGGACCCCCTGGGCTTAATGGTCCCTGTGGTCCACCAGGACCACCAGGACCATTTGGTCCACCAGGCCCATTAGGTCCGCCAGGGCCATTGGGGTTTCCAGGCTGTCCTGGACCAGATGGCGTTGCAGGGCCTTCTGGTCCACCAGGTCCTTTAGGTCCACCAGGCCCCCCTTCACCACCTGGACCACCAGGTCCAACGGGGCCTCCAGGTCCGCCTGGTCCACCAGGCTTTCCAGGACCACCAGGAGGTGTTGCTCCATTAGGTCCACCAGGTCCATTAGGTCCACCTGGACCATTCGGCCCACCTGGGCCATTAGGCCCCCCGGGACCATTTGGCCCACCGGGACCAGATGGCCCACCAGGACCACCTGGTGCGTTAGGACTACCTGGTAAGGACGGAGTAGTTGGGCTACCTCCACCTGGCCCGCCAGGTCCACCTGGACCCCCAGGGCCTTGAGGGCCACCAGGCCCACCAGGCCCTCCTGGTCCACCAGGACCCTCTGGTCCTCCGGGTCCCTTAGGCCCACCTGGATCACCAGGTCCATGATTTGTCGGAGAACCACCAGGTCCTCCTACACCTCCAGGCCCACCTGGACCACCAGGACCACCAGGACCTCCCGGGCCCTTTGGTCCACCAGGTCCATTTGGTCCACCTGGGCTATTTGGTCCACCTGGTCCATTAGGTCCTCCAGGTCCACCGGGCATTAATGGTCCCCGTGGTCCCCCAGGCCCTCCAGGACCATTAGGACCTCCAGGTCCATTCGGTCCACCAGGTCCATTAGGATTTCCAGGCTGTCCTGGACCAGAAGGTGACTTAGGACCTCCTGGTCCCCCAGGTCCTTTCGGTCCACCTGGACCACCTTCACCACCAGGTCCACCAGGTCCAAGAGGACCTCCAGGTCCTCCTGGTCCGCCAGGTTTTCCAGGCCCTCCAGGAGGCGTTGGTCCATTAGGTCCTCCAGGTCCATTAGGTCCCCCCGGACCATTTGGCCCACCTGGCCCATTGGGTCCCCCAGGTCCATTAGGTCCACCAGGTCCACCAGGAGTGTTTGGGCTACCAGGACCCCCTGGCCCATCTGGGCCGCCAGGTCCACCTGGTCCTCCAGGTCCACCCGGCCCTTCTGGCCCTCCTGGACCTTTAGGTCCACCTGGATCACCAGGTCCATGAGTTGTTTGAGGACCTCCAGGTCCACCGGGTCCACCAAGTCCACCAGGCCCACCAGGTCCACCTGGTCCACCTGGACCCTTTGGTCCACCAGGTTGACCTGGTCCACCAGGTGGAGTGGGTCCACTTGGTCCACCAGGTCCACTAGGACCACCTGGTCCATTTGGACCTCCAGGACCACCAGGCGTTAATGGTCCTTCTGGACCACCAGGACCTCCAGGACCATTTGGACCACCAGGTCCATTTGGCCCACCAGGGCCATTAGGATTTCCAGGCTGTCCTGGACCAGATGGCGTTCCAGGGCCTTCTGGCCCACCAGGTCCTTTAGGTCCTCCGGGACCGCCTTCACCACCAGGCCCACCAGGTCCAAGAGGACCCCCAGGTCCTCCAGGTCCACCAGGCTTACCAGGTCCTCCAGGTGGGGTTGGACCATTAGGTCCACCGGGTCCATTTGGTCCACCAGGACCATTTGGCCCACCTGGGCCATTGGGTCCCCCAGGTCCATTAGGTCCACCAGGTCCACCAGGAGTATTTGGGCTGCCAGGACCCCCAGGCCCATCTGGCCCACCGGGGCCACCTGGTCCTCCTGGTCCACCAGGTCCTTCTGGTCCGCCTGGACCTTTTGGTCCACCTGGATCACCAGGACCTTTATTTGTCTGAGGCCCGCCAGGTCCACCTGGACCACCAGGTCCACCTGGGCCTCCTGGCCCACCGGGTCCACCTGGACCCTTTGGTCCACCAGGTCCACCTGGTCCACCTGGTGGTGTTTGGCTGTTGGGTCCACCAGGTCCATTTGGTCCACCTGGTCCATTAGGTCCTCCAGGTCCACCAGGCATTAATGGTCCCTGTGGTCCACCAGGACCTCCAGGCCCTTTTGGTCCACCAGGTCCTTTTGGCCCACCAGGGCCATTGGGATTTCCAGGCTGTCCTGGACCAGACGGCGTTGCAGGGCCCTCTGGTCCACCAGGTCCTTTTGGTCCACCAGGCCCCCCTTCACCACCTGGACCACCAGGTCCGAGGGGGCCTCCAGGTCCTCCTGGTCCACCAGGCTTTCCAGGACCACCAGGAGGTGTTGGTCCATTTGGTCCACCAGGACCACCAGGACCACCAGGGCCAAGAGGGCCACCAGGACCCTGAGGGCTACCTGGGCCATTTGGGCCACGAGGTCCACCAGGTCCATCAGGCCCACCAGGACCACCAGGACTACCTGGTGCATTAGGACTACCTGGTAAAGATGGAGTAATTGGGCTACCAGGTACTGTTCCAGGTTTACCAAAAATAGGTCCAACAGGTCCACCTGGCCCACCAGGTCCACCTTGCCCCCCAGGGCCTTGAGGGCCACCAGGCCCACCAGGCCCTCCTGGTCCACCAGGACCCTCTGGTCCTCCGGGTCCCTTAGGGCCACCTGGATCACCAGGTCCATGATTTGTCGGAGGACCACCAGGTCCTCCTACACCTCCAGGCCCACCTGGACCACCAGGACCACCAGGACCTCCCGGGCCCTTTGGCCCACCAGGTTCACCTGGTCCACCAGGTGGTGAAGGTCCATTTGGTCCACCAGGTCCATTTGGTCCACCTGGTCCATTAGGTCCTCCAGGTCCACCAGGCGTTAATGGTCCCTGTGGTCCCCCAGGACCTCCAGGACCATTAGGACCTCCAGGTCCATTCGGTCCACCAGGTCCATTAGGATTTCCAGGCTGTCCTGGACCAGAAGGTGACTTAGGACCTCTTGGTCCCCCAGGTCCTTTCGGTCCACCTGGACCACCTTCACCACCAGGTCCACCAGGTCCAAGAGGACCTCCAAGTCCCCCTGGTCCGCCAGGTTTCCCAGGCCCTCCAGGGGGCGTTGGTCCATTAGGTCCTCCAGGTCCATTAGGTGCCCCCGGACCATTTGGTCCACCTGGCCCATTGGGTCCCCCAGGTCCATCAGGTCCACCAGGTCCACCAGGAGTGTTTGGGCTGCCAGGACCCCCTGGCCCATCTGGACCACCAGGTCCACCTGGTCCTCCAGGTCCACCAGGGCCTTCTGGCCCTCCTGGACCTTTAGGTCCACCTGGATCACCAGGTCCATGAGTTGTTTGAGGACCTCCAGGTCCACCGGGTCCACCAAGTCCACCAGGGCCACCAGGTCCACCTGGTCCACCTGGACCCTTTGGTCCACCAGGTTGACCTGGTCCCCCAGGTGGAGTGGGTCCACTTGGTCCACCAGGTCCATTTGGACCACCTGGTCCACTTGGACCTCCAGGACCACCAGGCGTTAATGGTCCTTCTGGGCCACCAGGACCTCCAGGACCATTTGGCCCACCAGGTCCATTTGGCCCACCAGGGCCATTAGGATTTCCAGGCTGTCCTGGACCAGATGGCGTCGCAGGGCCTTCTGGCCCACCAGGTCCTTTAGGTCCTCCTGGACCGCCTTCACCACCAGGTCCACCAGGTCCAAGAGGACCTCCAGGTCCTCCAGGTCCACCAGGCTTACCAGGTCCTCCAGGAGGTGTTGGACCATTAGGTCCACCAGGTCCATTTGGTCCACCAGGACCATTTGGCCCACCTGGGCCATTGGGTCCCCCAGGTCCATTAGGTCCACCAGGTCCACCAGGAGTATTTGGGCTGCCAGGACCCCCAGGCCCATCTGGCCCACCGGGGCCACCTGGTCCTCCTGGTCCACCAGGACCTTCTGGTCCGCCTGGACCTTTTGGTCCACCTGGATCACCAGGACCTTTATTTGTCTGAGGCCCGCCAGGTCCACCTGGACCACCAGGTCCACCTGGGCCACCTGGCCCACCTGGTCCACCTGGACCCTTTGGTCCACCAGGTCCACCAGGTCCACTTGGTGGTGTTTGGCTGTTGGGTCCCCCAGGTCCATTTGGTCCACCTGGTCCATTAGGTCCTCCAGGTCCACCAGGCGTTAATGGTCCCTGTGGTCCACCAGGCCCTCCAGGCCCATTTGGTCCACCAGGTCCATTTGGCCCACCAGGGCCATTGGGATTTCCAGGCTGTCCTGGACCAGATGGCGTTGCAGGGCCTTCTGGCCCACCAGGTCCTTTAAGTCCTCCGGGACCTCCTTCACCACCAGGTCCACCAGGACCAAGAGGACCTCCAGGTCCTCCAGGACCACCAGGTTTCCCAGGACCACCAGGAGGTGTTGGTCCATTTGGTCCACCAGGACCACCAGGACCACCAGGGCCAAGAGGGCCACCAGGACCCTGAGGGCCACCTGGGCCATTTGGGCCGCGAGGTCCACCAGGTCCATCAGGGCCACCAGGACCACCAGGACCACCTGGTCCTTGTGGGGAACCTGGGGTACCAGGTGTTGTGGGTTTTCCTGGAGCTTGTGGTCCAACAGGTTGAGGAGGAGCTGGTGGCCCACCGGCCCCCCCTGGCCCTCCAGGACCACCAGGTCCTCCAGGTCCGCCAGGACCATTTGGCCCGCCAGGTTGTCCTGGACCACCAATGTTTTCAGGTTTTGTCGGAGGTGCGGGTTTTTTGGTGCCAGGAGTTTCTGGTGTTCCTGGTGCGACTGGTCCGCCAGGCCCTAATGGTCCACCAGGACCACCAGTACCCCCAGGCCCTCCTGGGCCACCAGGTTGACCTGGGCCTCCTGGAGGTGTTGAACCACCAGGTCCACCAGGACCTCCTGGGCCACCTGGTCCTCCTGGACCTCCTGGGCCACCAGGCCCACCTGGGCCATTAGTTGAACCAGGTCCATTTGGACCACCTGGTCCACCAGGGCCTCCAGGTCCACCAGGACCATTTGGACCACCAGGTTCTCCAGGAACACCAGGCTTCGTCGGTTTGTTTGGGTTCTTTGGATCACCTGGGCCATTTGGACCACCAGGTCCACCAGGACCTTGTGGACCACCAGGTCCGCCAGGACCTCCAGGTCCCCCAGGTCCAGTAGGTCCTCCAGGTTCTCCAGGTTTACAAGCAGGGCCTTCAGGGCCTCCAGGGCCACCTGGTCCTCCAGGTCCACATGTACCTCCAGGTCCTCCTGGACCACCAGGTCCTCCAGGTCCTCCAGGCCCAGAAATTCCACCAGGCATTTCAGGACCACCAGGTCCTAACGGTCCTCCTGGACCTTTGGTACCACCAGGTTCACCAGGTCCTCCTGGGGGAGTTGGGCCTCCTGGCCCTCCAGGTCCTCCTGGTCCCCCAGGTCCGCCTGGTCCACCAGGTCCTGCAGGACCACCGGGTTGGCCTGGTCCTCCAATTCCGCTAGGTGGATCAATTGGTGCGGGAGGAACAAGTCCTTCAGGGATTGCTAAACAGGAAAATAACAACAATTAGTTGTACTAATTAGAATTTCAAATATGATGTCTTTGAAATCCTAAAATAAGTTAATTCTGACTACAAATAAACAATTTACCCATCTCGTCCCTTTGACGTATTCATTACAAGAGTATACAAGTAATAATCAAAAACTCAATAATAACGCATGAAGGAAAACAAAAGAAATGCTTGTTTAATGAGTGTCACTACATGTGATCATTCGACCAGGATGACAATATGATGTAATATATCAACAACGAGTTTGAGTGTTTCATCAGGGGATCCAAACACGAAATTTACTGTTTTCGAGTGTTTGGATTCCCCTGATGAAACACGAAAAACGAGTTGTTGGTATATTACATCATAATCGTTATAAGATCTGAGATATTCCGTTTGTCTTTAACTAGAGTCTCCGATAAATACGACAGCTCATGGCTTACCTTTATTCAACATTTCGATGACTTTGTCTATGAAATCCATCAACTGACGTGGATCATTGATAAGAAGTTGGTATTCTGGCGAGCTTGTGAATAGATTCATTTGTCCAGTGTCACTGTTTATAGCAACGATAACAGAAATAATGTCGTCCGATACCATTTTCTTAATCACTGCAGTAACATCATCATCAGACCTACCAACCAAAAATGTCACCAACGCTTTCTTGACTCTTTTGTTTTTATTACGTCCAGATATGCCAAAGAGCTGTGAGTATGTAACTATTAAACCAGCGCCTGCGTTATTACCAGCCCCACCGGGAAGTTGAAGTTGGTCGACAGCCGTGTCTAAGTCAATGATCGTCCTGTATTGTCTGAAGTTAAACACCATGTTTCCTTGATCACTGAAGGTAGTCAAACCAACGTGGACACCTTTAATGGATACTGGTAAGACGTGATAGATAGCCTTGATGAACGTCGTAATAAGCTTGAACGTTGCAGGCCCCACGTTGTTGGAGCCATCGACAAGGAACGCAAGATCAAGTTTGACTAAAACAAAGAAAAGTTTTAATTTCAGTTCTGCTCAATAAACCCAAACAAACTAAGAAGCAAACTAACTCACAAATAAATGAATACGCAAATAAATAAATAAATAAATAAATAAATAAATAAATAAATAAATAAATAAATATATAAATAAATAAATAAATAAATAAATAAATAAATAAATAAATAAATAAATAAATAAATAAATAAATAAATAAATAAATAAATAAATAAATAAATAAATAAATAAATAAATAAATAAATAAATAAATAAATAAATAAATAAATAAATAAATAAATAAATAAATAAACAAAATTATATCTTTATTTACCATATTATCGAAGTCTATAAATCAGACAGTTTTAAAACTTAATTTTAAAGTGAATTTTAAGAACCTAATTTTTGAAACAACAAAGTTTGAGAATTTGTTGCTTTAAGTTATTATTTGCATGTAAGTCTAAATATTATTTTAATTAACGTAAAAAATATTTTACAATGTGCAACTTACCAACTGTTTCTCCATCAGGTCCTACAGGTCCAGGTAAAGGTTTACCAATATCTTTTCCAATAGCTGTAATAAACATAACGATGTACATTGTCAATATAGTGCAGTGCAGTGTGATGTGGTATAGTGTATTAGTATAAATACACAGGTGATTATAGAAAATCTCGTGCGATGATTGGTCGAGCTACCTCGGATTAATTCCCGATAATCACCTACAGCGTTTATTCAAAATGGCCGCCAGCCGGTTTGTCAATGACAGAAGAGGAAATTAACAATTTTAAAGAAAACGCTCTTCCTAAAAGTATGAAAATGTGTATTTATACTAAAACAATTATTCGCCTCAGGCTCAGTGAATATCGATGAATAATAACCTCGACTTCGTCTCGGTTATTATACACCGATATTCACCTCGCCTTCGGCGAATAATTGTTAAGTGTGGTATTGTGCGGTATGGTGTGCTGTAATGTGGTGTGGTTTGCCGTGGCATGATGTATAGTGTTGTGTGGTTTGGTTTGGTGTGGCGTAGTGTGACGTGGCATGGTATGGTGTAGTGTGGTGATAGTGATGTATGTGGTGACAGTGGTGTAATGTGGTGCAGTGTAGTGTGGTATGGTGTGGTTTTGTGTGGAGTTGCGTGGTGTTCGTAAACCAATACTAGGCTCAAAACACGTACGTTTCCACAACAAGTCCATTACAATGTAGGAAGTTGTTGGAACAACTTTTCACAAGTCTATTGGAGTCATCACTCTTGTTTACAAGTTGTCAACAACCCGTTACAGACTTGTTAACAGACTGGGGACAACCAGTGCAAATGCGTCCCGCTGACGGCTTGTTAGAACAGCCTTGTGACAACTTGCTTGCATGCATGGAACATCCTGTGCGTACCTACGTGTGTGGATTGGTACTCACCATTATTTATCTTGCCAACCAACGGCGCTGTAATAGTAAGCAAATCGCGCATCGGAGCTTGTGTCAGAACAAATTCCGGTGACGATGCCGTGGGGGCGAGTGAAGCGGGGTCTACACCTTTTCCAATACCAAGCATAATAATCTTGATTCCTTGTCCCTTCAGAGTAGTTGCGGGTACAACAGTATCATCGCCCGACTTCTTCAACATTAAAACGACAACGATTTGGGGAACACCCGGTCGACCACTCTTGCCGAAAATAACACTCTTCACTATCGAAATTGCTTGTCCCACTTTTCTGCCTCCTCCGATGAAGGGAATAGCACGAATGGCTTTAGAAAGGATGGGTTTTTCTGTATAATCATTGAGCTGGAATGATACAACGGGGCTCGAGGCGTAAGCTATTGCGCCAAAATGAACTCCATCTTTCTCAACCGGGAACGATTGGGCAACGGTGTCAAAGAGCGATAGTTCTAGTCTAAACCGTCTAGGACCAACTCGCTTCGAACTGTCCAAAACGAAGACAATGTCGGCTTTGTCTACAAAATTTAAAGCATAATATATTGTCAATTAAATTATTTAATGCGACACGATGTACTTTTACAACATGATGTGACGGTATGTAATGAGAGAGAGAGATGTGAAGTGAAGTGAAGTGAAGTGAAGTGAAGTGAAGTGAAGTGAAGTGAAGTGAAGTGAAGTGAAGAAGTGAAGTGAAGTGAAGTGAAGAAGTGAAGTGAAGTGAAGTGAAGTGAAGTGAAGTGAAGTGAAGTGAAGTAATATGATATGATGTCATATATGACGTGATGTCGTGTCATGTCATGTCACGTGACGTAACGTAACGCACAGATTTCCAAAACGCTCAATGAGTTTCTAGCCAATCATAATCAAGATTTAAGAACAAATAATAATATAAATTATCTAACTTACCGGTTGGCGCTTTTGGTGGTCCAGCGACAGGTGTTCCTTGTTGCTTCTTACCTAAGAATCGTGCAAAAGGCTTCATTAATAAGGCAAATTATGCACTTTATTCGTCAGTTACCAATACATCATTACGGAAATCAAACTTCTTAATATCCAGGTTGGATTTTTTGAGATTGAGACAAGAATTCGTCGTTAGCAAAATACGACCGTCAACGTGAATAGCAAACACGTCGAGTAGCTGAGTAGGCATCAATCTGTCGTGTTTTACTATAAATAATACCATGATCGCCTCGGATTATTTTGTTCTCCGAGGGAATGTAAACCTCGTATTTCCCTCATTGGTCATGCAAGAGGGAAATTTTTCGTTTGTCTACTAATTTTCCGCCATGCATATGATATGCAAGCCGGAAATTTAGTGCAAGACAAAGGACTTCTTTGTCTACCAATTAACATGCACGGGAAAATTAGTAGACAAACTGATCAACCGACTAAATTTTCCGTCGATACGATTCTCAAAGTTTCCTCGGCGATCATAATATTACAAACTGATACCATGACTTGAGGGAAATTAGCGATTAAATTTCCCCTTTGGCCTCGGGAAGATTTGTAAAAGTCCTCGGGCCTTCGGCCCTCGGACTTTCACGAATCTTCCCTCGGCTGCGGGGAAATGTAATCGCTAATTTCCCTCAAGTCATGTTATTTTACTTATAATAAATTAATAAATCTAAAATAATAAAATAGACGTAAAAATTGTACTTACCAAGTGGCAGAATATGAGAACTAGGAGTCTTTTTGAACCACTTCGAGCACGGGAAGACGTACCGTATTCCGGTAAGGCTGTCCTTTATCACAATCTAAAGAACACACATAAAGAATTGAGTTTAATGCACTCGAGTGCAATTGTAATTTATTACAATATGATTACAATGGTAATCACACAGTGGTTAGCGCACGTGCCTTTCACCTCTGCGACCCGGGTTCGATTCCTGCTCTCAGCAGTTATCTGATTGAAAATTTCACCTTGGCCGCATGTGAGAAGAGTGCTTCCAGTTTGACTTTACCAAACACCGCAGGTTTCCTCCGGGTACTCCGGTTTCCTCCTGCAGTAACACTGGACCAATGAGGGATGGCCCTTACTGGACCTCTAGGGATAACAGTTATATATAACTGATAGAGTCATCCGGTATAAATATAGTTAGTTTAGTTTAGTTTAGTTTAGTTTAGTTTAACAGAGCAGTATTGCTATTCGAATATATCTCTTTTCTTGTGCGCTGCGTCAGCTGAAATACACACCTTAGTAAGGTACCAATCATCCACTGATCCAAATAAACCAGCTCCTTTGCTTGTATCCATTCGCACGTTTAATTTAATCAAGTTGCCGAGATCTGCTGTATCCAATTTAAATTTGTCTTTACTATAAATAATAAAATTTTTGCAAGGGTTAACTCTTTCCTGTCCGAATCGGTCTTTGGTATTTTATTCTGGCTAACGCCAGACGATTTTATTCACCCCTGGGGAAGCCCTCGGACAAGAATGAGTTAATGACTAATGATAAAGTATTTAATACAAAGTCAAACGTACAATACTAGGACCAAGTAACATAGTGCCCGACAAATATCTGTGTTAAAGCCAGTAATACACTACGTAGTCTGGAACTTTTATGTCGAAGACCAAGTATCCGAAGCGGAAATTCGGTATAAGTTTACAAGTTTCTAACACAAATCCTAAATTTAAATGGGCTATGTCACCCTATTTTTAGCAATTCTTACAGAGAAGAATGTTGTAATAATGGTTTTAGATAACATAGAAACATAAAAGAGATACTAGAAACCTGCACAGAAGTACGGATGGTGAAAATTAGAGCGAGACTGAAAGGGATTGCAAATGTGACATATTGAATTCTGTTGGCACGGCAGCAATCGAGTTTAAGTCAATTTGTGTAAAAACTTGGTCTTAAGCCCTAATCAAACGAGAACGCAAGTCATCGCAAGTTGGCAGTCACGCTATCTCAGCCAGCCACTCTGAATAGTTTCCCGAAAATATTATGTACTGTGACAAAGTTAAAACTTGTTTAAAACACTCATGAAACCTTTATTTTGTTAATTTGGGTGTTCGAACGACCGCCACAGAAATTTGTGACTGCCAACTTGCGATGACTTGCGTTCTCGTTTGATTAGGGCTTTACAGTTGGTTTCAGGTTGCTTTTGACGGAAATGTTTAGAAGTTCATGCGTGACTCGCTCTTTGCCTCAGCTGCTGCCCTTTTACGTTGTAACTGGGTTGAAGCTACTGATTCTGAAAAATGTCATATTTTGCTGTTTGGTCCTCCAAACAACTCTGTGAACTTTCAAACTAAAATTTTTATAAGTGTTCAAAAATTTATTATTGATAGTGGTAGATTTAGTTCTTCAACCTAGTTTAGTTTATTGTTTATTTTTTTTATAACTTCAATTATACCAGTGTAACTTATTATTTTATTTATTTATTTATTTATTTAGTGTGTTTCAAATTGTGTGCTTTCTACCTATTCTGTACATTTTTTGCGTGAACCCCCTGGATGAGCTGCTAGCGCAGCTCTTGGGGCAAATGTTAATAAAATATGTTTATATAAGTTCATTCCGAAATTCGCAAGTTCTTTTGACCTTCGCATTTTATTGGTTACTTAGTTGCTAGTAGCCAATCAAATGCCTAGTTCAATACGAACTTGTGAACCTCGGAACGAACTTCTTATAAACATTTCCGTCAGAAGCAACGTGAAACCGACTGTAAAGGTTCAGAAATGCTCCATAGTTGTTAGGTGAAAGTTTGTAGCTCAGAATATCAACATAAGATAATTGAGTAATTTCGAGTAATTCTTCAACGCTCATCTGCTGGCTCCTTCAAAGTCTTAAATTGGATAAGTTTGGAAAAAAGAAGAATTATGCATGTTTCTATCTTGGTGTTTAAATGAATTAGTACCTAGTAATTTAACACTTTGAGGCCTGGACCTCTCCCTGTGCTGAATAAAATCGTCTGGCGTTAGCCAGAATAAACCTTAAAGACTCGTCGTCAGGCTTCAAAGTGTTAAAGAGATCGGTTTTAACACTTTGAAGCCTGGACCTTTCCCTGTGCTGAATAAAATCGTCTGGCGTTAGCCAGAATAAATATTAAAGACTTTTCGTCAGGCTTCAAAGTGTTAAGTAACATTCTTATTCAAAATTATAATTTCCATAGTTACAATACCTTCATCTGCCAAAACTAAAACGTGAACTTGGTAAGAGAACATTTAGATTTAATGGACTTTACCAATATAAACTGCCTACTACAGTGAAAGAGACTTCCTCACTTTTTAGTTTTAAGCTTCAAATTTGGAAACATTTGAGTGGTTAAACTTTATCTGCATGTGTATCCACGACTGGCAGGTGAAGTTCGATTGCTTGGATGTTTCCAAATTTGGAGACATTTGATAATTGATCTCTTTTGCATACTTTGTTCTTTGATAGTACTGTGTATATGTTATCTATTTAAAAATTTTCATAATATCTGTAACTAAATACAGGTCCTTCATGAATACCAGCAATATAGCTGATGAGGCCAACCTGTTTAAATAAAGTTATCCTATCCTATCCTATCCTATCCTAGCTAAAAATAGCGTGGCATAGCCCTCTTAATTCACTTGCGATATATTCATCAAAGGTGTTGTACCTTCCACGTTCGAACAATTTCTTGGCTTTCCTCGGATCTTTCCGTGTTAGTTGAATTTCCTTAGTGACACCTTTGCTTCCGTGAATCGTCAAAAATACATGCTGATCCGTTCCACCAAAGAACTTGCTTCCAGTGACGACCTTTACAAGATATACTTTGGCTAAAAATTAAAAAAAATAAACACTGTTATTTTCACAACACTCACTGCCAAATCAATCAATCAATCAATCAATCAATCAATCAATCAATCAATCAATCAATCAATCATCCAATCAATCAATCAATCAATCAATCAATCAGTCAATCAATCAATCAATCAATCAATCAATCATCCAATCAATCAATCAATCAATCAATCAATCAATCAATCATCCAATCAATCAATCAAAATGCGATACAGCAGGTTTATTAGAAAATATTTACATGATGAACGTTGTCCCTGTCAAGGTGGTCACCCTGGCTTCCGAACTGCAGCTTACGAAATGTTTATATAAAGAAAAGTTGTTCATGCTAGCAGGGTGACCTTCGATTGTCCCGAAGGGCAAACCTACTTTTAACCAATCACGTTAAAGCGTTCCCTTCGAGTTGTCTCGAGTAACTGAGTGAAAATGTTTACACGAGGAAATGTTACCTCACCCCAAAAATTACCACACCTTGCAAAGAGGGTGACCCTACTTCCAGAGTGACCCTATCCCCAGGGTAACCCTACCCCCAGGGTGACCCTACTACACGAGATAAGTGTGAAATTCTCTATGTAAACGCTTGGCTCACCCAGGATAGCTTAGAAGGGACAGGGTAACCATTCTATTAGGAACAACTTTCGTCCAGGTAAACAGGCCCTTGGGCTGAGGTTGAGTTATAGACTTACGGATGTCAATTCACCCAAATAAATTAGATATACCAGCATGTGCTAAACTTGTGTGCTAAGAGTTTATAGTAAAGAAGAGATTAACTTACTTCCTCCTGGAGCACCTGGAGTACCAGGAATACCACCTGGCGATGGACCAGATGGCGTTGGAGGCATTTTCCCAATCGGTTGCCCAACAACTGAAATACAATAAAAAACATTTAGACACAGACCAAGAGTTGTCATAAATGTTATGGTGCCCCCAAAATAAGGCCATGTAAAGTTTGTTGCGCAGAAAAAGCAGTTTAGTGGCTCTTGTCCAGTATTAACGAACATATATATAGCTCTGTGCAGCCGACTACATTTAATAACAGGAAAGTCAGTTATCTATATAATTAAACTCTTAACGCTACACTTCTAGTCTAGTCTAGTCTAGTCTAGTCTAGTCTAGTCTAGTCTAGTCTAGTCTAGTCTAGTCTAGTCTGGTCCGGTCCGGTCCTAGTCTGGTCTGGTCCACTCCTAATCCTAGTCCTAGTCCTAGTCTAGTCTAGTCTAGTCTAGTCTAGTCTAGTCTAGTCTGGTCTGGTCTGGTCCGCTAGTCTAGTCTAACCTAGAGTAAAGTCTTTTGCATACGCATATCGCTGTAATGGCAGGCTTAAACACCCATCGATTGCACTACCCTACCAATCCCAAACTTATACCAGAAACCCACAAAAACTAAGCAATGACCCCATTTGTGGTCGCCGACCTTACTTTGGGAACCCTTAAAGTAGAGTAAATAAATACTGCTGCATACACGTGTAGACAGCGTTAGATGGGGGAATAAGTATACCACCATCACAATAACATGAACTTACTGTTGTTTATCTTTTGAATAACAGGACCGAGAATTGACGGAAGGTTGGTGTAACTGCTAGTTCTGGCAACATTTTCAGGAGAAGTTGTAATAGCATTTAGCTGTGCCTGATCGACATCTCCACTACCACCAATTGCAACAACACCAACACCCGTTTTCTTAAGCTCAACCGCTGGTTTGGTAATATCGTCGGCTGCCTTGTTATCCAACAAGAGCACGAGTACTTTAGGTACTTGTCGTGGGCTGGTGGTAAACGACTCTTTGGCCTTCAGAAGGGCCGCACCAACACTGTTATCTCCGTTTGGATATGATATTTGTCTTATGGCACCATTCACAGACATCTTTTCTTTGTAGAGACCGAGTTCTACCACAATCTGCTTGGCTGGTTGTACGACTACAATACCCACATGAACGCCCAACGGCGAAACTGGGAAAACGTTCACTATACTTATGATAAAGTTCAATCCGAGTTTAAAGTCTTCCAAGCCAACACTGGTCGATCCATCAATCACAAATATCATGTCCACAGGAACTGAAAATAAACAATACTATTTTAAAACCCACGCTTAAACCTTTGACACTCTACACATGAACATGTACTGTAATTGTACACGTGTAGGCGTACGTGCACGATAAGTGTTAGTGTACGCGTTGGTATATGGGTACAGTGACGGGTACGTGTAGCTATATGGGTACAGTCACGGGTACGTGTAGATGTTGGTATATGGATACGTGTAGATGTTGGTATATGAGTACATGTACTGGTACGTGTTGGTATATGGGTACATGTACGTGTACGTATATATATATATATATATATATATATATATATATATATATATATGGGTACATGTACAACGTGTAGGTGTTGGTATATAGGTACATGTACGGGAACGTGTAGGTGTTTGTATAAGGGTACTTAGGTACATGTACGGCTAGGTGTGCGCGGAAGGTGCATTGTGTAGGTGTAGGTGTAAGTGTAAGTGTACAGTTTAGAGCTACGGGTAGGTGTAGATGTAAGTGTACGCAATCTCTTTTTCCGACACACCTTCAGATACAACATAAACGAGCCATTTGCATGGGAATTACGCGAAAGAGACCATTACCTTCAACTTTCGTTCCAGGTGGTCCAACAGGAGCAGCCGTGGGTGTCTGAGGTCCTCCAGGCTTAACCGGTGCTGGAGGTCCTCCTGGGCCTCCTGGGCCTCCAGGACCTCCTGGTCCACCAATACCACCGGGACCTCCAGGTCCTTGTGGTCCGCCAGGGGCACCTGGGGTTCCTGGGGATTCACCGGGTATTTCGGCAATCTTCTGTCCCGCCGCTATAGAAAAAGGAGCAATTGTTGATAAATGAGAATTGAGGTATAAGAAAACGTGATAACAACCACGTATAGTGCTAAAGGGAAACGCCCTATTTGGCGTCAAAAACGTCGCGTCAAAATCGTCGCGTCAAAATCGTCGCTTGATAATGACTCCGAACGAACGAACGAACGAACGAACGAACGAACGAACGAACGAACGAACGAACGAACGAACGAACGAACGAACGAACGAACGAACGAACGAACGAACGAACCAACGAACGAACGAACCAACGAACGAACCAACGAACGAACGAACCAACGAACGAACGGACGGACGGACACATGTACGCTGCTGAAGGACAAGTGAATGTTTCTAACGAACAAACGAACGGACGGACGAACTCACAGGCAGAAAATGAATAAACTAAATCACTTGAAACTAATTTTGCACGCGTGTGTCTCCTACAACACGAAGCATACAATGTTCCAAGTGATTTCGTTCAATAACTGCAAATTAAGATATAGATTTTCAATAACTCATTATGCACACGTAATGTCAAGAAGGTTAAATTTGCTTAGCAAACAAATTTCAATATCTCAAGAACAAAGAGAGATGTAACAGTGTTGTATACGCCAATCTTTATAATCCCCAAACTACTTTCAAATAAGAGAATCTATTTCTGACTTATTTTCTTCACTTCATAGTCACTTTAGCTACTGTTCCAGTAGTTACCTGCATTGATCAACGCAATCACTTCAGGAACTTTGTTCGGCAGCTGACCATAACTTGGAATTGGCAAAGCGCCTTCGGGCGACGAGGCGGTTGATTTGAGGTCATCAACTGGCACATTTCCAATACCAACGACAATAACTTTGCTAACACCAGACTTTTTAATTTCTTCAGTGGGAACACTGATGTCGTCAGATGATTTTCCAGTTAACACGATTATTAATATCTAAAGAAAAACGTTTTAAGAGTTTAAGAATAAAATCACAAACATGTTTGAAAGCATAAGAATGGATAATAAGGATGGGAGAGAGCAGTAAGGATAGAAAAAAATAGAATGTGATAGTGAAGATGAAGGTGTGGCTGAGCGTGACAGTAAGGGTGAAAGTGAGAATGACAATTAAGATGAGGGTGGAGGTGTAGATGAGATAGGGTAAGAGTGAGAGAGTGATAGTGGGCGTAGAAGAGTAAGAGTTTTGAGTGTGAGTATGAGTGGGGGTGTAAGTAGGAATAGGAGTAGGAGTGGGAATATGAGTGGGGGTGTGAGTAAGAGTGGGCGTATGAGTGGGGTGTAAGTAGGAGGGGGAGTGGGAGGGGGAGTAGGAGTGGGAGTATGAGTGGGGATGTGAGTAGGAGTGGGAGTATGAGTGGGGGTGTGAGTAAGAGTGGGCGTATGAGTGGGGTGTAAGTAGGAGGGGGAGTGGGAGGGGGAGTAGGAGTGGGAGTATGAGTGGGGATGTGAGTAGGAGTGGGAATATGAGTGGGGGTGTGAGTAAGAGTGGGCGTATGAGTGGGGTGTAAGTAGGAGGGGGAGTGGGAGGGGGAGTGGGAGTATGAGTGGGGATGTGAGTAGGAGTGGGAATATGAGTGGGGGTGTGAGTAAGAGTGGGCGTATGAGTGGGGTGTAAGTAGGAGGGGGAGTGGGAGGGGGAGTGGGAGTATGAGTGGGGATGTGAGTAGGAGTGGGAATATGAGTGGGGGTGTGAGTAAGAGTGGGCGTATGAGTGGGGTGTAAGTAGGAGGGGGAGTGGGAGTGGGAGTAGGAGTGGGAGTATGAGTGGGGATGTGAGTAGGAGTGGGAATATGAGTGGGGGTGTGAGTAAGAGTGGGCGTATGAGTGGGGTGTAAGTAGGAGGGGGAGGGGGAGTATGAGTGGGGGTGTGAGTATGAGTGGGGGTATGAGTGGGGGTGTGAGTAGGAGTGGGAATATGAGTGGGGGTGTGATTAAGAGTGGGCGTATGAGTGGGGTGTAAGTAGGAGGGGGAGTGGGAATATGAGTGGGGGTGTGAGTAGGAGTGGGAGTATGAGTGGGGGTAGGAGTAGGAGTAGGAGTGGGAATATGAGTGGGGGTATGAGTAAGAGTGGGCGTATGAGTGGGGTGTGAGTAGGAGTAGGAGTGGGAATATGAGTGGGGGTGTGAGTAGGAGTAGGAGTGGGAATATGAGTGGGGGTGTGAGTAGGAGTAGGAGTGGGAATATGAGTGGGGGTGTGAGTAGGAGTAGGAGTAGGAGTAGGAGTGGAGGGCTGAGTATGAGTGGGAGTGTAAATATGAGTAGGGGTCTGCATATGAGTGGAGTGTGAGGTTGAGTGGGAGTGTGAGTATGAGTGGGGTGTGAGTAGGAGTGTGAGGTTGAAGTTGAAGATGAGGATGACGATAAGAATGGGGATGGGAATGGAGATGAGGATAAGAATGAGAATGAAGATGAAGACGAATATGGAGATGAAGATGAAGATGAAGATAAAGATAAAAATGAAGACGAGGAGGAGGATGAGAATGGAGATTCCGCCACCACAATTACTGACGTTTCAAGCAGAGTCCGCCACCACAATTATCAACCTTACCAATAACAAAGCCATGTTACCTTAGTAGCTTCTTTGCGAGCGCTTGTACCAAACAAGCTGTCCTTCGCCAACACAATACCCTTGCCTGCCTGCCGATCCTCTCCAGGATAAGGCGCTTTTTCAATTGCTAAAAGGAAACTTGACGAATCTGTGTTGGAGCCAAAGTCACTGATTATCATGCCATCACCAGAGATTATCGCAAACCCGGCGTGGATTCCGTCTTTAGAAATGACCAGGGACTGTATGATAGCCGCCACAAATTTGATCTCAAGCCTAAAGTTAAGCTCGGTAACGCTTCTCGAGCCATCCACCAGAATTCCGATATCGACGGAAACTAAGAAAAGAATCGAAATTTTAACGATTTTTAACAACAACAACAACAACAACAACAACAACAACAACAACAACAACAACAACAACAACAACAACAACAACAGCAGCAGCAGTAACAACAGCAGCAACAACAGCAGTAACAGCAGCAGTAACAACAGCAGTAACAACAGCAGTAACAACAGCAATAACAACAACAGTAACAACAACAGCAGTAACGACAACAACAACAACGACGACAACAACAACAACAACAACAACAACAACAACAACAACAACAACAACACGACCACCCCAACACCAACAACACACTACCATAGCACAGCACCTATGCCAATACCAATACGAGTAGAATCAATAGTACCATCTAAATGTACAATAATTTTAACAAACAAACAAAAAAGAAAATACTAATCTCGCCAACTAAATTTGGATAAGATTATTATAGGTTCAGATTATTGTAGAATAGTGCACTTACCCTGAGCATTTGGCGAAGGTCCGACTGGTCCTGAAGGTGTCCCTGGGCCTGTTGGTCCAATTGGAATAACTGGTCCCAAAATAGGGTCTGAAAAGACAAATTAATTCATGACGACATGTCTTACAAAGCGTATCTATAGATGCAACAGAGCTGGTGTCAAAATTCCGTTTCTGAGTTAGTTAAGTGCCTGCATAATATGATTCTTACCTTTACAAGCGCCAACCTTTACAGCCTTCATCAGTTCGTCGAGGCGTTGCTTCGAGGAGAACAAATGGGTACTGGTAGGTTGAGAGGTGATAGCCTGTAACACGGTCTGATTGGATCGGATCCCTACGCTAACAGCGAAAACCTCGACGTTCATCGCTTTGATTTGATTGGCGAAAGTGAACGGGTCATCGTGAGTGAGTGCATCGGTAACAACGATCATCTTCTGCGGTACATTGGTTCTTCTGGTCACCAGGACGTCGTCCTTAGCTTGCTGTAGACCTTTGCCGAGGAACGAGGTAGTTCCAGGAAACTGGATTTTATCAATGTCCGCCAACAGAGATTCTTTGCTCTTGTGACTTTCAAACTTGAAAATCGTACCCGCTTCCGTAGCGAACACGACCAAACCAAATCTAGTGTTGGTTGGACTTACGACGAAGTTATTGGCAAACTCTCTGACCAGCTTAAGTGTACGTCTAAAGCCTCCATGAGTATTGTATTCAGCACTAGCCGAACCATCAATCACAAACGTTATGTCAATGGGTCCCTTGCACATCACAGGCATTAAAACTGTCAAAACAAAAAATTATTTTCATTGCACCAAAATTACAACTGAATAGTGACTTTGACTTTGTGCATAGGTAACAACGATCATCTTCTGCGGTATATTGCTTCTTCTGGTCACCAGGACGTCGTCCTTAGCTTGCTGTAGACCTTTGGCGAGGAACGAGGTAGTTCCAGGAAACTGGATTTTAATAATGTCCGCCAACAGCGATTCGACTTATATATATACAGGGGGTGGACAAAAAAAAGTGGCCATCATTGAAAGTATGATTAATGTGTATTGTATAACTTTTATTAGAGTACAGAAAAATATGTAAAGTTATATATTTTTAGAATGCATACGTCAAGATCTGCTCAAATATGATATCAAGTTCTAATTTTATCCACTGATTTAAAAAATATATTAATTTTTCATGATTTTCAATCTTGTAACAAATGAAGTGAATCTTAGTTCGACTTATTCCAATTGGTCTTCAAAATGATTAATGGAGTTTGTATACTATGAAAGTGTTATAACAGCAAAATAGTTAGCTATTTTGTTGCCATTTCACTTGATTTCACTACAGCTTCACAGCGTGGCATGCTTTCAAAGTTAATGTATTTTTTAAAGCAATAACAAAATTAGAATTGGATATCATATTTGAGCAGATATTGGCGCATGCATTCTAAAATATATCACTTCACATATTTTTCTTCTCTCGAATAATAGTTATTCCACATTAACCATATTTTTAATGATGGCCACTTTTTTTTGTCCACCCCCTGTATATATATATATATATATATATATATATATATATATATATATATATATATATATATATATATATATATATATATATATATATGTAGTTTATGATAGTAAACTTGACTAGTTTTTACTTTAAACAAGAGTAGCACTATACACCATGTCTTATCCTTCACACTGGTTGCCCACAAAAACTGTTAACTACTTACCATGTGTTATTCCAGGTCCGGTAGAAGCTGCTGTTCCTGGGGTAGGTGCTGCAGGACCACCAGGGGCAGCACCAGGCGTAGTTCCAGGTGGAAGAATCTTGCCAGCGGTAGCACCAAGAGCTAAAATGGTGAGGGGAAAGATGTCAATAAAACACAAGCGATTTGTCAAAACGTATAGAGCTCTGCGTAGGCAGTGTTTTAGATAGAGCAAAGTGAAAAGGTGGTAAACCGCCGAGATTACATTTGATAACGAAATACTGACGTTTCGAGCAGAGCCCTTTTTTACTCTGATAACGGAGATCCGCTCGAAACGTCAGTAATTCGTTTTCAAAACTAATCACAGCGGTTTACCACGTTTTCACTTTGCTCTAACATTAACGATTTGTCGTTTTGTAGGTAATTTCTAATTGCTTAGACAACTAAGAAACTCTACTAGCAAACAATTCTGTAAAACAAACACACGATAGACAAAGCACACAGTTCCAGATTATATTTACTGCTTAAATAGTAAGAGATTATTAACCGAGAACAAGGTCTGTCCAAAAAACATATCTATTAACGAGATTATTATGTGGGCCGTACTATCAAGAGCTTGGTCTAAGCCCTTGCCAGTATGGACCACATAATAATCTCGTTAATAGACTAGGTTAGAAATATATATTTTATTATATGGTTATTCGAAGTTTTTCGACACTTATTGTATCAGAATTACCTTGGAAATTCACGCTAGCAAAATCAACATCCGAAACAGCAGTTTGGATAAGGAAAGTTTTCACGGACCGTGCGTTGAGCAATCAGAACGCAGAATATTACAAAGCCACAGGAAAGCAGAGCGACTAAGGAGCGAGGTCTTTGAGAAAAGCTCACTCTTGCGTATCTTTTTTCCAACTTGCGCTCAAAATATTGTCATTGCCCATACAAATAACTGAAAACAGTCTATTTTGACTAAATAAACTACAACACACGCACCTTTGTTGATTCTATCGACAACTGGCTTAACCGACGCGAGCAACTTAGTTGCATCCCCATTAGTAATGGCGTCATCACTAGACGAAGCGAGATCCTTGGCTTCTTTCTTGTCCACATCCTGACCAGTGCTTACCACAATTGACGTGAGTTTCGCTTTTCTCAAGCCAGCACCAACCAGGTTGACGCTGTCCGCCGCCTTTCCCGTCACGACCGTAACCGCAATTTCGGGTACCAAACCGCGACGCCCGCTCGTCTTAAATACCGACTGGTAAGTCGAAGTGACGGCTTGACCCGTATTTCGAATTCCGGCGGCGATAGTGGTTGAATCGATTGCTTTGTCTAGCATATCGACTTCCTTGTACTTGTCGAGGTCAAAAGCAATTTGACCTGAGTCGGATATCTCCACAAGTCCAACGCGCGTGGCCTCGGAAGACACTTGGAATGCATGGATAATTTGTTTCACAAACTCCTTTAAGACCTTGAACGTTTGAGCTCCAGTTTGTTTAGAACCGTCAATAATGAATACCAGATCGAAAGGAACTAGTAAAAAAAAGTTTTGAGATATTTAATAATCTTCTTTTGATAATTATCCTATAAAAACCTTATGCGAAAAATTTTGAAGAAAGGAATGCTTTCTGTGTCACGTGTTTTGGTTCTCGGAACGTATTGGTGTACCACTCCAAACCTCTTTGCGTTGGTACTATTGTCTAGCTCATGTCGTCAACATGCTTTTGACGGTTGACAAACAACAAAAAAACAAAGATTTTCCCTAGTTATAAAAGTAGTTATAATGTAGGACTGCATGCGGAAACCATATTGCAGTAATCAATGAAACGTAACTCAACTTTAAACGCTTTCGTTTTGGTTTCTAAACTTCTTTCTTTCTTTAGTTGGCTTAGACATACTTTTTAAGTGCATTTGGAGATTGAAGAACAAAGCGAATGTTGTGCTATGTGGTGTTGTGTTGGTTGTGTTGTCTGCTAACCACTGCATTTTTTTTTATATAGCATAAAGCTTTTAAAGGTTAGAGGTCGGGTATATGGGTGCTTCACTTCACTTCACCTCACCTCACCTCACTTCACTTCACTTCACTTCACTTCACTTCACTTCACTTCACTTCACTTCACTTCACTTCACTTCACTGATGCGGACACTTATCTTCCAAACACGCCAACATCACATGTATAGTTTTACATAAATTTACCTGCGACCTGTTTGCCTGGTTCTTTGGCACAGGGGGCACAAGGGGTGCCAGGAGCAACTGGGGTACCTGGAGGAGTAGGTGTTCCTGGAGCAGGAGTTCCAGGAGCAGGAGTTCCTGGAGCAGGTTTTCCGGGAGTAGGAGTTCCCGGAGGAGTAGGACCCCCGGGAGAAGATGTCTCTGGAGTTGCTACTTCACTCTTGAGGCCACCTTGATAAAGAAAAACGTTGGTAAAGCAGTCAGTTTGAACACACATTGACTACAGTAACAATACAAGACGAGTCTGTTGTCATTTTAGTCATGGAGTTCTACACGCGTAAAAACGCACAACTTGTTCACGGTTGTCAACAGGCGTGAACAATGTTGTGCTGCTCGCCGTGAACAATCTTGTGCTGCTCGCCGTGAACAATGGTTCGAACAACTTGTTCACGGATAATTCAACAGTCATGAACAAGTTGTTCCAACAGCACATTTTTCTAGCCAACAACGTTGTTCGCACATGACGGAATAACAACGATGAACAACAATGTTACAACAATGGTGAACATGGTTGATGTATCAACACGTTCTTCGGTTGTTACAACATGCGTGAACAACGGTTGTTGTTTCATCAAGCTGTAACAACTTGTTGAAACAATGATGAACAATGTTGTTAATTTATCAATGTTGTTCACATATGTCAACAAGTTGTTACAGCATTGTTCAGGCAACAATGCTGTAACAACTTGCGAGATTTTTACGCGTGTAGGTGTCATGTGATGGCCCAATCCCAATAATCCAAAAGCCATTTCCGTAGAGGTAAAAGGTAGTGAGTAAGAAGTTGTACCGTACTATATAGTCAGGTTTTTACTTACCACGCGTAGCAAGATCCTTATATGCTGCATTGGGATAGTACCGAAGTTTCTTTATTACTCCTTTAAAGAACACGGGCCCACCAACCGGAAAGTCAGTTGAGGTTAGCGCTACTTTTGGAACGCTTCCTACAAGATCGTCGGAGACACTGAATTCCTTTTGTCCGTCTTCTGCTTGGTCGACAAACAGGTAGAACCTAAAATATTTAGCAGTTAGTATATATATAGATACAAGAAAACATAAGTTAAATATAAACGAAAATGTAGATATGAATGCAAATGCAAACGCAAACGCATACACGAACGCGAACACGAACACGAACACGAACACGAACACGAACACGAACACGAACACGAACACGAACACGAACACGAACACGAACACGAACACGAACACAAACACAAACACAAACACAAACACAAACACAAACACAAACACAAACACGATGCTTGGATACCTCGCGTTTCTACTCGGTATATGAACTCACCTGTCTTCACTAGCGACGTGCACTAGACCAATTTCGTGCCAATTGTTGTCATTCACTCTGTTTTTACTCTCAACTTTTGCTACGAGGCCAACTTCAAACACCAACAAGCCCTTGGTATTAACATAAAGAGATTTGCCATTCAGAGGGAAAGGCACTCCAGGAAGAACCTTAGAAATAATTGTTCCACCAAGTTTTGTTTTGATATATCCAGCGATTGAGAAATCCACGTCGCCCATATTGATGGTCGTTACCGGTACTGGCATCTCCACCTTTCCGTTAAACACCTTTTCATTTTCACCAATAATTTCAAGGAATGCTACAATAGACATTTGAAAGGTGATCACGACTAGTGTTTTATTGTAATATCAGGAAAAACTACTAAACGTGTCTAACACTAGAGCGGAAACATGAGATTCATGGTACATACCTCATCATCATCACCACTACGACCATCATAACCACCATCATCGCCATCACTATCACTACCATCATGATCATCACCATCACCACCATCATGATCATCCCCATCACCACCATCACCATCTCAATTGCCGACATAATGATCACTAGCACCACGACCACCATCATCATCACCACCACCGTTATCATTAATATCATCACCACCAGAACCACCACCATTATGAAAACCGAAGAACCCGTAAACAAATCTTAGATATCTACTTACTTGATGCATCAGAAGGTGCTGCTCCAGGAGGTGCTGCTCCAGGAGGTGCTGCCCCAGGTGGTGCAGCTCCAGGAGGTGCTGCCCCAGGTGGTGTTGCTCCAGGAGGTGTTGCTCCAGGAGGTGTTGCTCCAGGAGGTGCTGCCCCAGGTGGTGCAGCTCCAGGAGGTGCTGCTCCAGGAGGTGTTGCTCCAGGTGGTGCAGCTCCAGGTGTGGCAGGTGTTTTGGCATCAGGTGACTTATCCAACATATTTTGGTAAATCTCTCCAAGATCTGTAACGGCGTAGATTTTATCCAGTCCGACCGTCACGTGCTTTATAGACATGCCATTCGTGTTCAATTTCTCCCATTTTGTTCCATAACGCCTGCCTGCGGTTACTCCAACTCTGGTCACAAGAGTCCCATCAGTTTTCAGCCCGACGACCATACCACCAGGGCCAGCCTCGATCTGGGCAAGCTTAACCGCTTTTCCTCCCCTTCCTCCGATTCTCTTCCATTTTGTTCCCTGAGGACGATTGGCCTCTATTCCCAGCCTGAAGTAAACATGGTTCTTTCTGTTCACACCCCAGCAGCCGAACACACCGCAAGAAATGTACTTCAAGCGGCCACCAACACGACGCCAATGCGCACCCGATGGATTAGCCACTGATATACCAGTCCTGCAGAAGATAAGGTGATTTGCATTGATACCGTAGACGACGCCAGCAGGGCCAGAGTCTATCTGTGATAACAAGCCTGGCACAAGTTGCCAACCCACTTTCCGAACATAGAAGTAAATCGCTCCCTGTGGATCCACTCCCCAAACTCCACCTTGTCCTGAAGTAACATGTGACAAAACTTGACCTACGACCTTCCTTAGTTTCGTCTTCTTATTACTCAGCTTAAAAACGTTTTTATTCATGTCTGTACCCCACACGCTTTTCGTTAAGCCACTGTCGATTTGACTTAATACTCCTGGTATTTTAGTCCATTTCGCTGGAAAAAAGAAGGTAAAACATCAATTTAACATGCTTGGAAAACACTCTAATGTTTCTAACATCAAACTGCTACAAATATCATAAAAACAACATGTTGTTGTTGTTGTTGTTGGTGTTGTTGGTGTTGGTGGTGGTAGTGGTGATGTTATTGTTACTGCTAGTTAGTTAGTTAGTTAGTTAGTTAGTTAGTTAGTTAGTTAGTTAGTTAGTTAGTTAGTTAGTTAGTTAGTTAGTTAGTTAGATAGTTAGTTAGTTAGTTAGTTAGTTAGTTAGTTAGTTAGTTAGTTAGTTAGTTAGTTAGTTAGTTAGTTAGTTAGTTAGTTCTAAGGATGGACACCGTCAATAAAAAACATTACCTCCGCCAACGTCAAACTTCAACGTTTCCCAGGAGCACTCGACAGGTTTCTATTTAACTCAGCCAATCACGTTTAACTAGGCTTACGGTGATTGGTTGATCTAGAAGAATCCTGTCAAATGCTCCTGGGAAACAGTAGCGTAAGAATGAAAGGCGCAAATACAAACACGAATGCAAATACTGACACAAATTAACAGATCACTATTAGATAGTTTCACATACATGATGGTTTAGGCTCAGTAGTTGGTGCACCAGGAACAGCTGGAACTCCACCAGGAACGGCTGGAACTCCACCAGGAACGGCTGGAACTCCACCGGGAACGGCTGGAACTCCACCGGGAACTGCTGGAACTCCACCGGGAGCGGCTGGAACTCCACCGGGAACAGCTGGAACTCCACCGGGAACGGCTGGAACTCCACCAGGTACAGCTGGAACTCCACCAGGAACAGCTGGAACGCCACCGGGAACGGCAGGAACTCCACCGGGAACGGCAGGAACTCCACCGGGAACGGCTGGAACTCCACCAGGAACAGCTGGAACTCCACCAGGTACAGCTGGAACTCCACCAGGAACAGCTGGAACGCCACCGGGAACGGCAGGAACTCCACCGGGAACGGCAGGAACTCCACCGGGAACGGCTGGAACTCCACCAGGAACAGCTGGAACTCCACCAGGAACACCACCGGGAACAACTGGAAGTCCACCGGGAGCAGCTGGAGCACCACCTGGGCCAGTTGGAGGATATCTGGGTGCTAAAGGAAAAACAAAACATCAAAATTTAGCCCAAACATAGCAAAAAATTAAAAATAAAAAATAAAAAAGTTTGAACAATAAAAACAAACTGAGGGTTATTGTTCTAATTCTGAAATGGAGTACATGCAGCAATGAAATAAAGCGGTGTGAAAACGGCGGTCAAATATGTCTCCCCAAGCACAATCCCATGGGAAACACTTTTATATCTTTTAAGTGCTGTTACACGAGGCAATTTTTCTTGTAACTTGCAACGCAATTTTGTTTTGAAAAACGCGGCATTGTTACTTGCTGTAGAAATTCAGATGTATGCAAGTTGTCAGGAGAGCTAGAATGTAATTATATTACAAACTAGGAGTGTCACACGAGGCGGTTTTTTGCTTCGTGTAACTGCGTCTTTAGTCATAACCCCCAACGTTTTTCTGCTTCCAGAGCCTACACTATCCCCGTGCCGCGTCAAGGAACTGAGGACAAGAATGCATCTTACCACAAAGGAAGTTATCTCTCCACGTGTGTGGATCAGCTGGCTCCATCCATTGGATGCACTCCTGTCCAGCAATTGGTCCAGCAAACGACCACGTGAATTGCAAAGGAGAGTCAGCGGGAACACAAAGGTAGTTATCGTGCCATGTGTGGGGATCAGCAGGCTCTTTGATTTGTGTACACTTCATGCCGTCAATTTGACCTGCGAAATTCCACTTCAACCCAGGGTCCTTCTTTTCACCGGACGAACAGAAGTAGTTGTCGTTCCAAGTGTGAGGATCAGCGCCTTCTGTAATCTGAACACAACGGAAGCCATTCGCCGGTCCGGCGAAACTCCAACGGAAGTCATTGGGCCATGTCGGGAATGGCCGTCCGGGCTTTGGAACTTTGAAACAAATAGAAAACAAGATGTGAGCAGCAAGTCACATCATACTCTAATCGCTATCTATCGACGACTAAATATATCGAATAGAGTGGCCACTTTTTCAAGCGTTCTTGCAAAAAGTAGACTTAATTTTCGGTTCATATGGGCACCTTTTTTTTCTGTCAAGATGTATTGTCAGACAAAATAATTTTACCAACTTACCAACGGGAGACCTAGTGTAAATATTGCTGGCTAATGGTTTTTCTTCTTTCCCGGATGGAAGTTTTATCCCAACGCTCAGATGATCACCACCTCCACCTTCTTTCAGTAGACCATGCATGTAGTAAACTCTGCCTTTTTCCAGACCAACTGGTTTCGATGTCTGAATTTTGGGATATCTAGAACAGGTTAACAAGCAAAATGTTAAAAGGAGAACTGTTTCTGTGTTGAGACCAGTTTTCACAAGCGATTTTCCCCGCGATTTTTATTCTCCTGACTCATGCGATCAAATGAATCGACTTTGCTTCATAGCCTAGGCATGCACTTTAACATATTTAAAGTGAACATACTTGTTCCACTGGTTGTGACCCGTTACACGTTTATGCATTCGGAGAATTTTCTTCGCATTCACTTTTGCGTCATCTGTACTGACCCACAGCTGAGAGTCGTCGTCAGACGAAATAAAGAATCTGTAGTCACCAGTTTCAGGAGCCTATAAAAAGAATACGTCAAATATAAGCTGTACTTAGGATGTGTGAGATATGTGGACGAATTCAACCGCTCTTGTTGTTAAGTGCAACTACTATAAATACGAAACGAAGGTAATTTGGGACGGACAAAAATTTAATGGACGATTTTTCAAGGGAAAAAATTGAGTTCTAGCTTAAAGCTAGTTAGCTTTAGCGTCCTGGTTCGGCACGTCTCGTCTCATACGGTTAAGACAACTGTTGATAAGTAGATGTGAACGTTGGCCTCATTCTGCCAAATGCTTATTTATTTGGTTTACTGGTGTTGCTACGGGGTATACACCATTCTCGTAATGGCGATTGATTTGAATTTTCTTTTATGTGCATCTTTTTGTGTGTTTACAATTCAAATCTTTGCTTCATATCAAGGCCAGAAAGGCTCATTCAGATGCACATCAAAGAATATTTAAAGTGGTGGCAATTATGAAAGTCGTCTATATACCACAGATTTTGTGCAAATACTAATACTAATCTTAACATTAATGTTAATATTATTACCTGATAATATCCGGATAATTTAGCTCCATAACGTTCACCACGATTGACGGGTGCATCGAAGGATTTCAACGTCTGAGTTTTGTCGGGACTGTCCGGATAGCGAGAATCCTTGAAAAGACTTCCCAGTCTCATGCCGTTTACGTTTTCCCAAATCTCATATAGGAGACCCAGTTTTGGAGCTAGAGTTTCAAAAATATTGTTTTGGCATTAATAGACCAGTTATTAAACGACTTTATTATATAAAATACAGTGTTTTATTGATGTTCCCACCACTAATAAAAACGATAATCTCACATGTGTGATTATTTATGATAATCTCCGCGCACCCATGTATTATTCTCTATTTATTTATTTATTTATTTATTTATTTATTTATTTATTTATTTATTTATTAGGGGTAACATATGACAACATTTAGATACTGATAAACCCAATGACCCTCGCCTTTTAATGGAGGAGTACCATCTTTTTCAGTTTTTTGTTTCCTTGCTTTGTTGTTGTGATATTTGAGTTTGTTTGATATGCAAATTAAACATCTTGACGTCATGCACGTGCATAATGACTTATCATGTATTGTTAATATATGATAATTTGCACGTGTGACATCAAAATATTTAATTTGCATATCAAACAAACTAAAATATCTCAAGAACGAAGCAAGGAAACGAAAAACTGCAAAAATGATACTCTTTCATTTTACTACGGTTCCGGTTTGAGCGTGGACACGCGTAATTTGACGACACACGTTTCACGCGGGAAACTAACATGTTGCTAAGCGGAAACTGCGAAGTTACTAAGGCCAAACGGCATTGTTTCTTTGCGCAAACGTCGCGTTGTGGGATTTGTCAGCGTAATGGACGATCGGAAAAGCACTGTGGAGTTCTTAGTTTCACTTGACGAAGATTTAATTGTGTATAAGGATGAGTTATAAACATGCCCACATTTGCTTTGAAAATTTGGTGCTCGTTTCAAATTGAAACAATACCGTTTGGCCTTAGTAACGTTACAGTTTCCGCTTAGCAACATGTTAGTTTCCCGCGTGAAACGTGTGTCGTCAAATTACGTGTGTCCAAGCTCAAACCGGAACCGTAGTAAGTGTTCTTTCAAATAAGACAGACTTAATTTTCGTTGCATAAGCTCTTTAACAAGGAAAATAATTGATTACTTACGTTTAGAACCCGTGTTTCCAGCTCCAGGTCCTGTGGATTCGCCCGGTGCTGTTAATAGAAAAAAAATCAATGGTTATAGGTATTAATAATACAGATTAAGTATTAACCCTTTACCGGGCATGGTTGCCAATTGGCAACTTATTACTTTTACTCTGGCTAACGCCAGACGATTTTACTCGTTTTACTCTTTACTGATTTTGTAACTACGTGTAGTTACAAACTTATAAAAGTAGCTGTAACTGTAACTAGTTACTTTTGATTTATTGTGTAACTTTTACTGGTAATTAGTTACATTTCTGTTAATGTAAGCGTAACTAGTTAATGTTACATGCATTAACAGTAAAGTAACTGTAAACGTACAGCACTGAAACCATATGCGTATGTATACATATAAACCACCATCTTACCACATAGGTAGTTATCGTGCCATGTATGTGGATCAGCTGGCTCCAACCATTGAATGCACTGCTGTCCAATAATTGGTCCGGCAAAAGCCCAAGTGAATTGCAAAGGCGATTTTTTGGGCACACAAAGGAAGTTATCATGCCATGTGTGTGGATCAGCTGCTTCCTTGATTTGCGTACACCTCATGCCTCTAATAGGGCCAGCAGGACTCCACTTCATCCCTGGATCCTTTTTGTCACCAGCAGAACAGAAGTAGTTATCGTGCCAAGTGTGACGATCAGCGGCTTCTGTGATCTTAACACAACGGAAGCCTTGCACTGGTCCGGCAAAACTCCAACGGAAGTCAGTAGGCCATGTCGGGAATGGCTGGGCAGCTTTAAACGAGAGAAAAAAAGAGTTTTAGAAATCAGTCAATGGAGAAATGGTCTGGAAACTTTGCGAAACTCTTTGTTCCATCTTTTTGTTCACGTTTATGCAAACTTGTGGACAATGGAGACAAAGTATGTTTGGTATAGTAAAGCAATCATCCAATAGCAGCGTTTGGATTCAATCACTCAAGCGTGTTATTTAAATATTAGTAAGCGAAAAATAAATGGTTCGTAATACATAACCTTCTCCGATAAGTCATTATGCACATTTATTATATGGCACGGATTACTTCCGGTAAAATCACGCGCTGTGATTGGTTGCTGACGGGGCGAGATTTCTCCGTAATGCCCACGGGCATTATGAAAATTGTTAATGCCCTACGATTGGAAACAAACAAAAAATCCTAATAAGAAACTTTTATTGCCGAAAAACGGCGAAAATAGATGAAATAGACGACGATGAACATTATAAAAGTAAATTCTAGTATCCAGACGAGAAAGAAACAGAAGAAAATAACGCTAGTTCAGTGTTTTGACGAAGTTAAAGGAAGCGAAGACCAAGAAATACAAGATTGATTTTGAAATAAAAAGTGCCATATAATAAACTACTTAATAACCTCGACTGCTCGGTCTTCACGGTAAAATATTAAACCTCGGTCTTGAGCGTATTAACCTCGCTATCGCTCGGTCAATACAGCAAGACCTCGGTTTAATATTTTACCGTAAAGACCTCACTCTCGGTTATTAAGTAGTTAATAATAATAATAATAATAATAATAATAATAATAATAATAATAATAATAATAATAATTATAATAATAATAATAATAATAATAATAATAATAATAATAATAATTTACATTTCTAGAGCGCGAATTCCCTATAGTCATTAGCGCTTTACAAAGTATATAACTTAAGTTGAAACTACATACATGTGATAAAAATATATACCGAAACTAAAATAAAATAATAAAGCTATAAAAACTTTCCTAAATGCTAAAAAAGCTTTCCTAAAAAGATGAGTTTTAAGTTTATTTTTAAAAGTTTCAACTGAAATTCCTGGCACTCTAATATTATAGTCTGGTAATTTATTCCATAGAATTGGCGCGGCTACTGAACCATATAATTCTACACCATAGAATTGGTGCGGCTAGAATTATGTTGACAAATAAATAAAGTTTCTATCTATCTATAACATGTGACATTTACATACCAAACAACAGTGATGGATCCAGCTTGATCTGGTAGGGGGAGGGGGGTGCTGCAGGGGCTGATCTAGAATTTTTCTAACCTTAGTCAAACCATTCCTAGGATGGTCCGGGGGCATGTCCCTCCCGGAACTTTTTTGAAATTTGGACCTCTGAAATGGCATTTCCTGCATTCTGACGGTACTTTGAAGAAAGATTTAAAAGTTTTAAATCGTGTTTTCAATAGCACATTTTATCAAACCTGGAAGGTGTCAAACAAATTTAGGGATAAAGTGGACGTTTTATTATGGATTTTATTAGGGATATCACAAGGAAGCTAGACATTAGAAATGTGATTGACATTTTCAATGAAAAGCCACGTCCGCAGCAAGGCACTAATTGAGTAATTGGCACCCCCCTGCACCCCCCTGCACCCCCCTGTAAATCCATCACTGCCAAACAATCCTAGATATCTCAACAACGAAGCAAGAAAAACAAAAAAAAAGCGCGGCAAAAAGAGTTACTTTGCCACTTTAAGTGTCCTTTGAAAGCTAAGACTAATAAATAACATGCTAAATTTATTAAATGACATCATCACTTACTTGTTGCGCCTGGGCTGCTTGGTTTTGGGCCTGGGCTTGGGCCTGGGCCTAGTCCTGGCGCTGCTCCTGGTGCTGGTCCTGCTCCTGGTGCTGGGCCTGCTCCTGGGACTGGAGCTCCCGGAGATGGTGGTGCTAATAAAAAATATATTTTATTCATCGTATTAAAGCTTGTTATAATAATAATAATAATAATAATAATAATAATAATAATAATAATAATGATAATATTTAATCAGGAAGCTTTTTTTTTTCACATTACGTGATTTTCAAATTAAAAGGACCTGAATTAAGTAAAATTAGAAGTAAATAACAAAAACAAATACAATACAAATGAGAATAAAATTACAATATGAGAGTTATGAACTAAGAATGTCGTAGAAAGTTCAATACTTTCTGTTTAAAAATTACAATCTTTAAGGAACTTCTAATATCTTTGTTTAACGTAATCCAGTCGATGATAGCTTGATAGCGCGTTTTCTGCTTGCCCCAGTTTCTAATAACATGGGGTAGGTAGTCTTAGCTTATCCTTATTTCGAGTATTATAGTTATGCACATCTCCATGTGTTGACAGTTCCATCGCATGATTTATATAGCCATTTATGCATTTATAAACGTTGTTTAATTTTGTGTTCCATTACGTCCTACAATGCAAAGCCAAACAATTGGTTGATATAATTACTCGTTGACATATTCAAAAAGAAACTTCAGTCAAAATATGAAGCACTCTAAAATTAAGTTGAAACTTAAGTTTAGATTTAAGAACATTTTTCCAGGCTTCTCTACCCCACATAACACCGCTGCCAAACGTTTGCGCATGCGTGAATTTGATAGAGTAAACATTGCAAGAGAAGTGGGAACTAGCTGTGGCAACAACAACCAGACAGTGAAGACTAAGTAAGACTCGACTATTCATTTGTGTTTTAAAAAAAGGGTAAAGAAAATTTCGAAGGGGTCATTTCAGAATATGCTACAATACTGACAAAGAAGCCATGCACAAATTACCTACCTTATCTTTTTCGTAGTATGCTTATAATTTTAACTTTTGTGTCGGACTCTCGAAACAGTCGAAATATTTCAGTGTTTTCCCGGTCTTTTTGGAGGTACGAGCTCGGATGTCGCGCAGGCGCAAAACGTTTGGCAGCGGTGTTACCCCACATAGCTCTATCAAGATCTTCTGTTTGAAGTCTAGTGTCAAATATCTCAACTGCCTAAAATCGACACCTAGATCGTAGCTGTATAATTCGCGGTCTGACATGTGTCGTATGGCGGCTGCCTGGAGCGCCTTTGATATGGCTTCGACTCGGCCACGATTTATCTGCATCTTTCGCAATTCAGCCGCTGGCTGCATGTAAGGATGATTAGCCCCCGGCCCAAAAACTCATTCGGGTAGGATTCTTTTTCCAAAATACACTCAAAATCACGCTGTTAATTACACTAACGTAAATACCAACTTACCACATAGGTAGTTGTCATGCCATGTGTGTGGATCAGCTGGCTCATACCATTGAATACACTGCTGTCCAGCAATTGGTCCAGCGAAAGCCCATTGTAATTGCAAAGGTGAGTCAAGGGGCACGCAGAGGTAGTTATCGTGCCACGTGTGTGGGTCAGCTGCTTCACTGATTTGCGTACACCTCATGCCAGGAATTGGACCAGCAAAACTCCACTTCATCCCTGGATCCTTTTTGTCACCAGCAGAACAGAAGTAGTTATCGTGCCAAGTGTGAGGATCGGCGGCTTCTTTAATTTGAACACAACGGAAGTCCTTCACCGGTCCGGCGAAACTCCAACGGAAGTCGGTTGGCCATGTTGGGAATGGCAGTTCAGCCTGCTCGGTCTTTGGAGCTTTGAATAAAACACAGAGCACGAAGCAACGCGTAAGCAGTAAAGTCATGTTAAATAATATCTCACAAAATTGATTATCTGTACATTGTAAGTGGTTTACAATGTACGGATAATCAAACAAATTTTCGCGAGTATATTAAACACGGTTTTCTCTGGTATATCATTCTCTGTGCCTAGGGCATGTCGAAAGGTCCTCATAAAAAATATACCAACTCATTTGGTATAACGTTGCTCTCAGATATATTCCATTGAAGGGTTAAAAATGTTTGGCGATAGCCATTGCAAAATAGCCTGACGTTAGCCATATAGAAGTCGATTATAGGCAGTGAAAGAATTAATTAGACCTTGCGTTCATTTCCCGGTAAAGACCTACCTAATATGAGCTAGTTTTCTGATTGGATATAAAGTAACCAATCACATTGTCGATTACCAATTCGTTCCCATGCTCTTTACTGGTTAGGGTTAGGGGAAGGCGTTGGGTTAGGTTATCTAAACCAATCAGGTGATAACCCTCATTTGCACTTTAGACCCTGGGTTCAATCTCAATAATACAAGTCATCCATGAAAGGATTAAAATACAGAACCCAACTCGACAGTTGCATGCGTTTTAGAAATTATGATTTCTACATCAGTGCATGCTTAGCTTTCAAATATGTATTTTATTTACTGTCTTATGTATACACCAACTTACCACATAAGTAGTTATCGTGCCACGTGTGTGGATCAGCTGGCTCCTTCCATTGGATGCACTTCTTTCCAGAAATTGGTCCAGCGAAAGCCCATGTGAATTTCAGAGGAGAATCTTTGGGCACACAAAGGTAGTTATCATGCCATGTGTGTGGATCAGCTGCTTCCTTGATTTGCGTACACTTCATGCCGTTAATAGGGCCAGCAGGACTCCATTTCATCCCAGGATCCTTTTTGTCACCAGCAGAACAGAAGTAGTTATCGTGCCAAGTGTTCGGGTCAGCGCCTTCTGTGATTTGAACGCAACGGAAACCCTGCACTGGTCCGGCGTAGCTCCAGCGGAAGTCAGTGGGCCATACGGGGAACGTTTGCTCAGGTCCTTTGAACGATATAGATAGCAATAAGTAATGGACAATAAGCAATAATTAAGTAAAAGGTAAATGTAAATCGACCAATGACCCTCGTCCCTTGTCGGGTTAATAGAATTGACTGGGGAAACTATGGTGTTAATTTTGCGGAAAGAAGAAAATCGGAGAACCCAGTGAAAAACCATCGAGGCACAGGCGAGAACCAACAACTCTACTCACATGAAGCTAAGTTGGTCACCCATCGGAGTACTAACCCCATTAGATCAGGCTTAACTTCAGTGGTGTGAGGCAGCGCGCTAACAGCTTGTGTCACCCATGCATGCCTCGTAAACAGCCAGTCATGGAAATTAATATTTCAAGACGAATTTCCCTTTTTTATCGTCTAGAAAAGATTTTCTTTTGTATAATCCTAATTCTTATAGTTATATACAGTACTGTTATTCTAAACGTTTTACAGGGACGTCCGAGAGAAGACTTCAAAAAGACTTTGAGAAAGTTGGATTTGTCGTCGTAAATCTCAAGATCCCTAGCTTAAGTCTTAGTTCTCACTTGACGTAAAACCCGTAAGAATCGGGGACAGTTCTATCCCCGATTGTCGGCGATTCTTACAACAGCCACGTTCACACTTGTCGTGACTTGTCGTAAGAATCAGGGATATTTCCTGTCCCCGATTGTCCCAGACGAGTGGTTTCAGTGTTCTTCAGTGTTCACACATGTCGTAACTAGTCGTATGAATCCCAGATATCGTCGGCGACCGTCTGGGATGCATTTTCCAAATAGAAGTGATTCCGATTCTTGCGATGATATGCTTCCGATCAGGTCGGCGACTGTCTGGGACGTTACTTCAACCATGTTCACACTTTTCGTAACAATCCCAGACGATCTGGGGACAGGAAAAATCCAAGCATTTTACGATTCTTACGACAAGTGAGAACCAGGCTTTAGACAAACGTATAGCAAGAGCCTTGTCTTACCTGGAGGTTGAATGTAGACGTCTTCCTTTGAAATTGGTCGTTGTAAAACTCCACTCGGTAGCTTTACGCCAACACTGATATGATCACCTCCTCCACCTTCTTTCATTAAGGCCTCCAAGAAATACACTTTTCCTTGTTGAAGTTGGACTGGAGCAGAAGATTGCTTCGGAAACCTTCGGAAACGAGAAGTTAAAAACTGGTCCATTGATTCAACTCCTTCCTGACTGAGAATCAGTCTTCTGGGGCTGATGTAGACTTTTAGTATTTTACTTTGACTAACGCCGGACACTTTTACTTGTCAAGGGGAAAACTCCCAGTCGCCAAGGGATTAACTGATGCCTTACTCACTGTATACTTACTCACTATATTTATATAATTATCATTAGCATCACTACCCTAGTTGAACGGTTAACCCTTTACTGCACTGCAAATCCCCCAAAACTTGTTTTAATAAAAAATACTTGTTTTAAGATTTTCTTTTCCCGTTTGCAAGATAATAATCTTACTGTGGTTTCTTGACAAGATATTTTGTCTTAAAACAAGATTAAATATCTTAAAACAAGAAATAAAATCTCAAAACAAGAAAAATTATCTTGACAAGAATTGGAGGTTTTGCAGTGTGCCCACAGTTGCCTTTTGGCAACTCCACAGTTGCCTTTTGGCAACTCCACAGTTGCCTTTTGGCAACTTATTAATTTTACTCTGGCTAACGCCAGACGATTTTACTCGTCAAGGGGAGAGCTCCTGGAAACCTGGCCAATAAAGGATTAAGCGCCCATGCCCGAGAAAGCGTCCATCTCTGTTTCTACACAGAAACTTGGTACACAAGACCATTTCTAAAATTTGACAAATGCTCTGCAGTATGGCCTAAACAATTGAATGGCTTGCTTGTAAGCGATAGAAGTTGCCCATTTTTTGTGGTTTGAACAGTCACTTGTTTTGATCATTGTAATGCCTACTGTAAAGTAGAAACATTTTAAAACAAGTCACACTCTTTTCGTTACGAGTCAGCCATTTTGTATTATGGTATTTACAGTGAGCTCTATAGATAACTGGAGTGACATCTGCTAGTAATCGACCGGAGAAAAATTGAAGCAAAACAAGTTGGCCTGAAGTACGTATAGTTTCAGTCTCCTGCGCGGTCTTTTGCCAAGATCAGACCACGTAGAAGATTGAAAATATACGTACGTAAGCCATATACGTCCGCCATGCTTGGCTTCAATCCACGAGCTAAAGATATACAAAGCTCACTAGGTATTTATTGGTCCCAGTCCTTGGTTTTCCACGTAAGCAACCACTGCCCGCCCGAGTCCCCCTTCATAATTTACATTGGAATTATGGTTTTTAGTATAAACTTGCCAAAAGTAAATTGCTTTTATTTAAAATAACTCCCTGTTTACTTGCGAAGTAATACTGGCATTAAAAATGGTAGCAGTAAACCTACTTGTCCCACTGGTTCGGGCGAGTCCACCAGTTCTTTTCAAAAAGAACGATTTGCTTTAGGTGTTCTGGTTTGTCATCCGTGCTTATAGACAGCTTACTTTGATCATCGCCAGCAACATAAAAGACATAAGAGCCGGTCTCTGGGGGCTACAAAGAAAAAATGTGTTAATCATGTGTAGGTAGCTGTATAAGTAAATAGGCAGCTGGGTAGGTAAGTAGTTAGGTAAGTAGGTAGGTAGGTAGGTAGGTAGGTAGGTAGGTAGGTAGGTAGGTAGGTAGGTAGGTAGGTAGGTAGGTAAGAAGGTATAGGTAAATAGATAGGTAAGTATAGATAGGCATAGATAAATAAGTAGGTAGGTAGGTAATTAAGTAGATAGGAAGGCGGGTAGGTAGGTAGGTAGGTAGGTAGGTAGGTAAGTAGGTAGGTAGGTAGGTAGGTAGGTAGGTAGGTAGGTAGGTAGGTAGGTAGGTAGGTAAATAAGTAGGTAAATAAGTAGTTAGATAACCTAGGTATACCTAGGTATGGATCGGCAAGTTGGTAAGTAGGTAGGTGGGTTGATAGTATAGCTAGGTATAATAACTACGTAGGTAGGTAGGTAGGTAGGCAGGTATAGGCTGGTATAGGTTTCATCAATTCTCCGTAACGATAAATTAGTTTAGTGTAAATTTCAAGCTTACCACATAGTAAGTTGTCAGTCGTAATCCATATTTATCGCCAATGTTCATCGGTGACACAAGAGCTTCCAGTTTCTTAGAACTGTCAGGTTTCGCAGGGAATCGTGGGTGAGAAGTAAGACGATTAAGCTCATTCCCTGGAATGCCGTTCCACGTCTCCATTGTAACACCTTTCTCTGAAATAAAAATACATCGCTGAAGTTACGTTGGGAAATTATTTACTTTGTGTCGTGCAAAGTTTTTAATTAAGGGGTCTTCGCAAACCAGAAAAATAGTACTATATTTAATATTAAATGGTGGTATCTTATTGTTCATTTGCTTCTTTATAGCAATAATTAGTGTAATACATTGTGTTCTGGATATATTACATAACGCACTTTAACCTATTAAGAACCTACCAGCCTGATTTCTCACTAAACACCCAACACATAAGAATCATTTCAGCCTGAGTTGGAAAAATAGGGGTTCTTTTATGCGGGTTTTTACTGTATTACATGTTGAACTGGTCATACCTGGAGTAGGAGGAGGAGGAGGGGCAGCTGGTCCACCGCCACCCCCTGTTTCAGGAGCTATAATAAAAAGGATTAACAAAGATAATGTTAGCTTGTCTGTAAAAGTAGATATGCGTAGACAGTGTGTTGACGTATAGATAGTCTTAAAGAATGCAAACTGGAGAGATTTATGAAAACAAAGGACTAGTGTTTTAAGTCGATGGATGGATGGATGGGTGGGTGAAGGAGAGGGACGAGATGCGATGGGATGCAATTGAACGCAATGCGATGAAAAATAGAATAAGATAGAATGGGATGGGATAGAATTGAATGGAATAGGATAAATGGGATGGAATATGATAAGATGGAGTATGATAGAGTAGGCTGCCATGGGATGACATAGGATGGGCTAGAACGGAAGATAAATTGAGGATGGAATGGAGGATGGAATAAAATGGAATAGGGTGGGATAAAATGAGATGGAATGGGGATAGGAGGGGATAGATAGGATAGAACGGGATGGGGTGGAATATGATAGAATTGGGTGAGATGGAATAATGTGGGGATGATCTGGCGTTAGAATAGTAAGTACCTTTGCGTATATGTTACGTGTAAGACCCTGTTTACATGAAGCGGATTAAGTGTTCAAGTCAAATCTCGCATGTTGTTTCTCCTTTTTGTGTTTACATGAAGAAGATTGAAAGTTTTCGATCTGATCGAAACGGATGGCTGAAGCCAATCCACGCAGTGGAGTAGATTGACTTGAGATTCAAGCAAGGATCGACTTGAATGTCTCCAATCTGATTCATGTTAACACGGTTTGACTTGAAAATGACTTGATACATATGACTGAAGTGGTGCGTGTCGTACTAAATGGCAGACATTGAGGGAAGCACAGAAAATAGTGTTTCAAAACCGAAAACAATGTTCCAAGCAGATCGGATTCTCCATGTAAACATGTGCCCGGATTGACTTCACTCGCGTTTTTCGATCCGATTGCATGGACTGTCAATCCGCTTCATGTAAACAAGGGCTAAGTTATGATATTATAAAAGAATGATATCTTACGAGGCACTCCAGTGAA